>CP130736.1:27904026-28128119 GCA_030553155.1 Nippostrongylus brasiliensis | reverse complement strand
AAGCGTTCTGTAGCAATATACAGGACACCTCACTCCACTACACTGTGAATGTTCGGGCCTGGACACTGCAGAAGAACGCCCTAGTCGAAGCTCATTGAACAGATGCAATTGACGCCTTATCGCCTTAGCTTCATAATTTGAATGAATTCTAACGAAATAAAATGGATGATAAATAATTTAGAAGACCTTTAGCCACCTTACTGAAATGTTACCGAGAGAGAAATGCAGCAGAAGTTTCACTATGCTATGAAATAATATTCAATCTGATAGTGACTCGACCGCATGGGTGTCAGCAACGCTAACTGCTCTACACGCGCACCCCTTAAATGACCATAGATACTCCAAGAGGAAACCTGGGAGATGTGTTTTCCATGAAAATCTTCTATGCAACCCACCGAACAAGAATGAGCACGTCATCACAAACGACGAGAACATGCACTGTATCTGCGATATCTGTAGGAGAGCCGGATGTCGGAACAGGAACGCGAAAATGCCTGCTAGGGCGACCGTGAAACAGCGACAGTTTTGGTAGAAAGTCTGCGGATCCTGAATCGATCATTAGACAGTGAGAAGTAATGGTGGAATTAGACTACGGCTTTTTCATGCCAAGTGGTCCTGCTCTTGTCTGTCGATATGTTATTTTGGATTGATCGCAAAGTGTTAGAGAAGATACATTTTAGCCAAAATCACACTAACATTCCCCTGTTGTTGGCCGAAGAAAGCGAGAATTGCTCTTATAAGCAGTACGAGTGATCCGGTCATCGTTATAATGGAGGCTCCCGCCGTTGTTCCAGAAACAAATGAAGCCTAAACGGAAAAGTAATAGGCTTATTAACATTTTCTATTTTGCTTGCCCTAAACAAGTTACCTCGGTATCGGAGATGAAGCTGAGCCTTGTTTTGTTCACAGAGCAGTGCGATCCGGCGAAAGTGGCGTTGCAGATACAGCGCGCCTACAAAGGAAGGTGACCAAGTGCTCGGCGGACGCCTGCTTTAGGGCTTGTTCAGACGACGCGCGTCGAAAATGCAAAATCGGAGCTCAATCGATAATTAACGCCCTTGATCGAATTTGCTCTTTTGCATTAGTGGCGCAGTCCGGTTGCGCCTCATATAGGCAAACTTACAGGTCGCTCGGGTTTTTTAGAAGGCTGCTATTCCTTATTAATGGAAATTTTGACAAAATTCACTTTTTTCGTTCAATTTTTTTCCTATGTGATTATATGCCTAATTTTTTTTGCCTATATGAGGCGCAACCGGACTGCGCCACTAACGCAAAGGAGCAAATTCGATCAATGACGTTAATTATTGATTGAGCTTCAATTTTGCATTTTCGACGCGCGTCGTCTGAACAAGCCCTTAGTTTTCGGTATAAGAATATATTTTTTATTACAATAAAAATAATAATCAAGAAAAACTCATAATTACAGTTACAACTCCAACTTTCTCGCTTTAGTCATGAACACAATTAATGACCAATTATTTACTTAGCTATCAAAAAAACTGACTATTCTAAATTTATCGTTATCAGTTTTGTTCTGGCACATATATTAAAGATACTAAAATAAACTAAAATACCAAGCAACCATTTACGGGAGAAAAATAACGAATAGCTAAAATGTGTCATGTTTTCCGACTTTCTCGACAACTTGAAATCCTTAGTAAGTACTGTAAGAGCAATGAATTACAAGCATTGTATGACATATAAAGCTTTCTCAACGTTTCTCATTGAAAATGAATTCACCCTCTATGGATATTATGATTTTTCCCCGATGACAGAAACTTCTATAAAGTTGATAGAGATATATTGGCTTGAATCTGATTCCTTTCTCTTCTTTTACCTATCTCCTGATCACTACCATAACATCCTTTTTGAAGTAGTGCTATGTAAAGGGGCTCCAGTGTTGGTCTTCTCACTTGCACTCCGTGGTCTACTGATGGTTCTCCGGGAGTAGAATTTTGTCACTTTAATATTTCATATATTGACATCAACCTTCATTTCATCCAATCTCACCCTTCAACACCATACATGCATTGTGTCCAGAAAAGCTAGGGACACCCTCTGATTTTTTGTTTCAGCGCTCAGCACTATTCGATTCTAAATCTATACCAGCAAATTCAGCACGGCCGAAAACATAGGCCTGAGAGATTTCAGCTTCTGATTTGTGCTGGGAAAGTTTTGAGGGCAATTTCAGCAATCAGGGCGACGGAATCACTGTCCGGAAATGATAGGGACACCTACAAACAACATCTCTGTTGAAAAGACAAATTGGAAGGAACCACGTTTCGGGCAATACTCATCTCAGCAAAATGTTAAGCGTTAGAATTGACCGTACGGCGACGTCTCCAGTAAAATAACAAACCCAAACGGAAGTTTTCGAAGAAATGAGACCTGGTGCCACAGAATTTCAGCTAAAATGATATCCTCGAGGATTTTTTCGACCATTCCTTCACAATTTTCTTGGAGTACGAAACGGAGATTTCTCCGGAAAGTCGCAGGGCTTTTTCACGCTCCACCGAAAACAGAATGATGTCTGATGTTCGACCAAATTGAAGCAAGTGCGCAAGAGCCTACCATGAAAAATCGAGAGAAAACTATCTACTATTACTTGAAACATCACGGAAACATCTCCTTAATAAAATCTAAGCTCACCTTACATTTAGCAGAGGCTCACAAGGAGAACAGATTTGAAATTTCTGTAGAGAAACCAAGTTCGTACTTAGACTAAGGCACCACAGTCGTCCTGTTGGCTTCTAGGATGATTATTCTTGGACGAAATGGAACTTCTTCAATGGGAAGCGAGTTCCCTGAAGCTATCTATTAGCTTGATGGATATAATAGATATACTAATAGATGGCGCACAGTACCATTGCAGGGCAAAGTTAAAAAGAAGGAGTTTTGTCAAAGAGGACAGGATAAGATGCTATGCAGCTCTAGTATGGGTGGCATTCCACCAATAATAAAAAGCTTTGATTGCACTTAGTTCAGTAAGCGTGGTTTTCTTTGAGATCCAACAAGGACTGGGAACTCATTCTCTGTTGTTTCTAGAGGATAGCGTGAGCCGCAGCTACAGTACTGGCCATAAGAATTGCCATTTTCACGGAAAAGCCGAAAAAAATCGGCTTTTTCGTCTTTTCTGAATAACTTCCTTAGAATTCAACATTCTGCGAAACCGAGCACATGGCTGAGCTCAGCAGCTCAAGCTCTATCGAACGGTATAGAAATCTTACCTGAAACCCTTTTAGTTAGCCGAATATGGCGATTTTCGCGAAGCGACGTCGCGTTGCCGCGGACGAGTTTCCCATTCAACGGTGTTCACCGCTACTCCAGCAACGATCTTCCAAATTCGAACTCCCGTATCTCAGTTCCCAAGCAATTTTCTACGGCTGCTCTTCTGTGTTGAACAGAGTAGCCACTATAGGGTAGTATGCCATACGTAACCATCCCCAGATTGTCCTGGCTTCTTCCAAAAACTCGGCCAAAGTAGGCAAGTGAGGTTACTTTGTTGAGTTGTAACTTTGTTGAAACTTAACAATTTGTAAAAATATACGTATACTTGAGCTCAGCAGCTTGAGCTCTATCGTTTGGTATATAAATTATCTACAGCTGAAAATTTTTTCAAAATATCGATTTTTCTCTGTCACCATTTGTGAAATTGCATATATTGCTATGTTCAGGGCAGAATGTCTGCCCAATTTTACATAGAAATACGCGGCTTTTGCTGTTATACTACGCAGTTGCTGCTGAAAAGTGCGAATTAATGAGAAAACCCTCTTCAAATGTTCCCGTTTTTCTGAAAATTGAAGCTGAAAAATGGAATTTTCAATTTTTACAATTTTAAAAAACTGGTTTAAAAGTTTCAAATTCATCCTTGGATGGTGCGTTAGGTATCAAATTAACGGAAATGATGCGCTGAGTACAAATCTGTCAAAAATTTTCATCCATTGATTGCATCGTATACATCGATTTCCTCGTCGTGGACAGGCCAGCCAGAGAGTGCGTTCCCCGACGCTCCGCCCCTCGCCCCTCCTCCTGGTGACGTCATCGCTGAAAAATAGCCGCAAGACCTATGAATTCATGAAAACTAATCCGGTTGAAATCTACATCGTTCGATAGCACTAACTGAGTACATTAAAACGTAGAAATAGCAGTTCAAAAGAGCACCAACAAAAGGAGAAAATCGCTGTCAAACGTTTTAGCGAAAAATTTGGCTCGGGGCCAACAGCTTATAAAAAGTTACGGAAGCTCTCTGAGCCTGCCGTGTCATATGTTTCTCAAAGTGGACTAGGTCTCTTAGAGGATCCTTGAATGTGCTAGTATGATCTCGTTTAGCCTTTGAGCTACAGCCCGCCAAAGTTGGAGGAAATTACGTGCGTTTTGCGAAATTGCATGGATCACCATGTTCAGGCTCGAATATCTGCCGAATTTTTCGAACTGAGACGCTGCTTTTTCTATTGTGCTACGTAGTTGATGACATAAAATGTTGAAAATGAAACATATCCTTCTGTACTAATCGCATTTTCTTGAAAAGCGAAGTTAAAAAATGAAAATTTTCATTTTGTGAAAATATTCAAAAAGCTTCAAAATTTCCTCGAGAATGGTGTGCTAGGTGTCAAACGAACAGAAATGATGCAGTATATTCAAATTTGACAGAAACTCAACAAAAAGAGGTCAAATATATGTATATTTTTTCATATAATTGAGTTTCAACAAAGTAATTCAAAAAAGGCGCTTTTGAACGCTCCTAAACCCTGTGGGCGGTCCTTTGACAACATTTTTAAAGTTTTTTGTCAAATTTGAATATACTGCATCATTTCTGTTCGTTTGACACCTAGCACACCATTCTCGAGGAAATTTTGAAGCTTTTTGAATATTTTCACAAAATGAAAATTTTCATTTTTTAACTTCGCTTTTCAAGAAAATGCGATTAGTACAGAAGGATATGTTTCATTTTCAACATTTTATGTCATCAACTACGTAGCACAATAGAAAAAGCAGCGTCTCAGTTCGAAAAATTCGGCAGATATTCGAGCCTGAACATGGTGATCCATGCAATTTCGCAAAACGCACGTAATTTCCTCCAACTTTGGCGGGCTGTAGCTCAAAGGCTAAACGAGATCATACTAGCACATTCAAGGATCCTCTAAGAGACCTAGTCCACTTTGAGAAACATATGACACGGCAGGCTCAGAGAGCTTCCGTAACTTTTTATAAGCTGTTGGCCCCGAGCCAAATTTTTCGCTAAAACGTTTGACAGCGATTTTCTCCTTTTGTTGGTGCTCTTTTGAACTGCTATTTCTACGTTTTAATGTACTCAGTTAGTGCTATCGAACGATGTAGATTTCAACCGGATTAGTTTTCATGAATTCATAGGTCTTGCGGCTATTTTTCAGCGATGACGTCACCAGGAGGAGGGGCGAGGGGCGGAGCGTCGGGGAACGCACTCTCTGGCTGGCCTGTCCACGACGAGGAAATCGATGTATACGATGCAATCAATGGATGAAAATTTTTGACAGATTTGTACTCAGCGCATCATTTCCGTTAATTTGATACCTAACGCACCATCCAAGGATGAATTTGAAACTTTTAAACCAGTCTTTTAAAATTGTAAAAATCGAAAATTCCATTTTTCAGCTTCAATTTTCAGAAAAACGGGAACATTTGAAGAGGGTTTTCTCATTAATTCGCACTTTTCAGCAGCAACTGCGTAGTATAACAGCAAAAGCCGCGTATTTCTACGAAAAATTGGGCAGACATTCTGCCCTGAACATAGCAATATATGCAATTTCACAAATGGTGACAGAGAAAAATCGATATTTTGAAAAAATTTTCAGCTGTAGATAATTTATATACCAAACGATAGAGCTCAAGCTGCTGAGCTCAAGTATACGTATATTTTTACAAATTGTTAAGTTTCAACAAAGTTACAACTCAACAAAGTAACCTCACTTGCCTACTTTGGCCGAGTTTTTGGAAGAAGCCAGGACAATCTGGGGATGGTTACGTATGGCATACTACCCTATAGTGGCTACTCTGTTCAACACAGAAGAGCAGCCGTAGAAAATTGCTTGGGAACTGAGATACGGGAGTTCGAATTTGGAAGATCGTTGCTGGAGTAGCGGTGAACACCGTTGAATGGGAAACTCGTCCGCGGCAACGCGACGTCGCTTCGCGAAAATCGCCATATTCGGCTAACTAAAAGGGTTTCAGGTAAGATTTCTATACCGTTCGATAGAGCTTGAGCTGCTGAGCTCAGCCATGTGCTCGGTTTCGCAGAATGTTGAATTCTAAGGAAGTTATTCAGAAAAGACGAAAAAGCCGATTTTTTTCGGCTTTTCCGTGAAAATGGCAATTCTTATGGCCAGTACTGTAGTTATTCCAGCAGGAAAATGGGCCGCTGCAAAAGATCAGGTTTATCTAGGGGCTTTCTAGGGGCCCGTTTTGTCGACATTCTTGAACAATCAGGAGATTCTTCTGATCTTATTTCGATGGAGAGCCTTTGTTAACAAATTCTGTGAAGAATTAAGGCGACTAGCAAGAAGTACTCCCGCGCTGGAGAGCTCAAGACAGCAAACCGTCGGCCAACGACGACTTCTGCAATTAAATTCTCCGAAACTAGGTGGCATTGACGTCAACTCCACTTATTGGCATGACAATGAACAGTGAAGCACCCACCACTTGCTAATTTTGATGGACTAATTGAACTTCGATTTATAAAGTGCTTTTTCTCAGGTGTCCCTATCATTTCTGGACAGTGGTTCCGTCGCCCTGATTGCAAAAAGTGCCCTCAGAACTCTCATTGTCTAAATCAGAAGCTGAAATCTCTCAGTCCTATGTTTCCGGCCATGCTGAATTTGCTGATATAGATTTGGAATCAAATAGTACTGAGCAAATCGCTGGAACAAAAAGTTAGAGGGTGTCCCTATCTTTTCTGGACGCAGTGAATATCCTGAATACGGGAGGGCGTGAAACTGGATATCCACTTTGATTGTAATTATCAGCATTTCCATTTTTCTCTGCTATCTTTACTTTCAGTCCGTTTGTTTGAAGTGTTTGTTGTTATCGGCAAGGATAACAGAACAGGAAGAAGAAATCTTGCCTGTGTGATTTCCGATACGCATCGCCCGTTCTCTCCGCAGTCTACCTGATTGATTTGGCATAGGTTCGGTGCTCGCCAGCAAGTTGGTTCCTGGAATTTCTTACACATTGGCCTCAAAAGAGTCTTGTTTACTGGGAGTGATGAGACTGACCGCAATATAATTAAGGAACGAGTTTTGAAACATTAATATGTACAATCATATTCTGACCGAAGCAGAAGAATATTTGGGAAGAAAGATCAACAGTTGGATGAAAAAGGAGACGCTACTAACGGTCCAGTTGGTTCGGCAGCGGCAGACGAATCCTTCGGGTACTCGTTCGCATCTCTCGGTTCCGTACGGGAAGCACTCCTTGCAAGATTTTCGGATTCTATGTCTTTTGAGGAATGCCAGTTTCCTATCTTCTGAATACGACTGCTTTTCAGTTATCCTTTGCAAACAGAAATTCATACAAGTTTTCAAGCATCTGCGAAAGAAGTGGCAAATACTGTTCATTATCGTGTATTTAACACATGAACAAAATATTTGGTAAAGCTTCGTTTCTGCTGCTGCTGAAATTATGTCTGAAAGCCCTATAAACGGCGTAAACGAAGCCTCTGCTCCGCCTTTCATGCCTAAAGACCTGCAAATTCTAACATTTTCGCACCTTGGCAGGCGACACGGGTCGGATGTGGGCTGAGGTATCCTTTCTGTCTGCATTGCACTTTGACGACATCAGTTTCGCTGTTGTTGCATCGAATCCTTCAGAAGAAATGGCATCAAAAATAGTCTATTTTTACAGGTAGCAAATAGTAAGTAAATTCTCCTACGTGACACTCTCTCCTACAGCCAACGTTCGATTCTGAGTTTCGGGAATGGCAAGTACAGAGTCCGGAACGAGAAATTCGTAGTCGTTCAGGCTACAGTAGTAATCGCCACAGAACTCTAAACGGCTTAAGATGTATTTGATTGAATTTGAATGTTGTTTTTCCAACATATTTTTGAACGCACTAGGAGAAATTTGAATTTTAATAGCGTCTTCTCGAATTCGAATATCTGTCAACAAACGTCCCTTCTGAGCCGCGATTTTTGCAATGAATCTAGTACCACCATTACGACATCATATTCTAATCTAGTATGTAACGCGCAGTCTATCTAATCTAGTATGTAAAAAATTGAAATTTCACGAAAATAGTAGAGTGTTTTCAAATTAACTAGTGCGATGCCGAATCCGGCTCACCGGCTCAAGTCGTTGTTACCGATGAGAGCTGGCTATAAAATGTCTTTTGGTTGAGGAAGGTGTTAGGCGTGCGCAAATGACCGGCACCGTTGGGGATGTCCGTTGCCCAGCAATGTAATGGTCAACACACGAGACCCCGATGGGCGGGAGACGCTGATTCGAATCCCACCTGAACACCGATTTTTACGACGAAACTAGCACCGCCAATAAACGCTCATCCATCATCCACTTTTTCATCTATGCATACGACAGGTTTAGTAAATTTTAAAGCGTACTTGGCCTTTTGCAAGCGGCGGTCACGTTTTCGACGTACTGCCTTGGTGCAACCGTTTCGTTGACATTCAGGAAGAATCTCGTGCTCCATTTCAGTGAGACGATACGAACTTTCTTCTCTTCCATATACGGTTTCGAGTCACGCTCATTGACGAAGAAGCGCGCCTCAGCTCCGTCGGTTTCGCTAAGGAATTCAGTAATTGGTAATCATTCACATCTGACGTAGATACAAGTCAATTTGTTGGTGCAATATCACTGAAACATTTCTCGTGTAATTTATCAGTCTATGATGTTTTTCACTATAAGATTACACCCACTGGATAGCGTTTCGCTAGTATTAGACTGGTGCAAAAGTTCTCGGACATTTGCGACTTCTTGAATTTGAAAAGGATTTCCCTGGTATTTTCGGCTCCAGTCAAAAAGGTGTCTACTTCCAATCACTCCTTGCTATTGTTCAGATATTATAAAATGAACTGTTTTGTATCCCAAATGTCCGAGAGCTTTTGCACCAACCTAATATTGGAAACACTCAGCTTTCAATCGCTTGACCGCGTCAAAAGGGAACTAGATTGAAGTGCACTAAACTGCGCTAACACGACTTACTCGTGCTCGAACAAACATAGGTAGGCGAACAGCTCTTGCTATTTAGCTACTTTTTTGAATAATAGGTAGGATCCTGTTCTTTGGCTCGATTGATCTTAAGAAATCTAGAGCTCCTATCCAAAACGCTTCAATTTTTGAATAATAGGCGCATTATAAAAGAGCCTAAATTGAGAAAAGAGCGCTAGGAGGAAACCGGTTCGGTAAAGAACCTGATCATGGCCGAGTCTCACTATTGGTCCTGAAGCCGCTCTCGCAGAGAAACACTCGAGACGGAACTCTGTTTGGAACCAATCCGTCTTACCTGGCGTTTCGTAGTAGTTGCAGGACTTGGGGATCTCGTAGGTCTACTTCATCGGCCATGTCAGAACTGCCTTCTACTGCACACAATTGGAACGCCTGCAGAGTAATTCATAGATGATTTATTAAATTATCACAATTTTCAAGTTTAACTCTTGGAGGCTCCCCAATTAAAAAAGTTTTGCAAGCGCCGGGACGATAACGTTAGGATCTTCGAAGTTTTAGATCTTCAAATATAGGTTGCCCTGCCTCTCTTCAAAAAAAAAATGATGAACTATTTTTAACAAAAGCGAACTGAGATTGAACTCACCTTTCGGTAGTTTATGATAGGTTGAGGCTTTAGTAGATGATAACAGTAGTCCGGTCCCTCGAGAAGACCGATTGGGCATGGACACACGCATTGAAAGTCTGTAACTTGATAGCGACCGTGACTTCGAAGAGCATCGAAAGGATCATTTATCGTGTGCAGTAGAAGGCAGGCTCTCATCTGACACTGTTCTCCATGTTCCCTTTCCTACTAGTCCGCCCCTATCGCCTAGTCACAATCCCACATCTTTATCTATTCATTTGTTGCCTCCCCACATGCCACTTTGCCTCATTTTGTTGATATGTTGCCGAGATGGTTTTTGGCAGAAATTGCTCACCTCTCGTTGTTGATTGTAGCGATGCATCGGAAGTGGTTTTACTTGAATGGTCCAGGTTTGAATCAGACGTCAATTGCACCGTGTTGGTAGTTGGAGATTGTTGGATAGCAGAACCGTACTTAGCTGTCGCTAGAGACGAAACATTTTCGAATCCTTCCTGGGTAGAGGAAAGTTTTGAGGCGAGAAGAGCTCCTGTACTCTCGTCCAGCCCAGTGTCTGGTACGAGCATGAGGGTAGTCATGTCAAAAGATGGCGGGACGATCGTAGATGTACTCGATGGAACTGCAGCAGGCTCATTGGGTGGGGAAACAGTTTGACGCGCGGTAAGATCTCTGGTTGGGCTTTCGTAGGTAGCCAGATTTGTTAACCCTTCTGAAGGTTCTCCAAAGGGGGTGGTAGCTTGATCGTCTACGGTTTCTGTCTGTCCTGACGCTGTAGAGGACTTCGTGAGTTTCAGCACTGTTGACAGAATTCCCGTTGAAGCATAAATTTCTGTGTAAGAGGTTGATGTCACCGATGAAGCTTTGTTGGAACTGGTTTCGTAGTCGTAGACTGCCGTATCCCTGAACGTCGATACTGCACTAACCTTTACTGAGGTGGTAAGACCTTTCAGATGACGAACTGTCGCGTCGGAGGTTTGTGCTCTTCCGGTAGCTCCGGCTCCGTCGGTGCTTTGCTTGAAACCCTCTTGAGCCAGCCCGGCTGACATATCTTTTGCGATACCAAACGTAGTCTCTCTAGGCTCAAGTGCTGTTGATGAAACCATTTCTCGATGAAGGGTGCTTCTGAAGGATAGTGATTTTTCAGTACGAGTTTCCGTCGCTTCCTTTTCCAGCTTCAAAGAAGTTGAGGTGATAGAAGGGAAATCTCCGTTTGCGGACGGTGAAGGGCTGCCGGTTACCTTTCCGTACTTTGTCGTCAAGACAGGCTGCTCGGTAGGTGAATGTGAGAGTGACGTCCCTGACACAAGTAATTCATCTGTAGATGTCTTGCTTCTTGAACTCCAGCCCGTTGTGGAAGCTGCAGATTTTGAAAGAATCTCGTACAGAGTCGCTGATCTGGTAGTAGGCGTCGTTTCGGCTACCATCGTGTCCGAAGAAGCGGAAGAGAGAGACTCCTGCCATTGGAACGGTAACGATGAAGTCGAACTCACAGTGGACTTCGAAAAAATGTCATACAAACTCACTGAACTGGTAGTAGGCCTTGTTTTCCTCTCCGTTGTGGACTTAGCAGAAGAAGTAGAGGACGAGTCTCGGATTTCAAACGGAAGGGAAGGGGTTGAACTTATATAGCTTCCAGAAAGGATGTCGTACAGTGTTGTATATTTCGTTTTTCGTTCTGTCGTGGACGAAGCGGAAAACGTATCCAACGTAGAGAGCGGTTGTTCAGTCCTAATGTGTGGCGAAGAGGTTGGGCCTGCTGAGGTCTTCGAAAGGATCTCGTACAAAGTTGTTGAGCTGGTAACGGAAGTAGTTGTTTTGGGGTTTAATGTTGACAATGATGATGTGGACATTTTGTACGATGAGAAGGATTCCTGTGTTCCAAGGGGCTTCAAGGCGGTTGTACCTGTGGAAGTTTTAGTTGTGATTTCATACAAGGTTTGCGAACTGATAACAGGTGTCGTTTTGCGCTCCATAGGGGGAACAGTATTGGAGGTGGAGATCGGTTTTAGGGTTGTGGAGAGGGTCGAGGAATCTGAATTTACAGCCTCTTTCGAAATAAACTTGTTCGAAGTTGCTGAGACGGTTGTAGCAGGGGTGGTTTCATGTTCGGCGGTGAACGAAGAGCTAGTAGATAACGCTTTTGGAGTTCCACTAGGGGGCGACAAGGGTAACTCAGTAATAGGAGGCGAGCTAGAAAGTGTCGCACTAACCGACGCTTCCGTGTTTTGAACTGTGCTGGTTGGATTTTCGAGGCTGCTGGATTTTGTGATGACGTGTGCAAAGTTATAGACAGTGGTGGAATGACGAGAAGAGAGTGAGAAGATTGATGTGGCTGCCTTAGTGGTTTCCGCTTCCATCACTGTTCCACTGCTTATAACCGAAGACGTTTTGGCATTGGTGCTCTCCATGGCAAACGTGGTCTCACTTTCAACTTTCAGCGATGAGGTTGGCAGAATGGTGTTATCGCTATTCACATACGAAGAAGAGACCGTAGATTGCTCTGTCGTTGAAGTAGGCGTGTTACAGCTCGCCGAGCCATTTCCCATGTTCGACAAACAGTTAGCAATTTGAAAATACCCCATCTGAGTGAGATCGTTGCAGGCGCTCTGACATAGACATGGGCACTTCGTCACATAGCAACGACTGGACAAATCCTTGTAGACAGCTTTCTCGTTGCCGAAAAACTCAGTCACTTCACGACTAATGCACTCCTTAGTGCATTTCGACAGTAGTAGTCGACCGTTTGAATAAAGTTCAAGCCAAGATTCAGAGGGCGTGTAACACGTGGAATCGGCAACGCAAGTACAATGTGTTGACGCGGCGTTTTCTGAATGGCAGAATTTCCATTTCTCAGGTGAAAAGAATCATTGAAAAAGAAAACGTCGTACCGCATGGTAAAGGAATGGTGGCAGCCGATAGGGCTAGAAGTAGAAAAGTCTTCATTTCTCCTGTTAAGATCGCCAGCTAAAAAGGTGAGACTACGTTATCTATTCGACGGACTTGGGTATACCATACCTACGGAAGAGTTTCAACGTACACTGATACAGAGTTAAGACCCCTTCAGACTTTACTGCGTTGCTTTACCACAGTAATGATGAGACATTGGGAGCGCCGGCGCACGCTGCAAGAAACTCATCAACTATGCACTAGGTAGTTTCTTTTACCAACACCAGTTTAGTTGATGGGCCCAAAAGCTCGCAGCTACTGCAATAACACGCTCACCATCTTTTTACTGCTCTTCCTTCGTTTACCGCCGCGGTGAAGTCAGAAGGGCCCCTTTATGCCCCGACTGCACTGATCGCGAATCTGACCTCCGCTTTTAGATTTGTTCACGAAAGCTGCCGCATTAAAATCATGAAAATGCAGTGCAGCCGCTACGGCGCTGCCACCGCGCACGCCGCCGGTCCCTGTGCTTCATCATTGCTGCAGCAGTAACGCAGTAAACTCTGAAGATGCATTAAAAGGGGAAGCGTGAGAGGAATCTCCTCGACACTCACCGCTGAGAAGAACGTCTCTTTGGATAAGGATACGGTTGGACTTCAGATTTAATTTTTATGACAAAGATCTTGAAGTCTATGTCAACCTTGGTATCTTACTCACTTTTATTTTGCGTGAGTGACTGCATACAGAAGAAGTAAACGGCACAGAACGTTGTGCTATAACTCACGTCTCGCACAGTTAAGGAGGGGTAAAGTAAAGAAAAATAAAGTTGGGTGGGCCAGTCACCCCATTTCACGATTATTGTAGTAGAAACGCTTTCAGCTTAATTGGTGAAAAGTCAAATCCGGCATACCGACTCGAATTGTGATAACGCGTGAGTCCTGGAAGCGGAGGTTTTTGGCTCAAGGGCATTTGGAGTGATGCGGGAAGATTAGGAGCGAAAATGACTTTCGCAGTTAGCGATAGTTGAGAGCGGTTGACTTGGTGGTCTAACCATTATTTCAACAACTACCTCTAATGCACTTAGCATTACGTTATCAAGAAGGTTCTGTCCGTTACCGCTCGTCCTTTATATCACTGAACATCAAATTCGAAGAGCACTTCGAGTAATCTACGAGTCAAGTGTTTTAAGTTGATGAAAAGTTCATCTTCTTACCAAACTACATTCTTCTTCGACAGTTAACCTGATTTCTGATTTATTGAGAAATTCAACGCAGCTGAGGTGGGTTTTTGAGCCAGTATAGACTTCGTTGTAACTTTCGTCTATGACTTTGGCCTTTCGGCCCTCATTTTACAAAAACGTTGTTGTAAAACAAGAATATCACAATCTAAACGTCGTTGCTGACCCCCGTCGAAAATTAACATTTCTTAGCAGCACTGCGCACAAAGCGGCGCAGCTGTTGCTCTACACTATCCTCCTCGTTACGGGCTCTACTATGGCTTTGCTGCCTTGGTGGTACTCTGAACTCGTCTGAGACGATGCTATAAGCACCAGCTCTCTTCGAGTACCTTCTTTTCTTAAAGTTGCTAGTGTTACTATTATGTACCGTCGAGAACTGAAAAACTTAGATGTCCGACATTTCACAGAGAAGTTCACTGAAACTGTATCAAGACTCACCCGTTTGACTGAAGAGCTTTGGAGAAGAGTGAGTGCCTGTAACCAGTCGGAGCCCTTTTATTGCGTTGGCGAGTTCTGAACCGCCCAACGTGCTATTGGTGGATACTGTAAGCTAACATGGAAGACGCTTTGGCTCCACCTATAGCACAGCTTGCGGTGGTTCGTGTGTGTCAGCAAACGCCAAAACACGTCTTGATTCTAGAACTAATGAATACGCTAGAATTAGTTCACTTTTAAAGATACCACTCTATCTTCGCAACTTTGGATAACTCCATCGATAACTCAGAGACATCTCTGCACAAACATATCTTCAAACAACATCCAGACAAAAAAGGTGAAAACGCGAGTTATTCAAAACTGCGAAGAAAGAATGGTCCTTCGAAGTTGGATCTGGTCAACCAACGCGTACATAGGATTGTTAGACATAGCTTTGCAATAAAACATTATTACGTAAAGATGTTGCTTCTTAATTGTTATATGCCCTAAAGGCTGCAGCGGGGAATACCATTATGCTAACGCAAATGGCAAAAAAAAACGAGCTGCACAACGGGATCCTTCCAATGGTACGCAGAAATACCCCCAATTTCTTGTTTCAACGAACTACTTGATACTATTGGGTTTCAAATTCATACTAGTCAATTCAGCACGGCATAAAACAAGGGACCAAGCTGAGCGTCTGATTTGAACTGTGAAAGTTTTGAGGACGATTTTTACAATCAATGCGACGGACACTTCACTATTCAATGGCACACAAAAAGCTAGAGTTGACATTGAGGCGACGGAGTTTTGGACAATTTTCATTGGAGAAATTGCCGTAGAACGATGGATCGCTGTCTTAAGCTCTTCAACGCGGGAGAACATCTTGTTAATCGCATTAATTCTCTAATAGAGGTGTTCATACGGGTTTTACCTCAGAGGAAGCTCAGAAGAACTAGCTGGTCGTTCGGGATTGTCGACAAAACGAGACCTTGAAGAGCCTGGGGTGAACCTGATCGTATGAAGCGGACCATGTTGTTGGAAGGACAAGCTCTGCCTCACGCTACCCTCTAGGTTGGTAAGAAAGTTTGTGCCCTTCTTGGTGAATACCGCTCCCTCTTGAATAAGCCGTGCTGAATTTGCTAGTAAAGATTTGGAATCGAACAGTACCAAGCAAATCCTTGAAACAAGAAAATTAGAGATGTTCTTTTCAGGACATGTCGTATTAGGTTGGTAAGAAAGTTTGTGCCGTTTTTCAAGCGGCCGTTGTAAGCTTGATATGGGAGCATTCCGAGAGATTGAGTCAGCATTTGGAATAGAATTTTCTGTTCCTTCAGAAAGTGCTCTAACTGTCTGTTGAATTACAAAATTTCATACTTTTTTGCCTATAAAACGAAAAGTGGAAAATGTAAAATTGACATCAACGACAGCTAATTTTTCCTGCTCTGGTACGAAACGGTTCAGAACCAAGAGCAGCCCTTGAAAGAGCACGAATTTCTCTATAGGCCATGTACTGTGTTTTTGCGCCAGATTTTGTGGAGTTTCAGGCCACGGAAGTGAGTCAGAAAACAAAAATATTTTTTGATGCTGCTCTTGCTCTCATTGTAGACAGTGAACATGACTTCAAAAGATTATTTCGGAGAGAATTCTTAGTTCTATCCGACTGTGTATTTGGCTCAACAGAATACTCGATGTAAAAAAATTTTTGCAGGCAAAACATCTTCGTTTTTTTCCGTCACAATTTGGGCAGTGCGGGAATAAGCCTGAATCAACGAACCCCAGCGACCACGGGTTTGGTCTGTTTCGAATCAGTTGCGGAATGCTTTTAACGAGCGGTGCCTGTGAAGTAGTAACTCGATAGTGCCCTCGTGCATCGCAGCTCTCGTGTGTGATTGCCAACACACGAGACACTCGATTTCTCAAACGCTCTTTAGTTCACGCAACACCTAGTGAGCGTCTATAGAGCAAGCACGCACCTTAACACGTTGACGACAGTGTGGCGCAATGCTGCGCCACGGTCTTGTATTGTATTTTTCTCGATACATTTCAAAATTTCGAAAGGTGTTTTTGTGCCACTTTTTAGTAGACATTTGCACATTGTTATAAGAAGCATGGTCCATGAAAATGATTCTTAGCTCTTGATTTACTGGAATTTTTGATTGTACACTAGTTTTCTTTACAAGCAAAAACAAATAATGTTTATTGTAAGAAACAAATAAATGCAAACAAATACTGGTTAGTGAAACAATCACATAAATACGAACAAATATTGATTACTAGGGTAAAGAAATAATGAACAATAAACAAATAACAATTTCCTTTTAACCTGGATAGGAAAAAAGGACATTCTAAAAGCTTCCAGCTGTTATTTTTCTTTTTTTCATTGCAAAAAAAGGAATAGTCACAATCCCCGATATTACAGGACTGTATAAGTAGTCTTCGAGATTTACTATTCACTTCCATTTTGAAAAAAATTCGCCTTATGCCGGCATCATGCCACAGCCTCGGCGCGCTAGAAAATCGGTTGGTTCCACGCGCCAGACACGCGAAAAAGGTGCTGTCGTCAACGTGGGTGTGGAAATCGTAGTTCTCCTACGGTTTAGCCGAAGTCGACGTGAATTATTTATTTATTTATTTTATTTATTTGAATACGTCGCGAGACGCGCCGTAAAACAATGAACACCAACAAAGTCAAAAAGGAATTTCTAAAGTGAGCAATTCCAGCCACATCAAAATCATCTGACGCGTTTAATCAGTGAAACGCTACAAACAGCCAAATCCCAACCAAGCAGAAGGAATAGTAGGACCTGATAAACACGCCTGAGATGCTATAAGGGCAAGTAAAATTTTGGCTCGGAGAAGCAAGAAAATAATATAAGCATATAATTGGCAAGACCAGATAAGAGTATTACACGATGGAAGTACACGGTGTTAGGTTCAACCACTGCAAACAATTGCTCCACGGTAGGGGACAACGAGACTTGATGCCAGATAGCTAGTCCTTTGGAAGAGGCTTCTCCACATTGAAATAAAACATTCTAAGCGGACTAAAAATGCCGAGGGACATGAAGCTGTGCCCCCGAGTTTTTATTGTAGACCTGTTTGTAAGCCCAACAAAAAGCTATTCGAATTTCACAGCCATGGAAGATCATCATGGGCAAGATTAGCTGCAGTGAATAGTCACACCGGAAAACATCAGAGAACGAATATGTTACCAAAGCAGCACATAAATATCCTCGGAATGAAAAAAAAAGAAAAATCAATAAAATATTTCGAATACCCTTAAACATCGGCTGTGCTGCATTCAGGTCCATATGAATAAAAGCAATCGAAAAAGCAAAAATTCAGGTCTTACTTTCGAGGACAATTGCTCACCTTAGCAATATGAAAAGCCACAGATCACTATAAGCATGCAATAACAACATAGATCTAACTGAAACTAGATCTAACTAGAACGCAATAGCATCAGAAACCAACGAACACCAGGACACTAGAGTAGTAGAATGATAAGAACTGAGCACCAGAAGTAGCAATATAAATGTTATGGAACAAGCTTAAAATAAAGTGATAAAACATAACATGGTAGCTAACAAAAAAGGCTGTATAAAACACGACATTCATCTAGCTGGCATAACCACACGAACTACACGAATTACAGACTACTGAAATTAGCGCCGCTCAGAAGTTCTGTGGAAAGAAAGAAATAGGCAGGAGCCACCAGGAAGCATTACAGATCAAGCCGATGGAAAAGAAAAACATCGCACGAGAAGTGGAAACATAACTTTCCCCGACAGGAACCATACCACTGAAAGCAGCACAAATCGTAAGCACGCACAGGTGAACACTCTGGCTGGCCACTTGCGAGGGTCAACTTATGATGATTAAAAACCGCTGAGCCATACGTCTATAAATAGGAGCAATCATTATAAAACAAAAGACGCAATTAGGAACACAGTATAAAATAGCTAAATAATAGGAACCATCACTCATTGGTAACTGAACGATATACCCAGTAATGGGGCTAGATCGAGGCGTTTTACTTTCTCCCTAAATATTTTACTATTTTTCTCACGAAATATATCAGGTGGTAGAAGAGAGGCCCATCTAGCAAATCTACTAAAAACGGTCTCAGGAAATCGGCGTCTTGAATTTGGACTGCAGAAGGAATGAATACGAAACACCCGCCTGCGTGCACTGCTTGGTCTCAGGATCCAGAAAGTGCTAGCCTTAATCCTTAATTCTTTCCTCAGAACTTTGAAACAAAACACAAGGTCATTTATAATACGCCTACGTTCTAGGGACAATGGCGAGAATTTTGTTAATCGTTCCGAGTCGAGTACGGGGGCAGACTCTGTCCGTTTGTGGAAAAAACCTTACACCAAAGTAAACAAGTGAAAAGCTTCTGTACTTTTTCAATCTTCAGTACGTCTTTTTTGAGTGCCGGGCTCCAAATAGGAGAACAATATTCGATGAGAGGCAGTATAGTGGGATTTGTACAAACGAAGCAGTACAGACGCATTAGTACACCTTATACTACGAAAAATCCTGAAGACCGTAGCATAAGCCCTTTTGACCATTTTAGCAATATGCTCATTAAACTTCAAACTGCTGTCAAAAAGCACTCCCAAATCGTTATGTGCACTACAAAAGGCAATTTCCTGCCCGTCGACCTCATAGCTCACAGAGGGAAGCTTCCCTACGTGAAGAACTCTACATTTCCTAGGTTGTAAACCTTCCAATTGAATATTTTTTTCAACGCATAGTAAAACTTCTGCTGGAGCTTCCGCATTTCTCTTTTGACAACAATTCAGTAGGATAGTTAAAGCTCTTCTGAATTATTTATCGCCCATTCGATTTCGTTAAAATTCCTTTAAATTATGAAGCCTTAAACATAGGGCCCCAACTGCATGACTTTAACGGGCTTTGACTAGGGCGTTCTGCTGCAGTGTCCAATCCTGAAATTTTGTTGTATAATAGAGTAAGTTGTCTTGTATATTACTCCAGAATAGGCTGGTCCCAGGAAGTCAAAGGAGACTGCGATGAGTTCGAGAACAAACCGCTCTGCCAAAGACACCTAGCCTTGATTTGGATAGGCTAAAAGTAGCCACAGAAGACGGACCATCAAGCAGCACTCACTACTTTGTAGGAGAGTTCCAGTGCTCATACACAACAGCTGCAAAGCATTCTAATATATTGCGTAAGGTACGAAAGTGTGGCCGTAAGGCTACCCACAATATGTCGCCTACATAGCTCAACACTGGGGTCACTTCGCGTACGAAATTTCGAAGTTTCGAAAGGAAACTCAATCGGTAAAATAATTTGGCTGCAGTAGATGAGAAGTGAATAAAGTACGCTACTCATAGCCAGAGACCACAGTGGCTTGGTCCTGGTAAACAGGGAAAAGCGACATCAAGTCTTAACTGCACCTCAAGGAGGAGATTCTTCGCGTTTTTGGAGTTCTTCTAGATTTATCGAATAGGAATTTCTACCTGAAGATGCAATAGTGACTGTCGATCTGTTCTGTCAGCAATTGGATTGCATGGCTTGCAAACCAGAGGATAAGCAGTGCTGATCACGTTACCCATCCAACCCGGTCAATGATGTCTTCAAAAAAATCATATGAGAAAATTTTTTGGAGGATTATTAGACTTCGATATCCCACGCAACGTAATGTCCAGTCATTGCTATTACAGAACAACATTTCTTTCCGTTTCATCAAAAACACACGGAATAGAAAAATCTCCACAAATAAGGCCATCTCAAAACGGGGGTGTTGAAGTTGTTCGTCAATAAACCGGCAGGGTTCCACGGTTATGGAGTAAAACAATTACCAGCAGGAAGGCGACGCATTGTAGGCTAATAATGTACCATACATATCTTAATTGGGTTCTGTTTCAAAGAAATAAATTTAAAGAATTAAGACGTAGCAAAAGTTCAATTGTGAGGTTTACAAGCTAATAGTAAGGTTGAGGGGAATATTCCACGTGTCAGCCCAAGTAATCATCTCTGCAATTACAGCATTCAGAGCGGCGCGAACAGCTATGCAATTCTCCTGATTGAACGTCCCACAGATTTTAACGTCATCAGCATAAGCCAAAACTTTGACTCTAGTATGTGTTTTCAAGAATTCAGGTAAATCTGTAGTATAAGCTAAGAACAGTAAAGGCGATAACACCCCACCCTGTGGTACTCCGCTGGTGCAGCGATGACTGTCCGAGAAACTCTGCCCAATTTTTACAGTCATGCGATGCGAGTATTGTTCATATTGCAATTCAATTATTCGAGTATTGCTCATACTGCAAGTCGTCTGAACTAGTGTTTCCTTCAAAGAACTACACTACATATGGTTCAAGCTTCGTAGAGATTCAGTTCATTCACTAATCCTTGAATCCAGAATATACACCTCACTATCATTACTTCCCATGGGCATTTAGTATCGTCCTCTCCCTGGATTTTCGTCACTTCCACAACTAATCTGTCTCCCCTCCTGATATTCAATATCTATAATCTATTCAATTGAAAGGTTTTCACACTTGAACACAAGTATGAAAGGATTTGAAAGTGGATGATTCTTAGTGCTGTTTTCTTGAGATTCTGCGTCTTTGCGCGCTCCAATTAATACACAACCAACGTCGTTTAAATGTGCAGTCGACACCTTTGAATGATGAAGATGACGACCGCACACAAGCCACGTTGAGTGAGATGATTTTCTCTTTCAGCAGAACAGGAAACTTCAGCCAACGGTGTAATTCCGGGACGCTATACATATCCATTGATCGCCCGACAGTTGGCAACATCTCTGGTGGTGCCCGGAATGTCGTTTAATGTAAAGGGGTATAGTATAGCAGTATACGAGCATTCTCCCACTACAGAGTCGGCGACGGGAGCATGGTGGGGTAACATAGGTGCTGAGCTCAAGTTCGTTGAATCGGATTGGTGAGCTACTTGAAATATTGTCAGAGTCGTTTATCAAATTAGTACTGGCAAGTAGAGTCAAATGAACATCAGCATTACAATCATAACCATTATAGGTAGAATCACTGATGCAACCGTTGGAAGGCTGGTTATTGACAGAGCTCACCAAAAGCACACTTTTGAGTTGCGTCACATCTTGAACACGGAGGGCCAACTTCGTAAATGAGGTTTCCTTCTTGTAATCTTCTGAATTGTATCATATGCACTGAATCGAAACAGTATAAGTTTCAAAACTGCTCACTTTGGGCCATATCGACATTCTATGATTGTGAATCCGTTTGATGAGCAAATGTTAACAGCACAGCCGACGGTTTTGTACTTGTCATGCACCATCTAAAACGGCAACTTATTGAACTCTGTAGTTGATATTTTCAAAATTTGTCGACACGAACATTTGCGCAGTCCCTTATGGTCGCGTTTTCCGTCCAGACTGAATTTGGATCCATACCGTACTTGTGTAATTGGCTGAACCATTCTCCAGTGGCCTGCAAGATAGCCACATTGCAGAATCTATCAAGTTTACAATCTATTTCCTTGCGAAGGTGTACTCACACGCTCTAAAGCTGCTTCTTTCGAGAGTCCAACGTCATCAATGACTTTTATATTGCTTCCCGTATCCGCAGGTAATAGCTTAGCGGGCTGCCTTTCGCATTTTTTCACGTGTTCGTTGGCAGCCTCTTCTAGCGAACAGTCATAGGTCTAGAACAATCTTTTGCTTCTCGAACAACGCCAAGTTTGTTTACCCTAAAGTCTCATAGATAAGCCCGCTCGCGCGCGCGACGCTGCGGCGCCGCGCTATACTACAAGTTAATCTCTCCATTGATAATTTGTAGTGAGAGTAGCGGAAATTCGAACCTGAGCATTTTTGAACATGAAAAACTGATCCGAAATAGCACAGTCAAAAGTCCAAAGAACACAATTTGCTGTTGATCTACTATAATACCGCGAAATCAAAAAGCAAAGTAAGATTTTATTTAGACACCACTATATAAAAGAAGAATAAAACGTAGAAGATGCGTGGCGTGTCCATAGGGGACTGATCATTGCCGATACCTTTACCTTTAAGATAGCTGACTGGAATTTACTCAGTGCTCAATGGTATTTGTCTCATTAGAAAAGGCCAGTAATACAAAGAACATCTTCTAAAAAGAATTGTCATAGTAACGCGCCGAGCGGAAAACGCGAAAAGAACATAATAAACACGAAAAAAATGAACATCATATTCGTGACAAACGTCCCCGAAAATTCCCTTGAGTTGAGGCAAATTTAGAGATCCTAAGTTGACTTCCCAGGGTGGTATTAAGCTTAAAATACAAATCCTAAAATAAGCCTAACGTACAATCCTAGCGAAGTACCAAAAAAGAACATTGGATTTGTAATAAGCACTATAAATTATGGTTTCTTTCACCTTCAACAGTTATGCATTCGGATGCAACTCAGCAACTTTTCGAGTCATAATAGTCAATTCTGCTTGAACAAACAGTCACCGTTCTCGGCTCGCCAACAAATGCTCTACGAATGTTTGTGGTAGGAAGGCAGTGACACAGAAACTATGATGTTTCATTCAATAAAGATCTTGCAAAAAGGTTGCGCTTGTGGGTACTCGTGATCTGCACGATGCTCGAGGACATTATTAATCACGTGAATTTATCCTACAGTCGAAGGAAGCGCGGAAGTTATGAATTGGTCTGAGCTTTCTAATTTTCGTGGCTTGACAATGGTTGACAAGCTATGCCAAACAACGTGAAATCCATTGTGTCAATCTATGGAGCTTCTTAATGAGTTGAAATATTTCAATCTCGTTTGTCATACACAGGAGTAACTCGTTCATCCTGACTTTCGATTTCTTACTATAACAAACCAATCTTCAGCGCTATGTGGGTTTGGGGGAGGGGAGTGCAGCTTAGTGGCCCGCAACACTACGTCCACTCTAACGTGACCAACACGCTGCACCCCCAACCCACACAGCACCAAATTTGCTACTCTCCTCACCAGAGCTTCCATCCTCGCAGCTCTCAGAGTGAAGCGCGTCAGCTTATTTTCAGCCCATCCCGAAGCTACGAGCCTCCTGTAGTGAAAACTACTTAGCACGGCGCATGAGGAAGTGGGAAAATTAGGAACCTGTAATAGTTGTGCAGGTTGAGAGCATAATATCTCGAGAACTGGTTCATGAAGGCAGGGCTGGCACACGACATAGTTGGGTAGTAGATTGGAAGCAGGACATCTGATAAAATGGAGAACAAACATTACTTCAGAGTTTTGCTTATCCTCACCTGATATTGATCACCTGAATTGTCATGAACTTTATCTATTATTTTTTCCCTAAGAAGGAGCTTTCATGAACAGAGATAGAAATGTATTTGCATATCGTCTTAGTGTAGCATGCAAACCGACAGCGTCAAACACACGTTACTAATTTTGGCGAGTGCTAAGAAAGCCTCAGCAGATAATTAAGCAATGTGTGGAAAGCCTCCTTTAAGTGTGAAGGTTTCAGCACATATTCATGTGATTTTTTTAAACTTGTTCCAACCTGGATCTGAAACGGATTCCCTGCACAAATTTCCGACACACCTCCCATTCGTCCCACATTGAGCGCCTTCATCGCAAAGATATTTGCCATCGTTTGCCTTCTCGTAGATCGCTTCTCCAACCACTGCCCCCCTATAAAAGTATTCCTTCAATCCGTAAAGTTTTCTTGTCACCGAATTACTTGATATATTCTACATACTTTACATTATAAGCACAGATCAGCATGATAATCGCTTCATCATTATATAATTTGTATGTGCACGCAAATTCAGTTGCATTCCATTTGGCCATCTGAAAGTGCTTTATGAACCAAGCTTCTCGAATAGTATGAGCGCGATATTTTCGCACTGGATCTAGCAGCATTGATGTCATTTTTCGTTTCAAACATTTTGTGTTTCTCTCCATTCGACAGTAATGTGCGCGGCGACGCTGAATGCAGAGGGTATGCAACGCGTACACTGTGCAGCTCAACCCGTGACGTGTAGAAGGCTGATGACTGATTGTGAGTAATATGGCCGGTTTGTAGGCTTCCATGTTCTCGTACTACATTGGCTTTTATAGCTTCCTTCGCATGACAAGGTGTGTGAGCTGAAATCCTTTTCTGTCAGTAATGCTCAGCATCACAGCAGTGATTCCACTGTTATTCCAAGGGTCGACATCGGAGATCAGGATCACAGAGGTGAAGTTGTTGAGGTTCAGAGTGATGGGCACAGACACATGAAGCGATTTTCTGATGAGCACATGACGAGAACAGTTTGTGACTGAATTTCAGAGGACATCACTAGAAAACTTTATCGACAACCTATGTTCTCGTCCGACTTCATCGATAATCAACTAAATTTTTGATGCCTTTTTGTAACGATCCTCGGGTTCCTTCTAACAATCGCTGAGGATAAACGAGCTCACTTGCAGGTGTTCTAAGATGCTTGAGTGAGTAAGAGATTTTCGCGATGACTTTTGATACAGTCGTGATCATAATTCGCTTCTGCCTCTCGAAGTGTCCGACCGCTAGTTAGGGTTAAGCAGCCCAATAGTGCGACATCGCCAGAATCGGGCTGGTTTTGTTGCGCCTTCCACTAAATTTGCATTCATTGCCGAGACGTATTTGTAACATGTGGACGACTCTGACTGAAGTGGAATTAAAAGGTAAGGATAGCTTCCACTGCGTGGGTTCAGTCAACTTCTACATGCCATTGAAAAGAACAGATGTTTTCTGTTATCATAGTTTTTGTTTCAGTCCAAAACACTGTTAGTCATTATGAAAGTAGAGGAAGCTATGAAATTTCGCTCAATATTCTTTTGGAAAATCGGATGAAAACTCATGCTAAACATTGCTAAAACAGCGCTTCTATTATTTTCACGTTTTTTAGTAGCCAAAATAAACTATCATTCATCCTGAAACGCTTTCTTCCTTTTCGAAAAAATTGAAAATGAATCGTGTTGATGAAATTGAAGCAAGATCATACTGTTCACAGTAGAGCGCACAGAAGTTCGCGTATAATAGGCGCATATTTAAAAATAATGGCAATGGATTCAGAGTTAAGAATGTTCTGCTAGAAAATCAAATGTTTGCCGCAGTCTTTCCAAAGACGTCTTTTTGGTATAGCGTTGATTTTTATTTTATTGAAGGCAGGAGCGCTTTCGCCAAATGAACCGCGACTTATGTGTATATGTATATGCAGAACAATTTCTCACATTGGCAAAGTTGAATGTGCTGGGACTTCCATCATATATCAGGCTTGAAACAACGTTGGTACCAAGGTTGTACCATGGGCCCATCAGTGCGAACATTGTGTAGACATCGCAAAAGGAGTCACTTCCGCTGAAATAAAAAGACTTTAGAGACAATGTGAGCGTTGATGTATTGCAATAAGGGCAAAAGATATGCACGGATAAAACGTAATCATAAACCGATCGGCGTTTAGTTCCTTGAGGACGCATACATCCCGCTGAGAGCCGTGGTGGTAGGATAAATGCTTGGGTGGCATTTATAAGGATTTGCGAGGAAATGGAAGCTCATTGAGCTCGAAGAACCCGGGTCACTTTCGGTGAACAATCATTCATGTTATAGTTGTACTCACCGCCCAACATTGACTCCAAAGTTTCTGTATGTAACGTTGAGAGAAAATTGAGGAAGTTGTTCTATGATTTTTTGCAAGTTGAACTCGGTTTCGCAATTCCACACCTACAAATACGCGTAGAGCATTGAAGTAAATAATCTTCTGCGAATCAATTCGGATTACAGAAATTTCACGCACTTCGGGAGGTATGGACATGAGCAGTGAACTGTTTTTCAGCATTAATTCAAGTCTCACTTGGAGGATAAAAGCAAAGAAAGTGTTAGGCAACATAAATACTGGAAATAGGAGTACTAGCTGTCTGGTTTGGATACGGTGACGGAGCTTTTGACCGTCGTACAAAATTCACTTTAGATCACGCGGCAGAAAAAAATACAAGAGACTGATCGTGGTGTTCTGCAGAAAAAGAGCAGAAACACGTGTTCGAGACGCTCCCATGATCCGTAGGAGCCTGATTGTGAGCTTTAGTTCAAACAGCAAAGCACATTTGATTAGCCAACGTTGTGCCCCTTGGCAGCTGCTCGTGTAGTTTATCAATAACAGGCTCCAATCCAGACTTCGTTATCCATCTCACCAGGCGGCCAGGATCCTCTTTCGCTTCAAGGCTCTCATTGCTTCTGTTGAACTCCTTGAAGCGTTTTTTGACAATGTTTACTGGAGCAGTAGAACTGTGCGAATTTGCTTCTTGATCATGTCGCCTTGAAGCCGCAGAAAAGAAGTGACCAAAATGAAAAAAAATGTAAGCCGGGTATTTATTAGGTTGTTCGGAAACGAATGCGCGCTTTGTTCATTTGTTTCTCTTCCACTGTCGAGGATTCTTCAAAACAGTTTTAAACATCAGTGGGACAATTTTACTGTCTTTCTTTTCATCATTTTTCGTCTATGTCTACTTTGTTGTTCCTGATTAAAAAAGGGTAAGGAAATGCTTGAACAAAAACGCCGAATACGAGCTCGCATGTGGTGCGACTTCAAGCTAGGTAAATCGGCTGCTGAATCCAATCGTACCCTACCTGAGGTGTTCGGCGAAAAAGCCCCGTCAGAAAGCCAGTTGCGACGAGTTCTCAGCTTGTAAAAACGGTAATAAATGTTTGGAATTTGAGGACGGCTTTGAGGTCTGCCTCAAGTCGTCGATAACCAAGTGTTAAAGTCGGTCATTGAGTTGGAACCAAGCTAAACCACTCAAAATGTTGAAATGGTTTTGGCTGCTCAAACTCTACCATTAACGACGCTTGCTAGCAATTGAGTAGGCGAACAAGTGCAAAAAATTGGTGCCCCACCAGCTGAGCGACGCAAGCAAGGCAGGCAAAGACCGAAGTTCGTCCCCCCCCCAGAATAACGGTTTTTCGATTGTACTGTTACATTAGATGAGAAGCAAGTCTGCTTCGACAACGTGTTGTGATGGAACAGCAACGTTTTGGTGTACTCTGAAGTTCTGGAGTTGTGTCAGACAGCAACCTTGGACATATACGAGGATCAAAAGAACGGCGTGGTTCGAGCACTGCGACATCGTGGTGTTGAAATGACGTCTACAGCATTCCTTCATAGCAACGCTCCTCAGCTTGTCGTGATAAAAACTATATAAAATGAAAAACTTGAGGAATTGAGCTGGAGAGTCTTGCTTTCTCCGCTCTACAGCCCAGACTTGCCTCCATTCGATTACCAACCTTCTCGGCCGTTACAGCACTCCCTAGTTGAGAGAAAGTTCACAAACCGCTAAGAGTCCCGACTTCGGGTGTTCAGCTACCTTGAGTCACAGCCGGCCGAGCTCTTTTAGAGAGGAGTTCATTCTTTGCGCAAACATTGACCTCAGTTAAGCGTTAGTAGTGAAAATAACCTTTTGAATGAATCTTATTCACTGTTGATTTTATAACAAAGCAATTTTTGCATTTAAACGCGCAATTCTTTCCGTACAACCTAATAGATATCTTTAAAGGCTTTACGATCAATATAAAAGACCACATTAATGGGGAAATTTCTGCGGCAGTAGTGTGGGTGTACAATGTAAAAAAATGGCATTATTCGTGCAACGACCTGTCAGTTACATCTATATTTCCAATACTCAAATCTATGTCTCTCTAAACGTCGTAATTAGGAATTTTCCGAATTGATTGCGATGGTGGAGCGCCGTGTTTTATGGAATGCATTTTCTAATATCCAAAGAGGGCACTTCTTAAATTTAAAATTAGACGTCTAGTGTGATGAACCTGTGATTAGATGTTGTTCGACGTAGTTAACTCGATTACAGGAAAACATGACCTGATATAAATAAATAAAAAATGCATGTCGGAGAAAGGCCTTATCAAACGCCGGACAGTTTGCCATTCGAGAGTGTACAGGGTGCGCCAGCTAAATCCGGACAAATTTCAATTCAACTCTCCCGCCGTACCGTAACTTCGTCAGAGGTCCCAATTGGAATAGTGTAAGTGAAAATCCTCTAGTTTATAGTGTTACCCTCATAACTGTCTGAATGCTTCCCACTAGTGCGGAGTACAGCTGAAGAGCCGCAATCATCGAAAGCGTTCGCGCTGAACGCACAGGGGCGGAGATCATTCGATTCCTCGGATACTCGAGATCGACGGTTTACGATGTTCTGGGGAGGTACAAGGCTTCCGAGGAGGGTTGTGCAACTCCGGCGACGAAAACCCATTCGCGAGAACGTGTTTCAAGAACCGCAGAAGCCGTGGAACGGGCTCAGGAGCTGATCTTGGAGGACCCGGCAAATCACTGAGGAACTTGACGACAGTGTTAGGAGCTAGCCAAAGTTCAATGACTGCGGTAGAACAATGGGTAGTGGCTTTATCTTCAGGAAGGCCATATGTCTTCCAACAAGACGGCGCACGAGCCATTTGGTCCAAAACTGGCTGTCCGATAACTTGGACATGCTTTAGTCCAAGAAGTTCTGGTCCCAGAAAAACCCGAATTTGGACTACTATCATTTTAGCGTTGTTGGGAGAGCTGCCAATGAGACGATCCACCCTAACGTCACGTTTCTGCGAAGCGCCATTAAAGCAGTATTCGCAAATTTGGACCGAGCTTTTTTCAAGAGGGCTTGCGAGCGCTTCTGGTCAAGGATGGAAGCGATTATTGCTGCTGAGGGAGGCTACATTGCGCAGTTGTAATCTCAATATACCCCTCTACTAATATGCAGAAGGATTCTGGATTCGAGTTGTATTTTGTGTTTGTAAGGCTGTCTGGAAAAACGGAGCCGCGGTTGTCCGGATTTAGCTGGCGCACCCTGTACATACAAATGCGGTATCGCGAGCATAAAGCACCACTTCAACAAAATTTGAAAGGAAAACAGAAAAGGAAACGTACCAAGTCGTTCATTTGCTCCGCTACTACTCGAGCGGGAGCGCGACCCTGTGCGAAACTCAATCTCTCCCTTCGGTGTTCCCTTTGCAGCTCCTTTCTCCAAATTTCCGATGTTAGTGATTGATATGGGCAGCCTAACAAGAAGATATGGCGCAAAGTTAAACAAGTGAGAATGAGATGTGAAAAAATTTACTTGCTGTCTCTCCAATGTTTGTCGCTGTGCTTAGTAACCAAATCTGAACAACAAAGTATCTGTTATTTTTTGTCTGGAGTGGTCAGGGGAAATTTCGGAATTATCATGTGTCAGTTGGATGTCTGTTGTTTAATGCTTCAGATCAGTAAGGTTTCAGTTGTATAGATTACGTTTCTGATGTTTCTCATCCATATTCTACTCATTGCGATTAGATGTCGAACTCGACTGATGGACGACGGCCGAGGGTGAATTGAATTGCAGCATTGCAGTTTTTTTTGCACTGTTGTGTGCTACAGTAACCAAAAACTACTCGCACTGAATGTTAGCTCAAACGACCCTTATTCTCAGCAAAGCAGCGCTCTATAGGATTTCGTAGGCTCCGCTGAAGTTATCGAGAATATTCGGTCATGTGCTTGAACTGAACAAAAAGTAGGGGAACAGAATACAACGATCGTTTTAAAACAGCAATGAATCAGTGTCTGAAACTACGACCGAAAAAGGTAGACCTACCACACCTGATAGAAGCATAATGGTTGTATGAGCACTTTGTTTAGTGAGCGCTGTTTAAATTGAACACTGTTGAAAACAATTTCGAAGGATCGATAGATGGCTGTCACTTGACAATGATGTAAATCAGACAACTGAACAGTCAGTTTGTTCAACAAAGGATGAAGAGAGCCACAGCAGACCACGCAGCGCAAACGCAAATCACAATACATACATGTATATCATTACCACTAATTACAACATTAGAGAATGTGGAGTCCACTAACTTTGTACAGGGGATGTGCCTTAGAATAGCCGCTCAATTTCAATCATTTTGTAGATATGCATGCCTAATTCAAAGCTGGTAGAAAGAATCTGATTGTCAATTCAAATTGCTCTGAAGCTGCGGTGGGAAGCCTCAAGCAGCTCATCAGCCTGCGAACTGACATCGTGTCGTTGAAAAACAGTAATTCATGCGGACAGGTTTCAATATGAATGTCACAAATCATACAACAACGACCATGATCATGGTCACCACCCTTATAACAATGATGAGATCGAGAATCACTCGAATGTCTCGCGAACGATGTCAAATGATATCGAGTATTATATATATTTACGAAGAGCTTTTGTTATTTTTGATAGATCAGGAGAGAGGACTGGCAGCTTAGCGAAAAGCGCCTCTACCGTTCTCATGGCGAAGTCGGGAACAGTATCGTCAAGAGGCCACAAAGTGGTTCCGAAAGTTTTACATCATGTGTCAAACAAAAATGATGGGAGAACTGAACCAGCAGAACAGGAAAGAGCCGTACAATAGAACAATAGATGTTGTTACTGAAGTGCTCCTGTCGACGTTGATAACCCTTTTAGGGATACTTACTTAGATACTTAGATGGCCCGGCTTCACTGGACGTGCGGGCCCCAACACGACTTCCATTCGCGTCGTTGTCTCGCGATCGTCATCCAGCTCGTTGGTCGGAGTCGACTGTGACGAAGGCGAGAGTCAGCCGTTCTGGAATACAGCATAGTCTTTATACGTTCGAAGAACACATCAGACCATCTGGCAAAGGTCTTCCACGAGGCGGCGTGCAGTCGCGCGGCAGCCATTCCACCGTTCTTCTTGTGTGTGACTTGCAGGGACTTCGCCGTGGCTGACGTATCAGGCCACCTCTCAGCCGCGTAGCACAGAGCATTAAGAACTGTCGAATCGAACAAATGAGCACGGAGGTCAGCATCCTGGTGTTGGTCGGTAGCCTCTTTGAGAGACCCGAAGGCTGACCACGCGGCTCTCCTTCCTCTTGGTTAGTTCTTCCTTCATGTCGTTGTCCATGTTCATGGAGCGTTCCAGGTAAACGTAGGACTTCGCTTCGGCGATGGGAGATCCATCGAATTCGATGTGCCCCCCCATCACACCAGGAGTTCTTCATAAACTGTGCCTTCTTCCGATTGATGCGCAGTCCAATCTTCCTTCCAACTTCGTCCAACTTTCGGAGCATCGTCTCTGCTTCAGTTGCACTTTTCGCGTAGATGACGATGTCGTCCGCAAAACGAAGGTTTGAGAGGAGTTTTCCGTCCACACGTATGCCCTTTTCCTCCCAGTCTAGCGACTTGATCACCCACTGCAATGCGGCAGTAAACAGCTTTGGCGAAATAGTATCGCCTTGCCTGACGCCCATCTCGATGGGGATGTTGATTGGACGTCGGAAAAGCTGTACTGTCGTAGAACAGTGGCGGTAGCAGTCGGCCAGCGTTCTTATGTAGGACGAGTCCACTCCTTGATCGACTAACGCAGACAGGATAGCATTCGTTTCGACGCTGTCGGAGGCCTTTTCCTAGTCGACGAAGGTTAAGACGAGGGGCAGATGGTACTCCCGACAGACCTCGATGACCATCGCGACACTTTGGATGTGGTCGACGCAGCTGAATCCCTGACGGAATTCAGCTTGCTAAGGCGGTTGTGCTTCATCCAATGTTCGCGATATTCGCGTCAGGATGATCTTCATGAAAAGCTTGTAGAGCACCCTCAACAAGCTAATCGGGCGGTAGTTGCGAAGATCATCCCTGTCACCTTTTTTGTGCAAGATGACAGTGCGCGAGTTCCTCCACTGATCCGTGATTCGTTCCTTCCAGAGGTAGGATGTCATGTGTGTCGCAAGAAGGGAGTGCAGAGTATGGTTTGCTGCACCGAGAAGATCGGCAGAGATCTTGTCTGGCCCTGGAGCCGTGCCGCTCTTCATACTCGTAATTGCGACTCGTACCTCAGATGGTAGAATCCTTGGCGGTGTTTCACCAGCGGGAATATCGTGGTCTGATACAGGTTGTGTAGAACGGAACAGATTGGTGTAAAGCCTCTCTGTGATCGATTCCATCTCGAAACGAGAACTGGTGATGGTTCCGCCTTCACGTTTCAATGCAGACAGCGGAATACTGAACTCGTTGAGGTCCCGTCGACATTTCTTCCGACTTCGTCTTTCTTGTGCCGCTTCCAGAATCTTCTTCCTCCTGTGCTGAATGAGAACCTCCTGCAAAGCCTTTCTGCAGCTGGTATTGGCCACCAGCCGCTCCAGGTGGTTTGCATTCGGATCCATCCTCCAACTTCTCCTCTTGTCAAGCAGCGCCTTGGTGTTCGAAGAGATGCGGGCATTTCTGCTTGATAATGAACGAGAAGCAGCGTCAGCACACGTTCGCAGTCCTTTTAGAAGCAGCTCATAGTCCTCGGTCGGGTCCTCAGCGACTCGCCAGTCATGAAGGGATAGAGCATCGTTCAGAAGGTCTTCGTCGAACACGGCTTGCTTCCTTCCCTTCGGTCTATGACAGGTGCTCTTCTCCAGATGGTGATCGAACCTGATCTTAGCCCGTAGGAGGCGGTGATTGGATCCACTGCAAAAAGATGGTATTACGGAAGTGTCGTAGAGGCACCATCTTCTGTTGGTCAGAATATTGTCGATCTCAGCGTGAGTCGTGCCATTAGGTGATTCCCATGTCCAGCGACGGTGTTCTTTCTTCTCAAACAGCGAGTTGCCGTGGAAGAGACGTGCAGCGGACATGAGGTCAGCCGACGATTTCCATTCTCATTCCTGTCGCCTATCCCAAATCTTCCAATCCTGTGATCTTCGCCATTGCCCTTTCCGATCCTTGCGTTGAAGTCATCGACAACGAACTTGTAGAAGGACTTCTCTTTTCGGATGACTTCTTCTAGCTGTCCGTAGAGCGCATCTAGCTCCGAATCATCAGCTGCTGCATGTGGTGAGCAGCAGTTGATGATTGAGATGGTCTTCTGATGCGGCGGATGAAGGCGCAAAATGGCTAGGCGAGGAGACAGGATCTCGTGAGAGTCGACGAGGTGGGCGACAGACGGGTGCACGATGAATCCAACGCCACCGACGTTCCGAGACGGTATCTTCTCTCCGCGGATAACAAGAGTCCCGTCGTTGTGTTGACGAATGTCGGCTTTCCTGCTCTTGGTTTCTTGTAGTGCGATCACATGATATTTTATGCAACCGGCAGCTTCGAGAAGAGCGTGAAGGTCGGCGTTTGAGGAGACTGTTCTAGCATTGTAGGTACAAAGCATAAAACAGTCTCCATGTCGTGCTCCAGATGTGTCGTCATTGTCCAGAATCCGTGGCGTCCTGCGCAACCCGAGATTTCTTCGCCTCTCACCGGTTGTCGTACCATCCGACGTCGGAGACGGCAGAGCCCGGTGTGCGGGCTACTGAGGCTGGTTTTCTGTTGGTCGAGCATATTTGTTCCCTGGTGTCCCGCCGAAGCGTTGCCAGCGCGTCCGTACGGTCCATTCCACAAGCTTGGGAGTCCAGTCGTTGCGAAATAGAGGGAGTGATCCGCCTTTCGCTACGAGTAAGACTCCGTCACAGCGGATGTCCTTGGCGAAGCAGTTCTTCCGCTGGACATCATTGCCTTGCACGCATTGCCACCCCCTCGCCGCGTTGAGGCCACGGATCATGGAGGAGGACCCTTTCAGAGAAGCGTCACGAATTCGTTCACCACTCAGAATAGTGGAATTGCATAGTGAAAACGTGTTTTGCCTTTTATCATTACTTTATTGGTTTTTTTTGGGCATGGGTTTCGCTTGAAATGTTAGCCAACGGTCCAGTCCAGCTTTGCCACTGGCTGTAATTAACGAAATTAGCCTAATAATCTCTGAAAAACGGATGCAGTGGCTGCTAATGTCATAGTAAAGGGACTTTTATACAAGCAGTTCCATCCGCTTTTCTGGTTCTTGCTTTTCAGAATTTTACATTGCGAGGAAAGGTTGCTAAGCGATCCGTGAAAGGCTCAAGCGGTTGCGGTGGAACGCAGGGAATGGCTTCTTAGCGGTAATTCTGACATTCTCTTGACATTCCACTCATCAAACTCATCTTGTAGAGCTCATCGAGTCGGACGGATGGCATATCGTAGCCAAGATGTTATGTGGCATAAGGTCGCTACGCAATTTTTCATATGTAAATGCCATCTTTTGCTTGATGTACGAGACAATGAACGGCTTTTCATCCTCCTTCTCTGCATTTTGTTGGCTAGAGAGCAATACACACTTATGCTGCATAAGCTAAAATGTAAGAGCTGGTTTACTGAAGAACAGTACTATGGAAACAAATCTGTGTGCGAGAAAAGAAACGAAGAAACTATGAACATTCGTGGAATTAGCCTAGTACGTACGAAACATAAAAAAGCGTAAATACGAAAGCCGAGTGCCTGTTGCCTACCTGACTAGATTAAAGAGCAAGCGTATACCTTGTCAAACAATTTCTGAAATCATTTCGTGGCCCTCAATAGGTCGGCAATGACTTTCAAAGCCTATTATATTCAGCGAAAGCGATAGCATCGCATGACATAAGAGTCTGTTCTTTCGGAAAGTCAAATACTTCCAGAAAATTTCGCAACACTTTTGTACTGTTATTCACAGCTTTGAATACAAATACAATAAAATAAATGATGCAAAGTTCTCCTTCTAGGTGTATTCCCCTCGTGGTTATTTTCGAAATCGAGCTCTTTTACTTTTGCTCTTTTTGGGGTGAGGGACGTTCTGAACGGAACCCTGATTGCCAACTCATGACGCGCGCAAGGTGGTGATTTTTGCGGACCATTGGCAAGTTCACCGCGTGCACGTGCACACTGGTCCTCGCCGCACGCGATCATGGCCGTGGCCGAGCTCCTCGTTAACGCGATGGCGACCCGACAGAGGAGAGGAGTCACCAGCTCGACCAGATCGGCAGCGAGAGCTATCGCTCACCGATTCATAGGGCGCGTAAGGCACTGTAAGGAATCAAACATGCACAACACCTACACACGTATCTATATAAGAATTTCGAGCTCTATTCAACGAGCTCAATCGCATCTCGGGGAAACCGGCGAGAACACAACCCTGAGCCAAAATTGCATATGGGTTTCAATTAGGGTTTTTTATCAAACAATTGGAATCGAATAGAAAAATAATAACGACTTTTAGTTCAAATTGCTCGCTCTGTGACGTGCCTGGAGATCTTGATACAAAATACTGTTACTTCTCTCGTGCTAACCCCTCTTTCATAGTAGTGACCAGCAAATCTATAAAGCAATATTATTCCAAAAAAACTATACAGTTTGTAATTTATATAATACCTCGTTACTTCTATATGCACCTTTAGTCTTCTATCATCACCACCTTGGCGTGATGAAATTCAAAAATCTGTGTAAAATTTGAGTTCAGAGTTGTGATGACGTCAGCACCCAAAAAATTGATTTCTGGTGTTTTTTTTTATGAAATTTTAGCGCAAAATTGCGTTCTCAACAGTTTTCCCCCAACGTGATTGAGCTCTTTGGATAGAGCTCGAAATTCTGATATAGACACGTGTGTACGCGTTGTGCATGTTTGATTCCTTACAGTGCCTTACGCGTCCTATGAATCGGTGAGCGATAGCTCTCGCAGCCGATCTGGTCGAGCTGGTGACTCCTCTCGTCTGTCGGGTCACCACCCGTTAACGAGGAGCTCGGCCGCGGCCAAGATCGCGCGCCGCGAGGACCTGGTCCCGGTGCACTCGGTGAACCCGCCAATGGTCCGCAGGTACCATCACCTCGCGCGCGCCATGAGTTGGCAATTAGCAATCCGTTCAGAATGTCCCCTTTTTTGATTCTCTTCAACTTAGAAAACGGATGTGTTCAAACCTGTTGTATGGAGTAAATCCGTCATTCACAGCAGTTCAAATCGGGAACAAATCTGAACTTCATCGATGACTATTGTAGTTTGATCGTGGCTTTTCAACAAGTCAAAAAGAACTTTTTGCTTGTTCCGCTCCGGAATTTTGGACACAATTGATTATGAGTGTATAGCCGAGTAAACGAAAATCTGGAATTTTCCATAAAATCAGACCACCCGTGAAGCTAACGATTGAATTAGTCGCTCTCTATGGTGTTCTAAGACAGATCGGGGGAATGCCATTAGAGGGGCAACGCTTCTCTAATGCCCGCCCCCCTCCTCCGATCTATCGTAGTAATAATATGAGTGAAATAATAAAGATCATTATTTCACTCATTTTATTATATTTCATTTTATTCCTGGGAAACCCGGTTCTGGCTCGTTATGCATAATGTGGGACTTCTGTGTCCCATTTTCTCTTACAAAATGACTTTGTCTAGCGCTCCTGCACGAACGTTCTAGGTAAGAGGTGCTTCTTGCACACACACAGCCGAGGGGTCGACCCTCGCTCAGGCTAACCAACCCTTTGATCCCTTCATGGTCGCGTGAATTGTTACCAGTCCTGTTTAGGAAGGTTAAGACGCTGACTACTACAGCGGCTTGGTCACGTTAAGGCCTCTTCAGACTTTACTGCGTTGCTGCCGATAAAATACAGGGACCGTCGGCGCGGAAGCGCAATAGCGGCAGGTGGGAATGTCCCGGGTACTACTTTGCTGCGGCAACAAAATCGGATCTGACCTCGCTCGAATTATTTTTCACGATTTTTGGCTAGTTGTGTTATCAGGGGCGCTGGAAAATAAATAAAAATAATCATAAAAAAGAAAAACAATCATAAATTCAACATCCGTTCTCAAATTTATTTGCGTAAACCACCCAAGTTGCCAACCAAGTATTAAGTAGTTTTTTGGCCAACTCCAGTGGAAGGCTGCAAAGGCCCACGAAGAGGATTCTCCAGGTTTTCTCGTCTTGAAACCTCGGCCTGATGTTATATCATGCTATACATAGCACGATTGAACGCAGGGCTTGCAACGACAAGTACACTGAAGAGACCGGTCGTGTTTTGCTGGCACATATTATATAAATGAACATTTGGCCAGCAAGAGAAGAGGTCCTTAGCGGCACCGCTGGGAAGGCACAGACATAAAGTGCAGAATACTATAATGTGAAACAGAGATCGTTTAGGAAAGCATTGGAAACGTTTTGGTTCTCCGCTAGGAATCCTTGTACGAACAACCGGAATGAGTGTCTCTCGAAAAGCGACGACTTCTTCCCGTCCACACCGTTTTGTGTGCTTCGGAATGACTGATACGACTCAGTCGCATCTACTGTCAACCAGACCTGGTTGCTACGTCAGCGCCATTCTGCCGGTGGATTACCGGGTAAGTCATTTGATTTCTCTAGTTTCTTACAGCTTCTTGGGTTAGGCCGGTGGATTACCGGGTAAGTCATTTGATTTCTCTAGTTTCTTACAGCTTCTTGGGTTAGGTTTTTCGAGTCGGTCAGAAATGCTAGAAAGCTAGGCCGGACAGACCAAAGATTAGTAGTTTCGAACCACTTTTTGGGCCACTGACGACGACGAACAGGTCGAAACGTTAGGCCAAATGGAGCTGATCCACCTTACTATCCTCGTTCGGCACAGCAGCACACGAAAATTATAACGCCATGAACAGACTCATTTCATTTAGTGTCGTCTCTATTGCTTCTGAGTCTTTCTGGACATACTACTTTTTCTCTAACCCACGTGGTCTATGCACTGACTTCCAGACCATTCATTTAGAGCACCCAATTGCAGCCGCGTTGTGGGACCTGATGGGGTTAACGACCTACTAAACTCGTATCCGGAGTCGCCCATTCCCTCGACTTGCAGTGCTGGCGGCCCACTGCTTCTGATCATCAGATTTCCAAACTCACCCTAAGTGTTGGGTGGATATGGATTTGCTCTTGCTAGTTTCTCAATTTGCATTGCTCGGAGGGGCGCTCGCTTTACTTTTGGTTTTGTTTGAGTTTCGTTTCTCATTTTCTTTTCATTTTCTCAAATTTTCCCATTTTTTTTGTACTGAAGTGTAATCATTTCCTCTCTCGGTGGCAGGGTCACTAAGACACTCAAAGTTATAGTATTAGAGTGAAACTTGTGAGAGGCAACAGATCTGATCTGATAAGCACGGCGAGGATGTCTGCCTGCAAAAACTATCTCAATACTTAGGAGTATTTCCAAAAAGAGGGACTTTCATTTTGTTTCCAGAGAATGGCATATGTCTGTTTTTTCTTTTTGGCAGTCCGGTGTTTCTAATGTTTTAAGGCCAAACTATCTTGGAGAAGGATTAGCTGTTGACAAGAAGTAGATCCATGACCTGGAATCTGACAACGGTTGCAAAGCAATAGGGTCGTGCACAGTCGACGACTAACGCGACACGACAAATCGCCGCACTGTTCGCCGCGCGCGAATGAGCGTAAAGTGTGCTGCGGGGGCCGCAAATTGCATACGCTGCAACAGATAGGCGGGCCGTCAGCTGTTTTGAGCGCACCCCTGCTAATTTTCTTAGTTATTTTCTCGTTTTATCTTGTTTCTGAAGATTTGTCGTGAAGGATATTCACATCAATTGCCAATTACTCATTCCTAGTTTCTTTGCAATGTCCTACAAACATAAAGTATGACGAAAAGAATAAATTTGCAAATTTAGCCGTAACAATATTATAAAGACCACACGAACCTTAATGGTAATCCTAGAATATGCAAGGGAAATATGCTTAACCGCCGTCTTAATGACATTCTGTCGAAGGCGCTATGTATAAATACAACAAAACTATCAAAAATTTAATCAATACCTGAAGCAAGAAAAATTCAAAAGTTTGCCAAATTCAAAAGTGGAAAAAAAGGATTGGTGCAAAAGCGCGTGTTTCTCGCACGCAATTCCACACAACCCTGTACGACACGATGCCGCACACGCGGTGTCCTACTCGCCGCATGCGGCGACTTCGGCACCACAAATGGCTTGTCGTATACGACAAGCGCGACACGATCAATGCGACAACGGCCGCTATCTCTTATCAGTGCCGTGTCGCGTTGGTCGTCGACTGTGCACGACCCTAATGCCTTCAGGTTTCATGCAGTTACCGTACAAAGCAATAAACGGCTCTTGAACGGATGTGCGGTCACTGTGCTGACATTCCGCTCATGAAATTCAACTTGTGGAGTTTATACACTCGGAGGGATGACATACCGTAGCCAAGATTCTCTGTGGCGTGCGGTCTCTAAGCAATTTTTCAAATGAAAATGCCATTTTCCTCTTGATATACGAGGCAATAAACGACTTTTCAACCGATTTGTATTCATTCTTTTGTCACCGCTAGAGAGCAATACACACATATCATGCAAACTGAAATATGGGAGCGGCTCAGACAGTTTTGACTAAAAACAGCACCATAGAAACAGCACTGCGTCAGAGAGAAGAAGCAGAAAAGCTTAAGTTGAAAGCTCACAGCATTGCTAGTATGGTAGTTATACAAATCCAGTATGGTAGTTAACGAATCGATCTTCATCTGGAGCGATCTTTGGAGCAGCACGTTAAAGACGATGGCTACTTTCAGAGGAGAGGCAGGCTTCGGAATTTCAACGCGAAACGCATTTAAGCATTTGCCTTTCGTAATGGAAATTGATGGGCAATACAAAATCATGATTCAGTATTTCAATAATTATATATTTTTTCAGCATTTCATCTCACTTTTGTATTGTTTGCCTCAGAGGTGTAGTGTACGTGCGATGTAATATTCAGGAGACCAATCAACCGAAGCGACTGAAATCAGAAACAAACCAAAGCTCTCGTGTCTATTTGAGGTTTTTTGACTTTCCAACGAGTCTGACATAGAGCGCGTAGAGCTTTCTGATTGTCCGGCTCCTATTTTATAGGGACACAGCATGAAATAGAAAAAATGGGCTGAATAGCCGTGCAAGTGGAAGTCTGACGTTGTCATTGAAATCGGTCCATCCGCAGAACTATCGATTGATTTTGTACACCACGATGGGGTTTCAGAGCCGACATCGGGGAACTACACGACGGCACTCCTATCATCTGTTAAGACGTGATAATGAACCTTTCATTCCTAGCAACGAATTCTCTCCAGTCGGTCTCTTGAAACGGGAAACGTGGCATTATCATGAGTGGTGATAGTCTACATGTGATACATGAAATGAAACCGTTACAATCGTTTACGATAGAGCCGCAGATCACTTCTAAAGTTAACAGGACTCTGAAAACAACATCTGTTGTGTCACTCTTCATTTAAACTCTTGATGGCGTCAATTAGCGTTCCAAAGGGATCGGCTTTTGCAAGCTGCAATCAAAAACATTGATTGCGCTGATGTAAACAAAACAACTATACACTCACCCGGTGTCGCCACACAAACTCCGTTATGTAGGATTGCAGCTGCGCTCTGTCTGTCCCTCGGCGACGCTTATTCCCCCATTTGAATGAACCCCATAATCTTTCTATTGTTTGCGTATGCGCTCCCGTGCATGGGTCGATGAAATTCAAACGGTGGTTCACCGTAAAGTGCTGGAAGTTTGCTTGATTCAATTCCTCTGATTTATATCCCCTCCAGCAGTCGGTGTATATTGTTGATCCGTCAGCTATACTCTCCTTAATGACGTTCATCAGTGTTTCTGCTTTTCTATCCTCCACTAGCTTGACGAAGCAATCCTTGGTTTCGCGGCATATGCCGCCGACAACCCATTGTGGAGGCAATATTCTTCCTGCGTGATTCTTGCGCTTCGTGTACAAGCTTTCATCTACCTCTACGGTTAGGCCTGGTCCACCGATTTTGTGCGCACAGCTCTGCTCCAAATGCTGTGCTATGACGTCCCTTATCCGTCTGTTCCATCTCTGCGCTGTGTTTCTCGACATGCCCAGTTGTTCTTCGCACCATTTTTCGGAAGTCATTTCCAGAGACCAGCTGTAGAGAAACCGGATCGCTGTTACGAATGGAACTCTCGAGTTGCAGAACCATGTTCCATCAGTAATCCATATGCGACTCTGGTTCTTGCATTCTCTTTTGTCACACCGCCAGTGAGCTCCGTCTTTCTTTTCTTCAAACACCAGCTTCATATCGTGCCCTTTCTTACAAGTTTTCTTCGTTGGGATCAGACCCTTTTCTTGTAAGAAATATAGAGCTTCTTTCTCTGTGTTAGGAAGAGTAAACATTGTAAGCGATGATGGAGAAGTCATCGCTCTTGAGACCATGATGATTGCAAGGAGACAGTAGGCTATCGCGTAGAAAGTGATTATTGTTCATCTTATCCCGTTTCAAGAGACCGATTGTAGAGAATTCGTTGCTAGGAATGAAAGGTTCATTATCACGTCTTAACAGATGATAGGAGTGCCGTCGTAGATCGTGGCTTGTACCGGTTATCCTATAATAGTTAGCCTCCAACAGCACTAAGCTTACTGGCGCTTGAACGAAGTTATGAAAATGCACATTCTCGAGTCCTCACAGTTTCTAGTATATTAGCTTTCAGGTGTGACTGAGAGCCCGATTTTATATGAATAGAATGTTTGGATTCGTTGTCACTATCTCTTATGGAAAATTTGTCAAAGCGTGCGATGTTTTTCAGTTTATAATAGTATGTAAAACCTTTTGCTATTACGACGAGACGTTTATCTTCTCCTTGTCATGCTAGTCCCGACAGGAGTGAGAGTTATATAATAATTTATTATAATCTATTTAACAAGCAAAGAACACAACCGTTAGGTAACAGTACAGTAAGGGAGACTACCTCCATCAGAGGTCGCAGAGGGGCGTGGCCTTCTGAGGGACCACGATACCGTGACATGCCACTCCTTTCAAGTTTGTCGGCCTCGACAAAAAAAAGCGAAATTATGAAACAAAGAACTCTCAAGCAATACACGCAACGGAAATAGCAGTACCAGTGTAGCGTCGAGTGTCAGAGAATGTTCCTCGAAAGAAGACAGACACATTAAGGCAGTACTAGGCACTTTCTACAGAATCATGATGCTAACATTCCTACTGATTCATGATGTCAACGTGCCGTTGTCTCGGAGTTGTCCTCAACGAGCAACCATAAGTTAAAACGACCGAAATTAATATGGATGATCTGAGCGACCAATAATGTCAGAGCTGGCGAACGATCCGCTTCTGCTTTTGAACGACTGTGCAGGGAATGCTGGATGCTACACGGAGCCGCGGCTTCATTGACTAACGGCTTGGGATGGTATTGGCTTGTGTGGCTGCACTCCCATCACGGTGGTCCGTGGCACTTGCTTGGTTGTCGTTGAGAACTGTTTGGTGATTGTGGTGCCTTTGTTGTCGTGGTGAAGAGTTCGAGATGTCCTGTACAAATAAGAAGGAAGAACGTCGATTTTTCGTTCGGAAGGAAAAGGACTCCCCGTCCCTTCAACGGTGAGATTGTCGTTACTCCGCTCGGAAGAAGTCGATCTTCAACGGTTCAGGTTACAGCGGAACGTTAATGTGACTCGAGACCGGTGAAGCACTGATCTAGTACTAATTCGTTATTGTTTGATAAAACGCTGCCGTTATCGTTACTTGTAGAAAAACGTCGTTACTTTGTTTTTGATATTGAAAGCACTCGTTATTTTATTTTTTCAACACTTTCAAAACACTTCCCATTTAAAGCGGATTTAATCATGAAGAATGAAGACGCAAAAGAACTCAGACTCATTACAAAGAACTCAGACTCATTACTTCTCGCCTCCTCGTAATTTCAAAAGCTGACCTCGTACAAAGTTTAGTTGTAAGGCTTATGGTTTCGTTATTGTTCACTAAGATTTTCGTTATTTTTCGCTAAATCACCATAGCTTGTTGAACAATTTCCTTTTCAATATGGCGACCTGTTTCTCCTAAAAAAAAACGCTATTTTCACGTCACTTATGTTTCTACTGAGCTGTGGCAGCCGTTTTCCTGAGATCGTTTTTCACGTTATTTCGTACTCACAACTGAAACTACAATTTTTTCCCTGCCCAAGGTTTTTTTTTTTGGAACCAGATCTACATGGTCAACTCAAGCTCATGGGCGCACGCAATTTAAAACAGTTGAACAATACACGGACGATGAACTAGCCTCATTTTACCTCGAGTTCGATCCACTCGCAATTTTACCTACCAGAAAAGAAGATCGTACAATTAAATACATTTACGACAGACCTTCGCGATATATTCCCAACGTAGCAATAAGTTGATTTTTTTTTTTACTGTTGCTTAGTAAAGTAACCCTGATTCTAAGAAACACAGATCCTCGACACCGTTTTCCCAGAACTTTTGACAGTTGGAAATGACCTTCGGCGTAAGCTTGACTATTCGTTTGGGCGACTGAGCCCGATAGTTGTAAACAATACACCGTTGATGCCTATAAAGTTTTTTTTTGGTGAAGATCCTTATGGCTAAAAAATATGGACCTTTGCGTAGCATGAAGTCGCACAGAAAACATATTTCAGTATAATTTTGCAAGACCGAGTCTGTTCGAGCTACGAGCTATTTCCATAGCTTCTTTTCTTCAAAATCATGAAATGATCTAATATTAGACTACACAAGTTCAATGCAGATGTACTACAAGAACTTCTCAATTCGAGATTCATTAAGATTAGAGGGAAATATATGTCTACGCTAGGTCGCACTTCTATTGTTTTCAGATTTGTAGTCTATAAGAGTTATTTCATTGAATTAATACATGTCTTAGCTTGGCACCTGGGGAAGTAGCAATTCATGCGACTTGTTTACCGAGCAATTGACAACAAAACTAACGAAATATTCACAGCAGCTTTTGCGAAACGTAGTGCGCTGTTTTGAAAGTAATGTTCTTCTTCGCTCTCTCGAAAATCGAAGTCGTTCTCGAGACTTGACGGTGTAAATTTGACGATCCGCTATTAAGCGTAAAGAACTAGCAAAGGAAAAATAGTAATAAATTAGATATCATTGAACTTTCTGGATCGCTCTTGTGAAAATTGATCCTAGGAAGCGTCTTAACTATACCTAATGATTAAATTTTAAAAGTATTAATATTTTTTTTCGGAAATATTTAACAGAGAGACGGAGAATTACTGTTTTTTTTTAATGCGCTGGCCAAACAAAGTAGTCACATGAATCTGAATATGAAGCCGACTGGGTTTAGTACGCAGTCATCTCGAGCCCAAAATTTTGTTATTTTAAGAGCTAACTCACGCATTTGTGTTTTTCTCTGAAGATCTATTTGAATATCGTTGCAGACTATTTTTTTTAGCTTTTGAACGAAATTTCAAAATTATGATCCAATCTCAGCATGCCTCAATAGAGGTTCGTGCGACTTTCCAAAACAAAGTTGTAGTCCATGTTCTAAGCTTTCCTGCTTTTCACGCAACGTTTATAGTAGGGCTCCGTTTGCTAACGCAACATCTTACGCAAGTGCCCAACTATGGAAGGTGGAAATGTGGAAATCTTCGGCAACTTATCGAAAGAGAAAAGTCAAATTATAACTATAACCATTTCATAACACTTTGTGCAAATAATATCTAATATGCAATCCGATGTAATAACGCGAAGACGACTCGAATTTATATATTGGAAATATTGTGTGCCCAAGTAAGCTTAAGTTCATAGATTCTGTCGCAGTGAAGGGCTCTTTCTGAGGATCGTGGAAATTTCCCAGGTAGATGGGTGGATTATTATGTGTGACCTAGCCTTTGCTCCGGTATGCCGAATTTTAAGCTATTTATTTTTCACAGGGATGGCTTTTTTTTGCATATCTCCCTTTTTGAATACCTTCTAATTGGAGTAGTATTGTGAACGTTGGAAAACAGTAGTGACTTTTTTTTTATGGTAAAGTATTTGCTAGTACATAAGTCGTACAGATGAAAAGATATAGTAAGTACTGGACTTCATATAAATAGAAGAGGTGGTCCTTTTGTCCATTTCAATGAAATTTCAACCAAGTTCCGTGATCTCTGAACTCAACGGAAACTATCTCATATCCTCGAACAGATTCGGTACTGTTAGGAGTTTTTACGTAATTCTATGTTGTATCAAAACGGATTAACGACCATGCTTATAGAAAGCAGCAATCCATTTATTTTATTTAGTCGGTAGAGAGAGTCTCGCCTATGTGAATATTTTCCCTTATCTCGGAGGATTATGTTGACCTTAGCGCAATATCGGTGCGCGTGTGGTGACCTCAAAAGCGGCTCGGCCTTTCAAGGGGCACTTTTGTTGCACACATTCTAATCCTAGAAGTGACTCTAGCTGTCGAAAACACTCAAGTGGTTTTCGGTACGGCGTGAATTAGCTACTGGGTCACGCTATGGCGACGCTAGATTCTTTTGTGATAGCGACAACTAGATACCGTAATCATTACGTCGACGAAAATTAATACTCAGAGTATTTAACAATGAATTGACATAACATTTTTTTTTCAGCGCTATATTTATTTTTTTTGTACTTTTCTTTTTTTTTCGGGTACCCTATATACATTATGTACATGCTAGCGATGGCATGAATGGCAGAGCAGTAATGTGAAAGCGTGAAAAAAGTATTTTGAACTATTGATATGAATAATTTAAAGAAATTCATGAAGGAAGTAAGCGAGAAAAGTAGTGTAAATAATAAGTAGGAGAGGTAGGCGGCGAAGTACAGTGATATAATAATGACGTTTAGCGCAGCGCAAAAAAAAAAGGAGACCGAAAAACACGTAATTTACATATGAGACCTTGCCTCGGCAAGTTCTTGTAAAAAACGAGTTTTCCGCACAAGAATAAGAGCATCGAGCAGCGCAAAAACTAAAAACACCGAAAAACACGTAGTTCACATACGAGTTCCTGCATTCGAAACTCTAGTAAAAAACGAGTTTTCCGCACAAAAATGGATCAACATAAAAAATTGGACCGAAAAATGCGAATATTGCACTTTATCGCACTGGCGAACAGCAATTATCGCATTTTCCGCAAGCAAATAGTAAAGCTATCAAATATCATAGAAAAATCACGCGAGCGCAGTATTCTTCTGATAATTTGTGCACTTATTTGTTTGCAAAAGTTAGCGGAAAAACTTAGGGGTGTACAATTGTTTTAAGATCGATTCAAAGAAAAAAATTAATTTAAGGAAAAAAGCGTAGTGAAAACCATGTGCTCTGCCTCATTCATGCGCCATCAATGAGAACGACTAAAAAAGGTGTATGAGAGAGGCAATAGTGCTCAATTGTGCTTACATGCATATATAATAACGGTGCGTATGCAAAAGTGCAGATCTCGAGATCTCAGTACGTTTTGGTGGCCAGCCAAAACGGAATCTTCCTTACTGTTAACTTTCTTTAGACTAGAAAAGCAAAAGTCCAAAAGAAAGATCTCCCTGGGACCTCCATGTCATGCTAGTCCCGACAGGAGTGAGAGTTATATAATAATTTATTATAATCTATTTAACAAGCAAAGAACACAACCGTTAGGTAACAGTACAGTAAGGGAGACTACCTCCATCAGAGGTCGCAGAGGGGCGTGGCCTTCTGAGGGACCACGATACCGTGACATCCTAACCTAAGAGACAAACTGTGCGTAGAGGATTAAGTGACCAATTGAGAGTGAAAAATTGAAACACGAACTAAATCAACATTTATAAAGCAATGGAGCAATAAGTGTGCGATATTTCAAGGGCCACATAATCACTCAAGCATCTGCTTCTTCGCACGAGAGCGGCGGGCCCCACTCGCTGGGCGACATCTCCACCTTTACTCTTTCCTTTCACTCACCAGTATCAAAACCAAATTCACATAACAACTGTACTGCTATCTGCAATGACTTGCGGGGTTAAAGCAGGATGTGAAATAGTCTGCGTTGATCCTCTCAGAGAAAGCGCCACGCATTCGTCTCGAATTCAGTATCAAACAGGCTGGTGAAAGCGATTTTTTCTATGAAATGACGGCCAGGCGCTTTAAAATCAGTGTCTCCAACTTGCCAAGCAAGCCTGAAACCAATTTATTCGACCACAGAGAGATGGAGGGGCTCGTCAGCCGAGGCAGGGATCGCTCGCTCGACCGAGGAGGAGATGTCGACGGGAAAAAAACTGAAGAGCTTTTCACTCTAGCTGCACCCACTTCTTTTCCCCAACATGCATAGGAGTCTTGATCAGCATGCAAAATTATCTACCTAGGCGAAGTTTGAGCCAGATATGGAATATTTTGACCAGCCAGTCGTTCTGGACGACGTGGGTGGTTCTCGGTGTAAAAATCAGAAAATCAAAATCGAAGTGAATTCGTGATTAGCACCCTGAATGACCCCTTGAGATGGACTTCGCGAAGTAGCGAATTAGAAAAATTTTCTCTGACGACTGAAGGTAGTAAGTGGAATAGTGCCGACGTTTTCTTTTCATTTGGGTCCACCGGTAGACCGCTAAACGGCTGGCAAATGAAAAGGGGTCTGCAGTTGTAGAATGTGATAGTCGATATAACTTCGCTTGTAAACAGCGATACAACACAAACAACCACTCTTATTAAAAAATGAAATATGAATTGACATCCATTCATCCAAGCACCCAACAAAATAAATAGGGTTTCGCTTATCGTACAGTAATGATGATAAGAGTTACTACGTCAGGGTCTCCGAACTCTTGCTGTGCAAGTGAAGTGTTTGTCGCTTTTAACTCAAACTCCGAATGAACACTGAAATAACCCCGACATGCAGTGATGAATCACAGCTTTTGGGCCAATCACGGCGTTCTAAGGCTAATATCAAATACATAGTTCATAAATTCGACCCTGAAATTTCACCTTAACGTGTATAAGCTGTCTGACACAACAGACGTCCGATGTTGGAAGATAATAAGATCAGTTTACAGGGGCCCAACAACTCAATCTCCATGCCTCCTTCCATTCGATCGAGAAAGAATTGAATTACAATTACAACATACTACTTTGAATTACAACATCTTCAATAATGTTGCGCACGATCAGGATGAACTAAAAGTCGTGTCACTTTCCTACTCCAAATTCACACAATGTTTTCCGTGAAACGATGACCCGCTGGGCCACTAAGTAAAGTCGATTTTATCTGTTAGATCGAGTACCTCTATTAGCAACCTGCTTGAGCCGCCAGCAACGCTAGTCCTTGCTTGTAGAAGCAAAACATTGGAGACACATTTCTCTGTGACGTCGTCCAATTTATTAATTCAGTGTTGTAGTTCAGTGTTGTAGGAATTGTGTTCTTAAGTTGGCAAAATGACACGCAGATGGCGCAAGATCCGGAACCATTTTAGTGTGAGAGGAGTTCAACTGAGTTTAAACTTTTGGTTTTCTTTTCGAATATTTTCTTGGAAGGGTGCATATTGCGTTGCGTTGCGCGCTGAGGAAGCAGAGACCTGCGTCTGACCAAGTCATTTCTTCTATTTTTTGCAATTACTCAGTTAGTCATACAGTGGGGTGAGAAGAAACCATTGTGAGCTATTGAGCTCCTCCAAAATTTCCTGTGGTGTCGCTGACCAAGATGTGTTCAGTTCCGTGTAGACGTAAGCGGCGCAGCGATTTGGAGACGACCCATGAATTACTATAATATCTGGTTTCGAGGACACCACCCTAGTCTCTCTGATCGAGCAATCCGTTACTAAAATTTTTTAACTATAGTTTCCTTTGCTACCATTGTTGAATTTAATTTTTATTTTCAACTTCCTTTACAGCTCTGGTATTCACTCTCGTTAGCATGATTGTCGTCTTACCTCCGCGAAAACTTACCTGGTTCACTCTATATAGGGTGATTTTTGGAAGGTGATTTTTCAGGGCGTGTGAAAATTTCGCTCAGTAACACAGAACATCTACCGTAAAGAATTTCTAACAGGCCGAAACAACAAAAATGCCGATCATTATCTTTACAGCTTTTCTTAAGAAGTTAGGACTAGTTAAACCATTGTGCATCACTCTTGCAGGATTGTTGTCCGCTAAATCCTACCAGAGCTACCCTATCCGCATATCGCTTTCGACGTTTATCACTTTCTCCATCGAACTACATAAATCGGCGCAATCAGGTCGAACTCTGTTTACCGAGAAGTCGTAACAACTTTCGTTGCTGATTAACTACAACACTCTACTGACAACAATAGAAAATGGCTTTCTCTTTATACTTTTGAATATTTTAATAGAAGTAAGTAGTAGTGAGTTGCGTGAGCGCCATCAGATCTGGAATGAAAATTTATAAAACAGTGATAGTTCCTTCGAAACTAAAATAACTAACATAATTATCAAAATGAGCTAAAAGCAAAGTATGAAGTAGTCATTGATACGAGCTGGCTGTGCGTCAAGGAGAATTGTTACTATATTTTGAACAAATTTCAACATAGAGCCTGATTGAAAAGGGTTCGGTGAGTTCCCTCATCTTCTCTGCGAAATTGTTTTCTCTAAAAGTAAACGTACCCATCAAATCGTGTTGCACATTCTAGATGATATGCAAGTAGCCTTGAGACTCCTGAAAATTTCCAATTCACTGTGCTTTCCGTTTAACTGACGATGAGAGCTCTCGTTGGGGCGACCTGCCTACCCATTGTTTTTTGATCTAGTGTAAGGTTTTGCCTAGAGAAAAAGAGGTGATAGTTGTAGCCCCTGCTTGCGACGGGCGCTATGAATCGTCATTACATATGGAAGCAGGATGGCAGCATTAGATTTACCTATGGAGGGCAGAGTTTTCAAACTATATATCGCCTCAAGAAAAGGCCGGTCCACGAACTGGTTCTGGTCGTCGAAGCTCTGAACGACGGCGGCCCAAAAAAGGTTCCTGTTGGAGTAAATCCTTGCGAAAACTGTAGGCGTGGTTCAAGTTGGTAGCCGGTAACGCTAGGTCAACTACTCGGCCGGTATCCTATTATGGAGGCGATTTTAATACTTTTCGTCTTGAATCATGCCACTGCTGAAAGTAAGTGCCCAGATTTCTCTTTCTGGCAATTTGTACAAATGATCCTTTTATGCGCATTCTTTTATCTTCGTCGTTTTCCTTTGACTTACTAAGATAACCCTAACTGACTACATTTTTTTTCTTCATCTCTTTAGCGAACATTGCGTCGTCTAGCATCCACTAGTTCTATCGCACATTTAGGAAGTTTCTAGGTTGAATTTTGACTAACATATCACTGGTTGACTTACTTGTTTGATGGGAATTGCTGTACTCTAGAAAGAAAAGTGGAAGAGTGTTGAAAAAATTCAAAAAAACTCATTACCTGGACTAATAGTTAAATTACTACTTTTTGGTACTCTTTACTTTACCTTTAATGCTTTGCTTAATTTATGCACAACAAAGACTGCGTCTAATGACACAAGGAAGGAAATTCAGTCAGTTCACTTCTTTTTCCTTCGTTAGTTCCAATGCTTCAATGAAAATCTCCTTCTGCTCCTTACATTTCATGTGAATGAGATATTGTTCCAAAAGTGTTGTTGACAGTTGTAAGCTGTGGAAACGATCCTGCAGTCGGAAGATGTCTACGACCTCTACTCGACGCATGGGAAGCGATTCGAGAAAGCGAAACGAATGCTCGAGACGTACTTTTTCCGGTAAGTGATTGTGATCGTTCTTCTGGGACTATGAATTCGAACACCATGTACCATACACAATTTGCAGCCGCAGTGAAGTAGACATGCTTGCACGTAGCGCGGACGGCTTTGCATCCCACAGCAGAAAGCGTAGTTTCGCTGTCGTTGTGTTGGCTTCACGTTTCTTTCGGTACTGGCTGTGGTGAATGTCGGAGATGCACCAAAAATGATCACTTCAACCGAGCCTGCCTTTTCCCGCCCCCACTACATCACTGCTTTGCGGCTCATTTCACAGTCGGTAGTGGTAGCACGGTGCAGAATGGGAGCGGACTAATGGGTGATTACAATGGAATTAATCATTTTTGTTTTCCGGTGACGGTTGGCCGACAGGTTACGAACCTGCGCTTAATCTCGATTATCAGTGTTCGATGCAGCCACGCAGAAACCCTTGCCCAACATAGAACTGGCGGGGAATGTTGTCTATACCAGAGTCAGATCCAGGTTAACAGATCGGCCGATGGAGGAAAACTGTCTCACAAGGGAAGCTTGTGAGCGATCGGTGACGATTCATAACGAAACCCATATGAGCGTGTAGGGCTTCGCACGAGGAATGCAACGATGTATTCACCAGGTGCCGTCGTCACCTGATTGATCTGAAAATGGCCGGCGAAATTTTGCACTGCCGCACACGTAGGCTCCTCCGCCAGCGGGAGTACAAGGCCGAGTCTGTTGGTATACTCGCCCCAAACGCGATTCTATCTCGAAACTGCGGCAAAATCGCAGAAGGAGCGTATTTTGGAATCTAGCGCATGAAGGCAAAAGAAAAGTTAACCGGAGGGACCGATCCCCGATCATCAGATTTCAAGTCCAAAGCACTATTCACTCGGCCACCTCGTCGCAGTGTCCGGGGAATTGACCCCGCTACTCCCGCTGGCGGGGAGCCAACGTGTGCGGCAGTGCAAAATTTCGCCGGCCATTTTCAGATCAACCAGGTGGCGACGGCACCTGATGAACACATCGTTGCATTCCACGTGCAAAGCCCTACACGCTCATATGGGTTTCGTTATGAATCGTCACCGATCGCTCACAAGCTTCCCTTGTCAGTCCAGAGTCCATCAAGTCTTGCGCAAGTCGAGATTTCTTCGTCTCCCTCCAGTTGTCAAACCGTCTGTCATCAGAGACTTCAGAGCTCGGTGTACGGGATACAGAGGCCGGCGTTGTTCCAGTTGAGTACATTCGTATCCCGGCTCTTGGCTGAAGCGTTGGCAGCGCGTTTGTACTGTTGTGCAAGAGACTTGGGGCTATTAGTTGCCTCAGTGAATAAGGTGGTTCAGTGGTTTCACTGAGACCAGGATGAGGTAGGATTGATATGAACAGAGAGCCGATTGGTATACGTGTCTATTATAGCCACGGGGGGCGTAACTTTCTGCTGCATAAAAGTGACATGGAGTATGAATTGGGTCATATTTTTGAGCTTTTGCGTATCCATTCTTCATCTCATTACTGTCTCAGACGAATCGGTCTCGAGACGGTCTCAAAACGAATAATACAGTTTGCCAGCAACGCTAATGCGATGCCACGAAGATAGCGGGTTTCGTTCTCAAGTAGTCGACAGATCAGATGGTACATCGCTGCTTTGGAATTCTAGACCAGAATCTGCTGAAATCAAGGAATGGGGCGAATTGCCGGTTATGGCATGACATTCCTATTCATTAGCTTAGGATTTTTATTTCGCTTCGTAATGTTGCTCACAGTACCCGCACCTATTGTAAAATGAGATTAGAACGACAACCGAAAACGTCTCGTGCCGTCTTCACCAGCTGACGTTGTCAGATAGTGCAGTGCATTTAATTATAGAACTTTCTAGGTTCCATTCTATGCAAAGAACGCCATTCATCGGTTATGTTCTGCCTATATCACAGCAATGGACCACTGTTCAAAGGAACCAACAGTACAGAAGTAAGAGTCCTTCTGGGAAGAAAACGTTGAGAACAAACTCTAAACGCTATTACATTCAGGTGCCCCAACAGCCCTCTAATGTTGTTTACCGAGAGTTATCTGAAGTTCTTCTGCGGCGAATACGGACCTGCATACTTGGGTAAACTACTATAACTATTGGCTTGTCAAGAATCAATGATGGGTGGAGAAACTGAGGAGCAAAATCATTACTTATCACGATCCTCTTTGTTTTTTATTGCCTTCTTATTATATTTTGCCATTTTCTTCCATTCTCCTTTCCTTTCAGTTCAGTCCTAAAGTCGTGAATTTATTCAAGAAGGGTGGATCCCGAAAGAATAAACACCATGCATACTGTGAACAGTTCTTCGGAAAAACGCATAGGAAGAGCGCCTTACTCATGAAACCAGCTTACAGAAACAACTTGTGTATATCGCTAGGAACAACATCTGAACAAGAGCTTCTGCAGATATTTGGGAAATTTGGGTAGCTAATCAGGCCTGCGTTTTGTGCCACAGAAAAATTCAAACAAATTGTCCGATTGTCAATGCAACCTTTTCTAGTAAGAGGTGCGATACGAAAGTAGAATTCGAAGCAGATAACCACTTTTTCCTTTGGTTATAATAAATGTAATTTGATAGAACAGCTTTTAGACAATTACTCGTGCATATCCAAGTCACTTGAAGCATCTCATCAATGTAGAAACTACATCCGTGGGGTGCCCAATCCCATACAAAGCGCAGGTGAGTTGTCTTCGAAAAGTACCGGAAATATATCTAAAAATTTCAAACACTAATTTTAGTTTTGTTGGGAAGGCACTGGATAGTCTTCTCTTGATCCGCATCACCCACTTCCGGTTCATAATTGTAAGAGTAATTGTAGAGAACGGATTAATGGTAGCTTCACATAATCTTCTCGTTCTACTTCTCCCAGGTTCTATTTTTTAAATGTTGTTGTGCCAAATTTTCGCTTACACTTCCGAATATGGCTGCCTCTCTACCAAAATGCCACTGGGGAGTAAAATATGAGAATTGTGTGATATTCTCGTAACATAGCATGCTGTTTTCAGTATTCCCTTAGCATTGTGAATAAATAGCGATGTCTTCCCCAATTTGAACCTTTTGGTTCTTCTCCAAACCAGATGAAGAACGCTGCATTGTTAAAACCGTGAAGAGGACAAAAAGGACAGCGGAACTCGTCCGTCGTCCGTCTAGCTTTCACGATCCATTTTCTCTAATTTACCTGAACACATTGAGGAATATGTGACATTTTGTTACTGTTGCTCACCAAAAAGTATGTTTAATGCTCACAACGTCCGATTTGATGAATTAAGAGATTAAAATAGAATGGCCGCCTTGATCTTTTTATTGTTAGGAGTCCTCGCATAAAGGAAGCTAACGATTCAAGTAAAGCTGGAGGTGTTGTAACACTGCAAACTCACTATCTCTTTTCATTCCTTATTTTTCCAAATTTTTCCTCTTCAAAGTCATCTGGATAGTCATTCCTTGAAATGATATTCACCTATTTCAAGGCAAGTGTAGAGGAGTGAGTGACTTCTTCGAATGTGTCGAGGGCGATCTCAGCACGGAATGTGGTGAAATATCATCGACTCTCTTCAGAAGGTCACTGGAAGATCTCGGTTGCTTCGAAGGTACAGGAAATATCTGACGTTGAAAAACGTGGAAGTGTATTCCACCAAAAGCGAACAATTATATTAATTATAAATATTTCAGCCACAGAAGAGAGCAAGTTAATCTTGCTTCAGACCAATTCGACAAAGCTTCTCACCGATCAATATAGAAGAGGTGCGAAAAGCCACAGCGATGCTATAAATTATGTGACATTCTGTAGTCGAGTTCGTTTAGATTATTTCGCTACTGCTCCTAAAATGGAAATCACCGTGGTGACAGAACTTCCCCGAGGTGTTGACGGTAGGTCATTTGAACTCTTGGGTAAGCGTTATGCTGCACACTCCTTTCAGACTATCCGAAAATGCCAGAAATCGCTTTTGACGAAGATACTAGAAGCAACACTACAGGTACTTCCTATAGGGTTCCATCAAAACATTTTCTCTTGGCATTTCTGACTTCAGTGACTTCGAAGGGAGAGAAGACGACAACGACTCCTCAGGTGGCACCCACTGACGGAAGTGAGTTACCGATTCTTCAGCTAGATGGGTAATGAACGATGAGCAAAAGCGATCAAGAATCATCACTTGCTGATTGCTGATGTTTACTTCAGACTGTTTTTATCTACACTTTAACCTAATAGATGGCCGTGGTGGTAATGGTAATAGGTAATACACACACACACACACACACACACACACACACACACACACACACACACACACACACACACACACACACACACACACACACACACACACACACACACACACACACACACACACACACACACACACACACACACACACACACACACACACACACACACACACACACACACACACACACACACACACACACACACACACACACACATGAACACACACACAAGGCACACACACACACACACAACAGACAACAAACAGAGAACATCACAGAACAGTTATAAAAGTAAAATTTTAAAAAAGTCAACAACCTTTTCCCTGCAATGCGCCTAAAGGTCGAAAATAATGGCGGAACAGGGAGCTAGTCGCTCTTGAGCGCAATATAAGCTGATCCAGCTCTACACGTGAACGAGTTATCCCTGGTCCGCGTTCTAGACGTTTCATAACCGATTTTCTTTGAATCCTACAAGATCAAATGCTGCGGTGCGTCCTTCTTGTTAGGGTGCTGCCGAATACTTTTCGTTGCCTGTAAGAGTGTACTGTGTTGAAGAACATCAACGGATCGAATTTTTTGAGAATCACCGAAGTGAATCCCATGATCAGAGCGACATCAAGACAAACAAGTCCGTAGACGGTGCCAAACGACGAGCACAGCAGTAGATTTTCTTGGGAACAGTCCCGATGAAGAAGTACTCTTGTGGCTATACGTTCCATATATCTTAATTTACCCGGTGGAAATTGCGCAGCCGGCGCATTGGCAATGCTCACGTACACCGGCGTTCGGTATCATATCTCCTGGAGCTCCGTCGATCAAACCGGCCCCATTTGTCATGTACTTTAAACGTTCGAGGAAAATTTGCCAAACGCGAAACTTTTCGTTGCCTTATATTAGTCCTCTGGAACTATTTCGTACTTCAGAAGTGATCAGATCGACAGATCATGGCACGCCTGAATTCTCCACTCAACTCTTAACATCTACCGAAAGTACGGAAGGGATTCACGCTACCTCCGTTGGAGCCGTGGAATTCCTCTCAACTGCTGGCACTGACGATGGTGCACCACACGTATTGACAACGGAAGAGCTGGAGGTGGAAACCACAGAGTTCGTTGTGACCACCACCACCCATCCTCCATTCTGCATCCCGTATCGAGATCATCTGCAAATCACATTCTGCCATAGAAATTTCATGAGGTGAGTGACAATGCATACTGCTAACATTCAGTGTTCGTAGTGGATTGCATTCAGGAAGTTGAACGAGCTGAAGGAGGAGTCTCCAGAGTCTACATCTGTGAGGTTCCCACTCTTCAATGTAACGCTCGAGACACTGATTTCAATTTGTGACGATTTGAGTGATACAAGGAAATGTATGGGCGGCGTTGATAAGCTATGCATTCATCCGGTAAGAAATTTGACTACATTCAAAAACATTCTTAGAACCCATGGAGCAATGTCTAACAGTTTGTTTCAAATTTTATTGAAGAATTCAGAAGATTTATAATATCCAGGAAGAACCAGCTTGCAAACGTAGTATAGGGATTTCGAATAGCCTTTTCTAAGAACGGAAATCGCAACAATGGAAATGGGGAGCGGGTTTCTCCGCTCCCTATTTCAGCGTGAAGCCTTGAAGCCTGTTCTTTTGCCCGTTGTTCAATTTTTATTTGCTGCTCTTTTTTGCCACATAGTGTACAATACTCCAGTGACATGTCAGGCTTCAGAATTTGTGTCTCCCAAAATACCTCTTCCTTGTATTCAGCTACTCAACTTCCTCGAGCAACAATTCTACCCGACTTGTCAACTTTTGAAAATGCGCGACTTTGACGTCGACTACGTCTGTATCCAGCGAATACTCAGAGACAGGGAGGTACGTATAATTACATTTGAAACTCGAAATAAATTGTTTTATTTCCTTGAAATTCTAGTTTTATTACCGCTTCTTGCCGGTTATTATTATGCATACTGTGGTATTCTAATGGTTGTGCTAGGCTCATCGCGAGAATCGGACCTCAGGCCCGTAACGCGGGTTCGAATCCCACCTGAGATGCGACTTTTGTGACGAACCCAACACCTCCACCACAATATCATGATCTGTTCTGTTTCCGTTCTATTCACAGCACAATTTTCTTCAGGATTGCACAGGATTTGTTAGTACCAAGATTGAAACAACGAACGATAAATGTTTCGGACACGCTGAATTCTTAAGGTAATGAAGTTCAAGCGGGTAGATTAGAACAAGTTGATATTTAATTTTTTCCATGCTAATAATTAAAGCGCAAATATGAAAGAACAACAAGGAACCCACCAGGCTTCATCCATCAGGTCTAGGGAGCCACGAGTTGCACTATATTCACCTGTCCTACCCTAAAATTATGGTGTAGGGACTCCGCAGGATCAAAACGGAAACTCAATCTTTATAGGGGAGAGCTCTTTTGAAGCGATGATGGGATAGTTGGAGTTCCTCCGGTTCTTCCCTCTTAGTCCAGTGCAAGTTCTCGTTCTTTTGCGGTGTTCTGTTCAACTTTCCTGACACTTGCTCACTTTTTTGAGCATTCCTCAACGCCAGGCTTTAGAAAGAATTATAATGCATAAAAGCACCTAACAAGGAATAAAAATTATCGAGGAGAATAATTGTCAGAGATAATCGACTGGTGCTGTGGCTTTGAAAAACGCACGGCTTAGGAATGTCTCCTGTCTCCTCCATGAACAACTTTCTATGAATTTCGGAAATGCGGCATCTCCAGCATTTAATTTTGATAAGTGACATCCAAGATTGATACTATCAAGCCATTGTTAAGCGTGCGTTTAGTGGTTGTCGCTTTCGTCAAAACGTTGGGAAAATAAAAAAGGTTTATTCCAATCTCTGGTGTCGCCAGATGAAAGTCTTCTACTCCGTTTTCGATTTTCAGTTGCGTGAAACAAGAGCTGCAAACCGTCTGTGGTGAGGAGTCATACAACAGCGTTGTAACGATGCTTAGAGGATACGGCTGCAACGTTTCAGACGGTGTGTTATCCAATCTTTAGTGATACATTTCTTATTCGTTTTTTTTTTGAGTAAAGACCCTGGAACATCCCATACGAGCTCTATTCTTGATAACGACCGGTTGTGCTTGATTACTATGGTAGAGACATGTTCCCAGACATCTTTTTGATAATCGCTAATAGAGGGAACTCCAATACTAGTATTGGAGTTCCCTTTACTAGCGATTATTAAAAAGATTTCTGGGAACCTTCTATTAGTATTAAGACGTTAGAGGAGCATTTCAGCTGGAGTTTGAAAAATTACGGATTAGTGAATCGAACAAATCTTTTGGAGAATCTTGGAGTCTTTTCGTATTTGGCAGAAAAATGGTTTTCTACGCGTAGTTCCGACGCTGTTTTACCGTGGACTATGAATGAGCCTTCAGAGCAATTTATTTCTTATTATATCGTAATCGTATCGTATTTTGCCCAAATACTATACATCGACGCCTGGTGATTCGAAAAAATAGAATGAATGAAATAAGACTAGCAGAGTATAACGAGCTTAGTTGAACAACATAATGGTGTGTCCCAATAGCAATTCAATAATGACTTCGAGAGTAAAACATAAGAAGATGGAGTTTTCGGTTTTTATCTGAAAAACTTCCTTTCATTACTCTCCTTTTTTGGAGATTTTCGCTTTCTTCTTCGATCCTCCCGCTTTCTGATCTTCGAATGCTTTCAGACATTGTGGCAGCAACCACGCTAGTGCCACGAACCACCACAACGACCCTGAGACCGATTTCTACCACCACGAAGCCCACTACGACTTCTACGCAAAGGACGACTTTGATCACCCGAACGGCTCCTCCACCACCTTCGTTAACAACAAGGGCCCAAATTGAAGCCAGTGGTGAGGATACGGAAGAGAGCAGCACTGATGAAGCAGATCACGCCATGTTCACGACAATAATGGGTGATAGCAGCGAGGAAGTGGACAACAACCTTCTGACAAGAAGCACTGGAAGATTAGGCGATCGTGGCGACCACGGCTCTTCCAACCACATCTCCGATTCAGTGTATTCATCGGAGGAAGGAGAAGATTTGGATGATTTCGAAGACGATGATCCGGCGTTCAACTACACTATCTCGAGCAATTGCACCACAGCAATGCGAGATCAGGTCCGTCGCATTTTTCACGTTCTCTGGTTCTCGTTGTTCACAACGAAACAGGTGGTTTTCTCCGCAATAGTAGAGAACTGATTTCCATGTAATAACTTGGTGAGGCCACTGCCACCAACTTTCCTCAGCATCTCCCAGAAATGCCATTTGCGTGCTTATCACAAGCGCGATATTTGCTTATCACTGTCGGCTTATGGCTCAAGAGCGGAGATCCTGGGCGACTAGGTAATGTGCGGACTGGTGCTAGCAAAGTGATCCCCGAAATTAATATACGGTCAATGATCAGTAACCCACCCCTTTCCTCCCATCCTCCAAAAATATCAGAGTGGTTGGGGTTTCCAAAGAAAGATGTTCGGAAGATGCCTATTTTTTAACGAATTCGGCAGCTTTGCTCGTCTCCGCTGAGGAATTCTCCGCCATTCATCGACAAACGGTTAAGGGCAATAATTTAGCACTCTGTGGGCGTGACTAGGTCCGTGGCAATTTTCGTGTTCCCAGGTTCCTTTTCTCCTTACTCACAGCCAAACAGGAGGCTTCCATCACAGTGGTAGAGAGTGAACTGATTTGTGTAACTTGGTGAGGCCACTGCCACCGATTTTCCACAAGCCTCTCCCAGAAATGCCACTTTGGTGCTTATCACAACCACGATATTTGCTTATCACTGTCGGCCTATGGACCATAAATTCTGGACGACTAGGTAATATCGGGGTGGCGGTAGCGAAACATCGACTCAAATCCCCGAAGTTAGTATAAGGTCAATGATCAGTAACCCAGACCCCCTTAAAAAACCAGAGTGGTTAGGGTTTCCAAAGAAGAATGATCGGGAGCTGTTCATTTTTTGCATTTAGGTGCATGCAAGGCATTAAATTTCTCGGGACTCGATCAGTCCATAGAAACCTGTTCAAATCAGTGTTTGTGCAGGGAGACTGAGGAATATCAATTGAAATCAATTTGGCTTTGACGTTCTCGAGAATTCTAGTAAATACTGCAGGAGCAACACTTCTATTGTCCCCTAGCAACCAGCGCAGCCCCCTGTCTGCTTGTTCAGTAAGCCGTCCAACTTCATGCGAGAGTTTCCGAGAGAGAATTGCGAGACAGAAAAGAATTAGGAGGTAAAGATAGGAATGATTTTAATCTGCAGGCGAGGATATGTACAGCACCACTCATGCGTACATGGGTCGCACTAAGAGAGACATGGCCTCATCTCAGCGAGGTAGAGTTCATTTATTTTTTCACTAACCAGTTCGTATTTTTCCAGTTTTTCCTTCAAACCTCTCGAGTTTAAACTTTTATAGGTGTCCTTCCCAATCTACAAATACTCTCGAGTCGAGCTACTGGAGCTGTGCGATAGTTATGCTAACGTGTTTTTATGTACAAATTTGGATCATATTCGAGTTTGCATTATGGACGAACTGGTTGGTCATTTTGTTCACACTTTTCCTATAGATTTTGGCCTCAAAGGCTTTCGTACTCAAATTTTCGTGATCGAAACGCAGCCATTCGTCGGTTTTAGGTCCGCTTCGCTCAAGACCATCTTGGCTACATTTGCTCGCCACAAAACATTCAACGATTTATGACGCATTACGACTGTATTATGGAGCAAGAAGCAACGGGCCGCGGAAACTGCAGGAAACACATCATAGGCGAAGCGGTTCCGGGCAAAGACCAAGTGGGTTTACAAGCAATTATTGCACTTATTTCAAATCAAAAGTGTTGTTTACTGGTTGAACAAGAGAAGGAGCTGACTTCTTAATGGGCTCGTTCTTTCTTGAAAACACTGATTTACAATTATCTCTTCGTGAACTCTTTTTTTTGGAAAAACAAGCTAACATAAAACTAAACGTTTAGCACAAGTGCAAGGGAGTGAAGCCGTATCGTGCTTGTTTGGCTCCGTACCTGAAGAAGCACTGTCAGCCAGGAGCACTTGAGGAATTCGACGCAAGTGTGAGACAGTTTGGCTGTCAACTCAGAAACTAATGTTAATTGCATATTTTTGTTTAGTCACTTGAAACGCCAATAATAAATGTGTTGTTATTGAACTCTTATGATGCATATATTCATGAAATGGCAGGAAGTAGATAGAATTTTTTACAAAAGGTGGCCAAATGGATCCCGAGCAAGAGTGTGCGTTTTACGATTTTACGATTTTTACGACATTTTTCGTAAAAAATCGTTTTACGATTTTACGACAAAAAATTGGGAATTTTACGAAATTTTTACGACTTTCATTTTGGCGCTCAAATCGTGCTAACAGGTCGAAATTGCAAGCGTTCGTGCCAGGATCCTTTGCTCAGGGCACTACAAAGGCATTCTCTCTACCCTCATTTAGCTTCACTAGCTCCAAAGTATTTGTGTGCTCCTCCAGGGTCAGCTGAGATAGAGGGTTTTTTCGTCAGCCGGCCATGTTTTGAGCCACTATCCGAAGGCGCTCACGCCTGCAAGTTTCGCTGCACTTCTACTTCTATTTCTGAAGATTAATGTACCTTTAATTGGTTTTGACCGGTAATTGTTATTTTCTGTAAAAATTTGTTTCCATTTTTTCCTAATGATGTTCACTGTAAATAGATGAGCTACATATTAGGTTGGTAAGAAAGTTCGTGCCGTTTTTCCAAACGACTGTCGTAAGTTAAGTTCGAAGGCTTAAACAGAGCGTCACACAGCGCTCGAAAGAGAATTATCGGCTCTTTCGAGCAGTTTCTTTGAAAATTGTGATGAATTTGAATTTCATTGTTCCTTCGGCTACTGAAGTGAAAAGCGATAAACTGAAAAAAGAAAAGTAGGGCGTGTTATCCTCTTTCGAATGTTATGTGAGATTTTGCGAAATGATTGAAACTGGAAGATTGCTCTGGTAAGAAACTTCAAGACGTTTTTCTCTCACCTTTTAAAATCGAGAACTGCTTGAAAATAAACATATTATGTGAAGCGCAAAATTCTGCTTAGAAAACTATGCAGAAATCACCACGGACGTTCAGAAGATACTTTGTATTCTACGGAACTAGTAGGAATAAGTAATATACTGTCTAATATGTAGAGACAATCATCATTTTTCAAACCTAATATCACATTTTATTGAAGCCTTTGGAACTGAGCAAAAAAAATCGCTGTCGATGAGATTATTTTTTTCACTTTTTCGCTTTTCACTTCACTAGCCGAAGGAATAGTGAAATTCAAATTCATCATAATTTCCAAATATACTGCTTGGAAGAACATATGATTCTCTTTCGGACGCTGTGTCACATTCTGCAAAAGATGCCGAACTTAATTTACAACAGTCGTTTAAAAAAACCGCACGAACTTCCTTACCAACCTAATATTTGGTTCAACACTCAGTCTGAATAAACTTTTTGGTTTTAGTAACGTTTATATATTTTAGCGGTGTTGGCACATAAAGCTGTCGGTTTAAGTAGAAAAAGAATATTTTACGAATTTCACGATTTTTACGACTTTTTACGACAAATTTTGTCGTAAAAACTTTACGTAAAAACTTTACGACAAACTTTTTTCTGCACACCCTTGGTCCCGAGGCAGTAATGTGGTCGTTGTAGACAGTTTTTAACCTGTTACCCAGAACGCAATTCTTTCAAATCTGCTTGGTTTTACTAGACTCGAATTCACCCGATCAATTTTCTACAAATGCTCTGATGAAGAGGGGAGCTTTGACTGGTTCTAGGTTTAAATAGGAGTCTACAGTAGAATTTTTTAATAACGACTGTACACAGTATTAGGTTATGAAAAAAATTTTGTCCTTTTTCGCACCTTATGTTTAAAACGCCATAGCTTGGCTCCAATCCTCAAAAGTCTATCGAATCTAATGTTCAGTTACACCAAGAAGGTTCAGAAACGGACAGCACTTTCTTTCCAACCCAATAACTGTGTTGATACGCGAGTCTTCAGACATCGATTTCAAACTTGAGTAGTTAAACTTTATTGATATATAGTTTACAACACATGTTATAGCATAACGATATGAAATTCCAGCACATGCCAGTAAAGAGAAAGGAATTTGAATAGAGGAACATCTGGAAAAGGACGTGATTACTTAGTGCGGGAGGATGCATATCTCCACAATAGCGAATATGTAGTAGCTACTTGACCATAGTGAGCGATGGTATGTATGGTGCAAGAAAAAAACTGTACTTAGGCTAAGGAGGAGATCAGAATAAGAGCAACCATACAATATCAGAACAATAGCGGAGCTGATTGCTCGCCGTCGTACGTGGAGATCAAGCACACTCCCGCTTTGGGGAAGTATTAGAGTCAAAAGGAAACATGGTGCGTTTTCATGAGTGGTCGAAGATTTAGCGCGATTTCGCACAGTGATATTATGCTAATGTAGCTTACAGAGAACAGCTGTTGATAAGGTAATCGATGATGATTTTCACTAATTGTATGACACAAGGGAAAGTAGCCTAAGAGAAGATCAAAGTGAAGAAAACTGAATATACTGAAGCACAATGGATGAGCCCCTTTCAGACTTCACTGCGTTGCTGGTGCAGTAATGAGGAAACACAGGGACCGGCGGCGCTCACGGCACCTGCGCAGTAGCGCAGTATCCGGTTTCTAATTTCTTTGCGAGAACCACCCATATCGACAACTTTGCACTAAATAGTTTTTTGACCAACGACAGTCCAGTGAGCGGCCACAAAGGCGCGCAGCTGTTGCGGAAATACTAGTACTCCCGGCTTAACTGCTCTACTTTGGTGGACTGCCGCAGTAGAGTGTGAAGAGGCCCTAAGGCCTTTGTTATACCGACGCTCACCTCCCAGCGTCTGCCAGCGCTACTCGTCCCGTTCAGTATCAGTCACCGTCGTAGCAGGCGTGCGTGTGTCAGTTGTCCCGGCAGGACAACTAACACACGCACGTCTGCTACCGCGGTGTCTGATACTGAATGGGACGAGTTCCGCTGGCAGACGCTGGTTGTGAGCGTCGGTATAACAAAGGCCTAAAACTCACCTATAATGGAAGGATACACAATTAGGACAAATTTCAGTCAAATTTCCACCCTCTCCAAGTCTTTGAAGACCTAGGAATTTGCGGAAGAATATCAGTTTCGTTTTGCAGTGATAGAGCTCGAAGGCTTAGCTGGCGTCCACGTCCGTGTTTATCTCTTCCAGAATCTTCAGCGATTACAATCGCGCTGTCTGACCGACTTTGCTGCTGCACGTAGCTGTCACAAGGTGCAGCAGCAGTGTTCATTAAATCGCACTCTACAAACTACATCTCGATCTCTGCCACCACATTCTCAGTCGCACAATCAAGACGTTCTCCCAGATATGGTCGTCGGCTGATCGCCGCGTTCTGAAACCACGGCGACCTGGCCAGCTTCATTATGGATGCTGATTCCAGAACGTGTCCCTAAGGCCGGGACGAGAACGAAAGAGTAATGGTGTGCCCACACCAAGCATGGGCGAAGCTTCATCGCTGTGAATTTCCATTTCTCTGACCTCCATTTTTTATAGTTCGCGACCAGTTATCAATAGCTTAATGTCAGTTGGTTACTTTCTCCATTGGTTTGTCGACTTGATGTCTCAAGAATCAAGCTTCGACTTGAGTAAGTGTTTGTCGGACCAGGAAAAGTAGCGCACGAGACCGATGCGATGGCGGCTATCTAGTTTGTACGCGAACAACTCGACGACATCGGGTCGCACAAGCAACAGCAGCGGCTTCGACTGGTTGTTATATCATGACGTTGAGCTCTGCGTTCACTTTCTCATTTTCTAATGTTATGGCCGGGGGTTTCCTCAATCGCTGTTTTCCACAAAACCATGAAGCCGTTGCTTCCATTAAAATCCGTAAATAACCGAAGTTGATGAGGTCTGTTAGTGAGGTCTATGCAAGCTAATTAATTCAACGGAACTAACGTCCGATCCCTATTTCCCTAAAACAACACTGAAGATAGTACTTAGAGAATTATAGGAGAGGCGCGCGAGAGCATTCTCATTTTTTCCTTCATCGAAATCGTGCCTCACAGTTTTACCAGTGAATAATCCTCAAATAGAAAACCGTTGAAGAGGTGATTGACAGAAGCCGTTTTGGTGAAGAGTTTGCAGCTTTCTTTGGGATGATTGCTTTTTTTCGGTTAGTTGTACCCTTCGTGGCATCGTGCAGGTTTCGATGAACGGACTTATCTCCTCCAGATCTCTTCAACAAACTGGATCGTTCTTGCTTTTGAACGTCTGTCCACGTTGAGGCCGCAGCCCGGCACGTTGTCCTCCACTGCTGTGTGTTCTTTGTTCCCACAATTCATATCGACCAACAAATTCACCACTGATACACTGTAGCGGAAATTGTTGTCAGCAATTCGGAGCTGTTACACGGCTGTTGTTAAAAGAAAAATGCTAGGGTAAAGTACGAGGCCTTCGTTCCGATGAGAATCGTTAGACTATTTCGTTCCTTGCAGTGGTAATAAAGAGTTTTGTAAGTAATTCGAACGCCGACAATTGCTTTGTAATGTTCCATTTGCATATTTCATTCAAACGTTGAGTATATTCTGTTTCGATGCATTACAGTTGTTCTTGGAAACACTGCTGACAGTTTGATCGCATCACATTTGCCACTCATCTTCGGATGGATAATAAGACTGTGGCTCGACTTTCTTCATATTAGGTTTCTTGCAGCTGAATTCTTTCTTCTCTACCAAGTTCAAAAACGACTTTTCCGTGGATCGAAATCTGGTTTCACTGAAGTGCTTTGTCAATGTAAGTCCATGATATCTAGCCGCATTTACTAACAATCTGGTAAAGCTGTCACAAGCACACATTTGAGGACGTTCGACCGACAACAATGTCGGGAGCTTTTCGAAAAGCCGAGCAGTATTGATAGGCAACATTAATCAGCTGCATGTTGCATCAGAGGCGGCGATCAGCCGACTTACTTTGTTCAGCGCCGGCCACTTGACCAACACGTTTCTTGCTATGTTCCGTCTAGTCTTCATCATTATCTGATTTGCACAATTTCATTTGTAGCTACTGATTTCGCAGAACAAGAGAAAGACTACTTACCATAACACTCTTATCACTTCCTTTATCAATTTAGTCGCTGCATTCCACCTTCACGGTCATCTCCCTCTCAGCCAGCTAGACGAGTGAAATGCTGAGAAGACGGGTTAGCGATCTCAAACTTTATTCACAGAAATGGTGTGATTAGCTTCGTTTGATAAATTTGTGTACAAAATTCTTGCCGCTAAAAGAGAAACAATTATCCACATCCTTCCATCTTCCTAACGTAAAAAACACGCATTACTCATTTTTCGATGCTCTCATTCTTTCGACTGAACGGGCTATCAAAAAAAGAAAAATCTCGCAGCGCCATCTCTTTATGTACCACGTCCAACTGCGCACTTTGTATAAAAGACATCCTTCTACATCTGAACGTCATGACCTCTTTCAGCTGAAGCAAACTCATTGTCCAAAGAAAATGGATTTCTTGCTCACTATTGTTCTTAGACCTCTCTTCTAGAGCTTTATGGCATTTTCCCTGCTCCGTATGAGACGGAGATTTACGCTGTGGCATCGAGGACTGATCTGATCTCTTGAAAAATTTGCCTTCGACTACCCTCTGGAGGTGCAATTTTGAGGAACACGGGAAATCATTCACTTTGCCGAAGCCCTATTTCCTGGCTGTCGGTCTCATCAAGAATGCTACCGTTTCCAACCACTAGCAATCGGGCGCACATCACGTGCAAATACGCTGGACGTCCCCTTTTCTGCTCCACTCTGGCTTTAGTGGATGTTTGTGGATGGTCCCTTAAAGTATAAGTATTCAGAAAACCTACGTTTCAAGCTTACCTTTGAGATCAAAAAATCCGAATATCCATAGGATCGGATGAATTTTTAGCAGAAATATACTAAAAATCGGAAGCCCCACAAGGTTTCAGCGGAAAAATGGAGATTTATCATGGGCATTTCACCTGAAACTTTCCGTTGCCTGTCGCCATAGATCAGCCACCGCAATGCTCTCCGTTCACTCCTACATAAACTCACAGGTGGAATACGAAAACACTTGAGAACTTGTAGATTGACGGGAGCGCTACGCGAAACGAATTTATGAGGGTCACCGGCGCCATTGTCCTCGAAATCGACGGCGCCACCATTCCTCATTTCGCTGGTCTATGTTGATCATTCTCTGCCGTTACTGTGTGAATTCAACTCCCAATTCCTCCACAATTTCCTCTACTAAATTATCTACTAATTTGGTAGAGGAAATTTAATTTTCATTAGTTAGCTAAGGTATGTATTTGACCGAGCTCCGGTTACAAATTTGGGAGGATTGTTCATTGCTCTACCTATACGTTACGCGAGTTACAAATTTGACTAGCGACTCTACAACTCCGGTCAGCGGATGTTGTAGAGACGGTACTGAAAAAATGGCTTCCTCACGGCTTCCTTGTTGCGCTCATTTGAGTGGTGGAAAGGATCAAAAGGTCGGTTTGCTGCACAAAACGAACGAAAAACGACGACGTATTTTTGGCCACGGGGACTAGCTGAGTAGGTCGTGTCCTACCCGACTCGCCCAGGGACACCTACACCTAAATTCATGAACGAAAATTTGGGGGTATGTAACACTCAGGGCGAGATAAACGCGCTCCATTCCCCCAATATTCGCATTCATGACAATCGGGTTTGCGATACTCGACGTGAAGCAATGCAGCGGCGGTGATCACGGCTGTTATGGGTGAGCGGCCGTCAGTTCACAAATCGATAGGTCCGATTTTTTTATCAAAGATTTTCTAACATGTATTCGGTCGCTATTCGCTTTGGTTTTGTGCTGGAATTTCTGGAATTTTTACCCTCAAGCTTTGGAAAATTAAAGTTGAAAATGGAAGCTGAGCGGCATATCAACTGGGGCCGTATGCTCGTCTCACCCGAACTATGTTCGCTGTTTGCTAATTGGCAATACTATTTTACCTTTAGCCTTGAAAAATTGAAGTCGGAAATGGAAGCTGAGCGGCATATCAGCTGATGTCCGAGGATTAACATTGGTGCGCTCTTACTACAGCGGGTTGCTCGATACATCGCCGCGCCACTGGGGTGGAATAGACCCACGATATCACCCGAATAAAATCAGCGGCGCGTTCATGAATGTAGCTATAGACCCGCAAGTAAACGCCGCGTCGACCGGGGTTTATTTGCGGGTCTATAGCGACGATACCCGTCATGAATCTAGGCGCTGGAGGATCACACCCTACGTGGTTGAAAGGTGGTCTGGAAACTCACAAGTGATTCTAAGCAGATCCGAGGCGGCTTGCAACATATCATGTCACTGGCACTATTTGATTGATTCGTATAGGTAGTGCCTAGTGTCATATCGTAATTTATCGCAAGTGATGAATATATATCTAACAACTATGTTTTGTCGTGACACCAGGTTAATATCCTTCAACTGCGAATTCGCTCTTACATTTGCAGTTTCGAAGTAGCTCTGGTATTAAGTTGATATTTAACGGATCATCGTTAAAAATCGCCTTCAAAAAAGATATGGCGACGCACCAGTGGCTTTTTGCCCGATTGCGACGTTCGCTCTCCGTCCGATTAGGTCGTTTTGGGTTCGTCGGCGGATCTTTCGACGTTCGTGTGTTTCTCACGAAGGTGGTATCGCTCACTCGTCCTCTAGTCTGTTCACTACGTGTAGCACGTAGAGCTTTGCACTTTGTAACTAATTCGATCACGTTTGAACTACAACAGTTGTTCTGTATTAGTTCATCCATGGTTCAACCGTGACCTGAATACAATCATAAAGAGCTCAATATGTTTGTTGTATCTGTAGAGCGAAGAATAGTTGCATCCCAATCGTCTGCGAATTTGAGGTTTTGTACGCAGATTCATCGTGAATAAATAAGATTGAAACCACATCGCTTTACTTTCCTTTTTTATTTTTTATTATTATTTTATAAAGTAAAGTGAAGTATCATATCGCCAGAAAACGTCTATGACACCCAGCGCAGTCTGTCTTCCCATTTTCAAAAGTCGTTCATGAAGTTGGACTTTGTGTCCTTGACGCAATCAAGGACACAAAGTCCTATTCAACGAAAGAAAAGACTTATTCTTCTGGGTATATCTGACAACTCGCCCACGCACTATTCTAATTTTGCACCTATTTTCTGAGTGTACTGTTTAAGGGTTATGTGGGGACCACTCCGAGACTTTTTATGACTAAGCATTCACTGGAAGAAAATCTTTCACTTGGAGATTTCATGGGTTATATCACTCGAAAGTCCGATTGCGTTAACTCTCCATCGGACCTGATGTTTCGAATAAGTCTTGAAGGCACTGCACCTTATCAGTGAGGCAACTTTGTCCTCCTAACCCTTCTGGTCTGGTTAATCTCGTTCAACTGCAACTTAGCTCCTACATTTGCAGTTTCGAAGCAGCTTTGGTATTAAGTGGATATTTAAAGGATCACAATTGAAAATTGCCTTCAAAAAAAAAGAGATGGCGACGCACCAGTGGCTTTTTGCCCGATTGCGACGTTCGCTCTCCGTCCGATTCGGTCGTTTTGGGTTCGTCGGCGGATCTTTCGACGTTCGTGTGTTTCTCACGAAGGCGGTATCGCTCACTCGTCCTCTAGTCTGTTCACTACGTGTAGCACGTAGACCTTTGCACTTTGTAACTAATTTGATCACCTTTGAACTACAACAGTTGTTCTGTGTTAGTTCATTTATGGTTCAACCGTGACCTGAATACAACCATAAAGAGCTCAATATTTCTGTTGTATCGGTAGAGCGAAGGATAGTTGCATCCCACTCGTCTGCGAAATTGAGGTTTTATACGCAGATTCATCGTGAATAAATAAGATTGAAACCACATCGCTTTACTTTACTTTTTTATTTTTTATTATTATTTTATAAAGTAAAGTGAAGTATCATATCGCCAGAAAACGTCTATGACACCCAGCGCAGTCTGTCTTCCCATTTTCAAAAGTCGTTCATAAAGTTGGACTTTGTGTCCTTGACGCAATCAAGGACACAAAGTCCTATTCAACGAACGAAAAGACTTATTCTGCTGGGTATATCTGACAGCTCGCCCACGCACTTTTCTAATTTTGCACCTATTCTCTGAGTGTACTGTTTAAGGATTGTCGTGAGGACAACTACGAGACTTTTTTATGACTAAGTATTCGCTGGAAGAAAATCTTTCGCTTGGAGATTTCATGGGTTATATCACTCGAAAGTCCGAGCGTTGAAATTTGCTGAGCTCATGTCCTGATTAGGAGATTTAGAGAATTCGATTGCTGAAAGTAACTGCAACAATTGGAATCAAATCACACAATACGAATTCGTTGAAAAGAAAAAGAATCGTGGTGAAATAAGGGAATAGAAAACGGAAACAAGATCGAAAAATAGTGGTTTGCATGGCTCCAGCGCAAAACATGGGCCTCTGAATCAGCCGAATGCTGAATGTTGCACAACCTTTTGTGCAGCGAAAAGTGGTGCATACATATAAGGTTCTTAGAATTATATGTTCGTCATTCTTTCGCTGCACAAAAGAATGTGCATAATTCGTCCTTTTTGTAGTTTATCATACGTACTCCTTAGATTTTTTTTCAAGATTTTTCCCAAGCTCTGATCCGATCCTTCGACTTAGAGTCGATCACTCGAGGTGGAATTGGTATGGGGGCACGTATTCGAATAGGTACAATTTGCAACCGCGTCCGACTAGAAACACCTGGATCGACTTCGCTGAACGTACGAGCCCCACCTCGAATTCCATTCGAATCTTTGTCGCGCGCTCATCGTCGGCACGTTTGTGACGAATGTGTCTGCTATAAAACGTCGAGTTTTTTCCTTCAAATTCAAAACGCGGTCGACGAAATCGTCTGTCCACAATGACATGGGTGTTCCGTGAATACGTGTGTTGTTTGTGGAAAGTCACTCCACTATCCTTCCTGTGCACAGCCACGCACACTTGGTGCTGTATTCAAATTTTTCTCGTGTGCAGAGATGTTTAGGTTATTGTTCTTTGATCTGCTATAATCCATTCAGATACTTCTATTTGCTAGGGGTTGCAATGAAGGATCTGCATTAGTATTTGGTTCATTGTATTGTGCATACCTGTGTCCAGAAGATGACCTTTTTCGTTCCTGTTGTCTAACGACTACATATCTTTCATGATCGTAATAAACAGAATTGAATTGAAGGAGTTGATTGCCGGTCTTCGATTGATCCAACATTGATTTTCAAATGTAGCTACAGATCTCACCGTAAATCGTGAAACTGGTATCACATATTCTTCGTTCACTGTTTTTTCGCGGTCCTCTGAAAATAGGCAAATGATAAAATCTGACAGGCAAAAACGGCAATCTCTACATTACGAAATTCTTCTCATTCTCGAGTTCCATCGAAGTAAAGAAAAATTTTAAATTGCCGGGGGCATAAATACTCTTTTTTTGGAAGTTCCTATATTCTAAATTCTCCAAGATTCGACCTGTAGCTCGATTTCTTAGTCGTTATCTCACTGAGGGACATGGTTGATGGTTTTTAAACTGTCGCTTATTTTTCGCAAAATCCGTAGCAGCGTTGGGAGGAACACTTCTCAGGTTGAACCCGGTTTTCTCAAAGCTCCGAATATGGTGAGGGCGGTGACCTATCCCGAGCAAATGGCTATAGTTATCTCGGCACAGTTCGCCGGCTCTTTCTTGGTTTCGAAAAGACGAAGGTCGCCGTAAAAACATTGAAGAATTCAGCTGCAATCTCAGCAAAACAGATTAGATGCCTTTCAAGTTTGCTAGCACACGTGTCGCACACTGAAATTGGCTCGTAACTGACATTGCAGGGGATAATGTTTAAAATTTTCGAATTTCTAATCGAAGTCACTACGCCTTTACGTTGCTAGCAACTCCCAGCTCTTCCATTCAGTCGATTTTCAAATCTTGATGACTTCAAATTTTTGACAACTTCAACATCTTCTCAGTAGTTGCTTGTGGGCTTTCTTAGAATACTTCATTATTCATTTATTTATTTGTTTATTTTATGCGTACTACCTGTGAAAGTGATTAGTGGGAAGTACAAACATGAAATACACTATATACCGCGAACTAAAAACAATAATTCAGGTGGTTACTCAGAAAACTACCATGGATACATAAAAGAAATCTCGATGGTAACATAATTTGAGATAAGTGTTTCCGAAGTATGCTTTAGCACATACTTTCACATGAAAATAACCCGGAATTTTAGACCAGATGACCACCTTGCGGTAGCGCGGCTGGGAGAAGTGTGTACCATGGAATAAGCTCATTTTGCAAGAGCAGAAATGGGAGTGAGGCAGGAAGAGTTGGAAAAAATACAGAAGTATTCCGTAATTTCAAGCACAGAACGAACTATCTTCCTAGAACCCGCACCCGAGTCGTGTTCTAGAAAGTATGTATAGTCCACAAATGGTAAAGCACCCATGGGCGGTCTAGGAAAAGGCCACTGGGAACTGAAGTTATATAGGTCTAATTTTTGAAAACGACTAGGGAGATCTGTATTGGCTACTTCTGTATTTTTTACTGGACGATAAGTACAGACAAGCCGTTCGTGGTACACACGTTCCCTGACCTTCCTTATTGAGTGCTATGTTAATGTTTGGAGCGTCTCTGGTGTTAGAGTGTTTATTGGTATACACAATAATACAAGGAGCGACAACCCTACTCTAGAAGCGGTCCTTATTTAGTAGCCGGTCTATGCCATATTAATTGCTGTCAGCTTATCAATCAATCTGTACTCAAATCATATATAACACCTCCCCCAGTAGAAAAGCTTTCTACTACGATCTACAATAACAAACACTAAGCAGAATGTGGTTTGTATCTCTCGGTAGGTCTTCTGGCCCTTCTCGACCTTCCAAGCAGTCGCGGTCCTGGAGGGCTTGTTGCTCGTTGAGTAATTTTTCTTTGATTTTTTCTCGGCATCCGCTGCACGATCCGTGGTTCCTTTCGAAGAATTGTTCCTCGAAACTTCCAGCAAGTCTAGTAAAGGTTCCAACGATGCGCCTCCCTCACTTGCGTCTTCATAATGACATCAGGCGATTTACGTGTTTCTTCACTATTTTTCCATTGACTTCGTACTTCGTGATTCATGGTTCCAACACGTCTTTTTTACAGTACCCTTTTCCCAGGTGAATTGTGCCTTCTTTTATCACCATATCTTTGATTGAACTGCTCTTCCATGTTTCTTCGTTTTCCTCGTCTCCCTTGTCCACATGAGTTGTCTGCGAATGAGGACATCGGAACTAGGATGCGTAATCTTGTACGAAGTTTTCTCCCGAATTGGGGTGTTCTCATCTATGTGGATATGCGTACAAAATAATATTCAGCATATCTTGGGACGCTTTTTACTCCCCTCTGAGTTTCTTCAAACCACGTTTCTGACTGTCAACAAACCATTCCGCTTGTCCGTTTGATTGTGAATGATATCTTCTTTTCAATTCCCCTTCAGCATTGGAACTGTATTTCACAGTTATCCTTGCGACCATCATACTCAATTGATGATCATATCGTCATTGCTTCGTATCCACTCCAGTCCCATCAACGAGTTATACGGCGTGACGTTCGCTCATTCTATGTTCACACAATGGTGAACAACTGCAACTTTATTATAATCGACCTGGTTACAATAGTCGACGTGTGGAGCACGTGCGGAACGGAGAAGGGATGAAACACACATCACTTAATTTCAACACATTAGATCATATCAGTATCACAGTCCTCATATTCTAGCTTCCATAATTCGTGTTGAGTCGCTATCTGCGACATATTCTTCACTTTTCCTCTCCTTAACTTCGATCGACCACTTCAAATTTCCCAGGGTCTTCATAGTGTCACCACTAGCGTTTCTCACAAGAATATTTGTCTTCTCGAGTGTTGGAGACCCGATCTTCCAGGCGTTGTGGTTCGACAATGTTATGTCTATGGTTCTGTGTCGAAGAGGAATTCAACCGGATGACCGTTTACAGTCGCTGTAATGTACACCCGCGCTGCGTTTTCATTCACCGCTGCGATTGAAACTTCCGCTTACTGAGCACGTCTTCTGGATGTGATCTTATCACTGCGACAGAAATTTCTGGGTGAATGATTTTCACGCGCAGTTATTTCCCTTACCCTTGCTTAACTTCCAACACTCGGTGGATTTGCGACCTTCTCTCTAAACTGCATTTTCAGCTTTAACATTTCCTGCGATTGTTTTGCAATCTCTCTTGAGAATCAGGAATTAATCGCACTCTTGGTACAACTGGTGTAAGGAAATTTTCCGACCTTCTTTATTCTCTCTATCGAGCCTCAATATGAGTTTCTGTCGGACTTCTGTCTCTGTTTGCGACTTCAGTACAAATATCCATAGCAGGCACTTGATTCCACCCGAATCTACGTTATGAAATTTTGTCTTCTCGCAATATTCGTTGACCCTACCTGTGTAGGTGAGGTAGTCCTCTGCGGCGCTCCTCAGCAGCTTTAGACGCTAATATTTTATTTTTGTAGTGAATTCAGACGCCTTGAAGTCGAATAATTTCCTGAGTGTTTCAATCGTATCCTCGAAACTGATGTCCGACACATCCCGCGGCAGGACGTGTCTCTGGTATTTTTCGAACGTGGCTACGTCGAGCTTCTCACTGAGGATTCTCACTCTAGCTCTTTCCGGGAGTTTCCCTTCCTTCCACTGTGAAGGAATATGCCCTCATGTCTCGCTACCGTCGCGGTGCGCCATTTCCTTCTCGGGACCCAGCACAATCTTGTCGATCCTGTTCTTTATTGCGGCCATTACATTTCACATTTCTTCCGGTGCAAATGCAAATCTTTTACCCGATCCACCTTCTCACAAATCCAAGAGCAGCTTCATCATTTCGCGCTGCTGATTGCGTTGATCTTCTAGTAGTTTCTTGAGATCGCCAGTTGTTATGTCCGTTGCTGGAGCGTCTCCTTTGGTAGTGTTTATTGCTATATAGAACAATACAAGGAACCACCAATTAAACAACCGACTGTTATGATGATTAGATTAACAGCGAACATAGAACTCCTAGCAGCTTGTCTACCACTTGTATCTACCAAAAATAATCCTTCCAGATTAAAAGTTAGTACATGAGAAAAGATTTTTAAAATAGTCAACAGCTAAGGAAATACTATACACAACGGCAAATGGCAACGAAAGTAAAGGACTAAGGATCCAGAGAAACATAGCTACCATAGAAAAACCTACAAGATATAAACGATGGGAAACCATGGAAGCTGTAATCTTTCGGAAACCGGGCAAGTTCTCAGCCAGACTTTTAAACTTGTTAGCACTCTCAAACCATAAAAGTGGAAACTCGTTGATGACCCTCCTAACCTGCTCTGGAAGGTGGAGGAATTCAAAAATCCTCCTTCTCCATCGTAACACCAAAGCTGGCTGATAATTTTTTCTTAGGTTTCTTAACATCTTCATATTTCGCCCTCTCTTCCTTCTTTTCCTTAGACTCTTCGCAAAAATCGACCATCGAGAGAGTTAAAGAGAAACTTCTGCCTAAGATCCAAGGAATAAAAGTATCCTAGACTCGATTTTGAACACTGACTTTGGACCGTAAGACAGTCGCCACCGGTAGATACACCTTTCTCCTATACTTTCCTACCTCACCCTCAGAGGTTTGGATGTGGAGAATAGGTATCTCTGATCACTTCTACAGGCAGATCAAAGAGCGAGGAAGGACTAAGACTCATAACTCGTCACGGGCCGCTGATTGCGTTGATCTTCTTGTATTTCCCTGAGCATTGATAGCAGATTCGTCGAGTCTATTATTGTTCTTCATCAACTTCAAACCAGATTTGATCGCCAGTTGTTATGTTCAAGTTTTAGGTCTTCCGTTTCAAGCTCGCCTTTGACGCGCTGGATGGTATGCATTGCGCGGTTGATCGCTTCGAGATTAATCATCAGCCCCGCTTTTCTGAATGCGTTCAATGCTTTTGAGTTAATCGTGATAGTGCCGACGACAGCGATCTCGGAGCAGATTTTGACCATCTCGGCGTCTTAAAGCTTAGACACGCGGCGAAGGATTTCATATACGACTCGCAAGTCTTATATGAAACTTTTCCAGCCTTCGTTGTTACCCTCCGCGGTCGTTCTCACGAAAGATTGCTGCAGCGCATAACGAATAACGCTTCAGCATTGCGTTCTGAACGAAAGGCACTAGCGTGGCAAGCGGTGGCTCGAAAGTTATCGGGTCGACTTTCTCTTCCCGAGGGTGCTAGTGAGATAACTAGTAGCCTCACCGTACAAAAGCTGTTCTGCCATAACGCGCCCATAGTACTCGCAAAGCGCTGGGAGGCACTGCATATGTAGAAGACAAGCAAAGAAACAAGTATGTAAGCTCGTTTTGACCCAAACCTTGGACGAGCAAACGAAACACAGCACGAAGTCTTCCTTGGGTCTCATCAGCAAGGAGGAAGACTTTATAGGAAACAAATTAAAACTAACCTGTCTTTGGTATACAATCCACTATAATCCATATCCAAATATCAAGAGAAGAAAGATAATTCCAACCTAATAATCAATCCTCTGAATAACTGAAACGGAATCGTATGACAGGAATGTATGAAAGAGAAACGGAAATTGCAAGAACCGAAATAAATACGAGTATTAAGGCACCAATACTATCACTTATGTCTAAATGATTAGAAAGAAGGAATAACAGAAGGGAAAGAGTAACCACTCACTAGTCAAGCAATAACCAGCAATAGGGCGGCGACGCACTTCGGTGAGCATAAAGCCTTTTATGGGCAACAAGCGAGCAAATCCGACTGGCAAGGTGTTGAGCCGGATCAAGATGTCATTTGTGATTTTCATTTTCAGGAACCTTGGGTTGATCCAATTAACTCCGCAGAGATAGTAGCAGCCTGCATGAGGGGCATCGCGTTTCAGGCGGAGCGGTAGGGGCTCGATAAACTCTCTCGGGATCATGGGACCACTGCCATTTGCCAGCGGGCGTGAAATTTGCTGGCTGTGACTGGCCAGTCGATAAGTCTGTAAACTCTCTGAGTTCCACAACCCGATCCTGGTAGAGAATGGCCATTATGGCGCGCGTGCTATGCGCATGCACGATGCGGTGCAATTCATCACAGCCAAGGGCGTCGTCCATGGTTATTGAGCTAATCGGGATGACCTTGACTGTTTTGCCAGTAAAACTTTGGCGTATGCAGGGGCCTCTTTCCTGCTTAGTAGTTGTTCCTAAGTGGTGGCTTAAGGTGGATGCAACGATTCAGGTAACCGCGCTGTTGAGCATCTCTCGCTGTTCCTTGGTGGGTTGAAGCAGGAAACTGTCTGCAAGCATCTTACCGCGAAAAGAGGATCACATTGCCCTACACGTACGGAAGAAATCAGCAATGTTGTCACTTAAGAAGCGACCTTGGCTCTTTTTCTTTACTACATCATACTCGTCATCTACGCGCTCGCAATACACTCGAAATTGTCATGATCAGAACTTTTAACTGTGGGATATCCAATAACAAAGAATGATTACTGCCTCTCATTTCACTCTCGAGAAATTACATTTAGCTTTCTTCACTTGAAGTTAATCCTTTTAGCCGTTACCTGCTGTTTCGAATGGTAATCATCTGATCATTTTTCGAAATCAAGCGCTTTCAGATGGGACTGATCTCCATCGCGATAGTCGTCGCTTTGATTACGTGGCTATCCAGTTTCGTCTACAAGAGGGCGAAGTACATCTATGATCGAATATCAGTCTTCCAAGGGCCTGTTGCACTTCCGATCATTGGCAATCTAAACCAGTTTCACTTCAAACCAGAAGGTAAAAACGTCAAAACGTGTCAAAATCAGTTTTTCTGCTTATCTTCGCAGCCCTCACATTCATTATTGCCCACAAAGATGTAGTGAACCCGCAATACCTATCTCGCTTCAACGAAGTTGAAAGAGCAAATATTTTCCAAAGCTGTATTATTTCAATCTCAGTGCTATTGTTTTGGAACACCTAATTAATAATAAGCTGCGTTATCTTGGCGCTGACACGCGGGCCTTCAATCCGACCTAAACTAGGGTAATCAAACGTTATCAAAATATGACTAATTAATATACATTAGCACATAGCTTTACAAACAACTACGTACATGTAACTATACGAAATTGCAATATATGTGATTAATGAGAAAGATTGTCATATACACAAGCTTCTGGAAGCGGATGGGTTACATAGTGCGACTGAGGATTTGTGCACTTCATCAGTAGTGCTGCTGATACACTTGACCACAGGTGTGACCACAGGATACAGCATATTGAGTAACAGCATGGAGAAACATATTACGGTATCAAAAGAAAGCATGCAGTAGTGGAGCTGACTGCTAATCTTTCATATGGATATCATTATAAACAAGTAACAAGTTGCTGACAAGTATTAACAAGTTCACGCCCTCTCTTGAGGAAGTTCGAGAGCCAAAAGAAGCAGGCATCGTGTTTTTCCAAGAGAGGTCAAAGAGTTGGCGAGATTTCACGGGGTGTGCGAATTTAGCTGACCTCGTGCACTTCGGAAACAATCCATACACATTAAGCAAAAACATTTGCACCGTTCGAGTGTATTTCGTATAAGCTCGAGAGGGGGCGAGGTGCCAGCTTCCATTTTGATAATCAATAGGATTTGCCCTTTTGGAAATGGACGGTGCAGTTCAGCTGGGAACCACCGTCAATTGCGATTCCTCTACGGCCTTGATTGATCGTTAGGATTCCTATCGGATAGATAAGCTTCTGCAATAGGCACTTTGCAGAGTTTTTCGAACAGGCTCAAGGCTTGGCCTACATGCTGCGAAGGAAGAGGGAACGGCTGACTCGGGTCTGGTTTGGACGTGAGTTTCGTGATTTTTAGCGAATGTCCGCGTCTTCGAAAGGAATTTCCTTTAGCGATGCCGTTCGTCATGCTCTACGGACCAGAAGAGTGCGAAGCAGTGCTGGGTAGCAACAAAGTGCTTAACAAAACTATGCAGTACAGCTTTCTTTCCGCGTGGATTGGAGAAGGCCTACTGATAAGGTTGCGAACTTATACATGAATCTAAATAGAATTCTAACGATTCCGCTCTGGGATTTCGTTGTGGTCGACTTGTCGATGTAGAATCTACGACACATTCCTTTTTTCAGCAAACCGGACAAGTGGCGGCCTCGACGGAAGCTCCTCACCCCTACCTTTCACTACGAAATTCTAAAGGATTTTGTCGAGGTGAGAATTGAAAGGAGGAAACTGTGGTGTAACAAATCAAAATGAGCTCTTCTTATACCCCAACAAAGATATATGAAAATCTTAATGGATCTAATGTGTTCTAGCTACTGCCAGCTACAAATTTACTTCTCACGAAAACGGTCACATAAATCGCGTTTACGTTCGTATAAGAGGAAATAATTTTGGTTGAGAACTCTTTCTTCATCGAGAGTAGTGGAAGATCCTTCGATGCGCTTGTGTGAACCCAAAATGCAAGACGTCTCATAGTCATTCAGCAGGAAGTCGATTCTGCAATGAAACTTCCTTTTTATTCAGAACTGTACCTATTTCCTTCTTCACTTTACTTTTTTCCATTTTTGTTCCATTTTCGCAAACTGATACCAAATGTTTCCATATACCCTAAATGATTTTCACCACAAAAATAAGGAAATAGTTACTGTAATATGCGTTGGGCTACGGTTATTGAATTTTGATACCGAAATCACACTGTCTCTTTTAGGTGTATAACAGACACGGCCGTACTTTGCTTGGCAAATTCCTTGGATATGCTGGCAGCGGTAAGTACGAGGACATCTTCCACACGGTCACTCTCTGCACTTTGGACGTCATTTGTGAAGCGGCACTAGGCATTTGCCTTGACATTCAGAAGAACCCGCACTCGCCTTATCTAGAATCTGTGTTCAAGTAAGGTTAAAGTCGGTTGAACTGATAATTCACGCTAAAACCAATTCTCTTATCAGGATGAAGGTAATCCTTCAGCAACGGATGGTGAAGCCTCAGTACTACCCTGAATTCCTGTTTAATCTCATCGGAGCCGGTCGAGAGCAAGCGCGATGCGTGAAGATTCTCCATGATTTCACTGGAAATGTGAGGTTCCACATTACTGTTTTAGTAAATATTACCAGCTGCGTTTCAGTACTACTAAAGAGATGGTACATCATGATATGAATATACGTCCGTCGAATCGCTTGATTCTGTTGCTTAACAATGGCTGACAAAACGCTTATGAAGCAACCATATAACCGTATTAGTAGCTACAATTCAGCACTCGAAAGTTATATTCAAGGTTTCTTTTGATGTGCAGCAGATCCCTTATCGCGGTGAGATATCACATACCAAAAGCAACGTTGCGCCGTTCTCGTAGCGACAGTCACCGTATAAAAATGCAGCTTCATTATATCATGCTCACAGAGAGTGATGATTGCACCCCGAAATATAATTCCTGAGGGTTTATTGAGAAAATATTTACCAACCACGTTCAATAATCAATTCAAGAGCATTCTTGACTCAACATGAACATGAACGTAGCACTATCAACGTATGAGTTAGTAGTCTCATCAGGATTTTCAACATTTATTTATTTATTTGAACATTAACATGAATGAGTGGAACATGAACATGAACATTAACATGAATGAATGGAGTAGATACCTTTGCCAGAATAGATATGGTTCTGATTTTAGTTAGTAGTCCGTATTGTCTAGTAGTTGAAGTATATAGTATTATAGCTGCGATTCTGCAACAGAGCTTGTTGTGTGAGTAGCGGTTTGTAGTCGTGGCCGAGACTCCTGCCCGTTACTCGTCCGACAGATCATCCGCTCGCTGCGTCTCAGCTCCTTCCGAGCGAATACGTATGACGCGTTCCTAGTTGAGCCGGAACAGTCACGATACAGCTGTAAATCCTAGCGAAGAAGGCTGGAGTTTAGAAGCCTGCGGTATTTGCTAGATCACCACGATCGGGCTATTTTTAGGCGCAGTTCTTTTTACATCTCCTCCTGAAATTCATCTATCGGAAGAAGGAGACAACGTCGATTTCCAATTGTATTTCATACAGTAGTTTTAAGGTCCGCTACGATTTACTGTTAGTGAACATCAGTGATCAAAGAACGAGCAAGGCTCCAACGTAGTCATCATTCACTCCGATGTGTGAAAGAATCTGCCCTGTTGAAAAAGCTATTTATAACGTGAACTAGAACATGTTGGAAACGCCTGCGCCATGAACTCTGTCCTATGTACACAGCTAGTCAATCAACTCTTGTCAAAACAACTAAGAGAGGTTGTAGTCTGCTTTAAATTCTTTGGAAAATGGTTACTAAAAAGGAGTGGATTGCAAAACTAGAACTGGATTCAAATACCGACAGCAGCTTATGAATAGACTTGCCATTTTTGACAGATTCAAAAATCGCACTTCTGAGTAGGGAGTTATCAGCTTAGAACTTTGGGTAGGTCGAGCTTATTAGTGGGCTCTCTTAACCACATAATTTTCGCATTAGCTTGCCTGAATCCTTGATGTTTAGTTGCTGAGTTGCTATAGATTTTTCGCCTAGAAAACCTTAGATGTTAGAGACTGTCCCAGAACAGTACAAAACAGGGTATAATTTGCAGGGTTGTTTAAAAGCGGATACAAAAAACATAAAGGACTCCCGAGATTGACGTGAACCATTCTTATACGGTCGATATTTCTGCAGTATCATCTTCATCGGAGACAGGAAATCAGTGACATCATAAAACTTTCTGGTTCAAACACTATTTCGTTTTATAATTAAAGGAAAAGCAAGGCAGCAAACTTACACCCGACCGACCGATATCGCAAGCTCAAATGGAGCTTTCAGTTCCTCATTCGAGAGACCCGCATATGTAGGTCGGTGATAGGACCAGATCTCGATTGACCATTATATGCTCCCCTTTCCGGCTCACACTGGGTCCTTCAGCTGGTAACCAGAACGCGTCGAGTGTTCTGCGTACCACGATAACGGACTCAAAAACTGGCGGAATAAGAACGATTTATACCAATCTCGGGTGTAGCTAAACAAAGGCAGAAGATCAAGTATTAAGAGCAGGCCAGTAAGAAATTAAAAATGTCAGCTATCTTGCTGCGAGAAGAAAAATTCGCTAAAAAATAATTAAGAGCATATTTATTTGCAGGTGATACGGGCAAGGAAAGCGAAGGCTGACGAGGCAGGTGGAGTGGAAAAGTTGCTCGCGATAGAGTCAGCAGAAGGTGTTCATTGCCTTTAACATTCAAACAAAATTGAAAGAAATAGTTTTAAACTACAGGACGTCGTCGTATGGCATTCTTGGACCTGATGTTGGACATGAATGCCAAGGGTGAGCTGTCTATGGATGGAGTCCAAGAAGAAGTGGATACTTTCACGTTTGAGGTAGAAGAACATTTGCTCATTTATCTCCAAAGAATTTTATAGCAATTCGTTGGGCTACATGGACTTTGCCTATTCAACTCACGGTATTCTTCCTTTCTGATGTAGAAAAACAGTGGACGACGGCAGTTTGTCCACAATTTACAAATCTGTTTGGGTCTTCATATCACCAAACACTATTCAAGAATTGCTCCACGGGAAGGAATGCCTAGAATTCGATTTTTCTGAGAACGGTTGACCCCAACTGAGCCTCACCATTAAGCACTAGTGAATTAAGCACAGAGAATCATTAGCAAAGCAAGATCTGCACCGTAATCGATGAACATAAGGGTGGAGTGACATCTCTCATACCGGTGACATGTTCCTTTTGTTGTTTTGACAGGAGGTGTGGTGGTGGTAATCTAGTGCTACACAACGATGGACCTCCTCACGATATTTAGAATGTTTTTATCGCAGCGGAAAAGATTTCCTGGAATGAAGAGATGGTAACAATGACGAATACAGAGGGAGAAAATCGCAGACAGATATAGATCATTGAGAAATGATGACAACATCAGAAGTCATCAAGCGGATATGAAGAGCAGCCTAAATAGCGCTGTGGCAAAATATTCTAGAATTTCTTAGTTACTCCTAGATCTGGAATCGTGTGTGAATGTGGTGGTGTGATTCCAAACTATTCTCTAAGTACAATCAATTAATTAAACAACAGGTGGAGAAACTCATAAATGAACAAACGAAACCCAACGAAATGGTTGAAAACGACAGAAGGCAAGTTCTAAGAAGAGAATAAAGTAACTGACTCCATGGTAAGAATCACTTCCTTCGGTGCGGTCGTGCGAGTGATCCTACCCAGTGCTAATTTAACCAAGTTGAAAATGGCAAATTCACCATCACCCTAAACCCATGGGGTGCATGGTTTCAAATCTAAGAAATGACATGATCTAGATGTTCCTGATCATTCTTATTCGTTACCAGTACCAGTTTTTTCGTAAGTAAAGATCATTTTCCAGAGCTAATTCTTTATAGGGTCATGACACGACTTCCGCCTCGATTAACTGGTTCCTTCATCTTATGGGAGCCAATCCTCACATTCAAGCGAAGGTTCAACGCGAAGTAGACGAGGTATGTACGTTTAGTGTACTCGCTCTTATGATTTAATGATAGAATGCTTCCTAAAACAACGCGCGACGTGTGTTTTTGTTTTAAAAAATCGTTCAAAAACATAAGGAAAACTTCGGAGCGCGGCACTGCAGTAAACTCCTTCTGTTCAATGTGTTATCATATCGTTCTTAGTTGGATATTTATGTTTTTGGACTTTTTCGCTCTTAAGAAGGCATGCCTATCCTCTTCGCGTGTTACGTCGTCAACGCCATACATCTTTTTATTATCACATATGTAGATACCTCTCGTAGAAGCGACCAACCTTACACCCTGAAACACCCCTAACTCGGCATGAATATCCTACGTTTGGCACATCTAGGGACACAGAAGGGGTATAGCGTGATAAACCTTAGTCATTCAGTTTGAGGAGTGTTCAATACGAAAATCAATCCCGTTTTTTTAGGTGCTCGGTGAAGCAGATCGCAATGTCACGTACGAGGATCTCGGTAGTCTCAAGTACCTCGAAGCTTGTATAAAGGAGACGTTGCGTCTTTACCCGTCGGTGCCTCTGATCGCCAGACAAGTTGTCGAAGACGTCAAGATTAGTCAGTCTTTTTTGCAATTTTATCCGGTGCCTCATCACTAAAGGAGGCTATTGATGAGCCTCTACCGAAAATTGGGCAGCAATACAAAGGAGATGCTGAGAAGGGAAACGGAGCCTTTTCCTCTAGTGTAATATGCGAAGGATATGACTTTTGCCATTGGAGTTATTGCGGCAAATTTATGAAGTGAGTTATCAGTTCTGAATGATTTTAGAGGACCACATTCTTCCCGCTGGAACGGGTGTCGTTGTGGTGCCATCTATGGTTCATCGAGACCCCAATTACTGGGATGATCCTGAGATCTTCCGTCCCGAACGATTCATCGATGGCGAGCTCAAGCACCCTTATGCGTATATTCCATTTTCTGCTGGAAGCAGGAACTGTATCGGTGAGTTGTACTTCAATCTCGAATTTTGAAACGTCGAGCTTTTGTCACAGGGTAATTTCCGGTTCAAATGTTATCCAGAGCACGTACTAAGGGTGATTTATAGGTTGGTTTCTTATCATTCCAATTGGTAATTCTTTCAAAGGTTTTGCTATGATGGAGTTCAGTCCGTCTTTTCTTAAAAGCTCTTCCACACTTGAAATTAGGCTTCATGCATCGGATCTACATCTGAGTAAAAGGTAAAAGGTAAAGGTAAAAGTGTCGGCGTTGATCAGTCCCCTAATTGTAAGAGCGCGCCGCCGCATTCGTGTTCAATTCAGAATCGTAGAGGCTTGGTGAATGCGTGTTTGGTCTATACAATGACTTGCAGGGGTCAGCCGCTATACCAAGTCAGCGTTTTTAACTTCTTAGTGAGGCATGGTACCAATTTACCGACCTTAGAGGGATGGAAGGTGTGGTTGGCCCGGGCGAGGATCGATCGACCGTGCGGGTGTTAGAAGCGCCTCTTACCACTGCACCACTAGCGCTCTTTTACCTTTGCATCTAAGTACTTTTGACTATCACAAATAGTGCAAGATATTTGATGAAGAAGAATCGTTCAACTTCACAAATTGCTCTTTTTCAGGGCAACGCTTCGCTATCATGGAGGAAAAGTGCATTCTTGCTCTTCTCATGCGACATCTGCGCGTACGGTCCTTACTGAGGACAGATCAAATGCGAGTTGCCGCAGAGCTGATCATCCGTCCACTCTATGGAAATCGAATCAAGTTTGAAAGGAGAGAGTATGGAGACTACAACTACTGTTCGGCATGAAATGCGGCACTTATGGTTTTGATCCCGATCTGCCTCCTCGCAGGGCACATAGCCAGAATTTCATTAACCCAGAGTCATATTATTCCTTCCGAAACTCTTTTAAGGGCTAAGCTCATTCTTAGCCGCGTTTTTTATAATTATGCCTAAATTATTCAGTGTTCTACTTTTTTGCAATCCTGTCGTCAGATGCAATTTCTCTATGTTTTCAAGTGTCCTTTAAGTAGCCCAGTGTTTTATTGATCACTGCGTCATATTGGTGAAAACTATGACACCCGTGTAATGCGCTCTTTTTATGCTTTTACCAACTGATCTTATTTTTCGTTCCACTTACGTTCGGAGTTTCTCATTCAGTGTATTACTATCGGTTAGTCCTCGTAACCTATCACTTATTTATTGACACGAATAGGGTAAAGTAGCGTGTTTCGTATTTGTCTTCCTACGATTGTAACGTTTCTACCGACTCAATCGGTCAGTACATGCATCCGGTCAAAAGAATATACGTTAAGAAAATATGTGAGTTCAGTATTTAACTTTTGATATTTATTTGATATTTTTTCAGACGCAAGTTATTAAATAAAGAAGCGTGTATTCACAGAGCGCCTCTTGTCGAGTCTGCATAGCAGATTTCGAATGCTGCTGTGCCGAACGGGTTAGTGGGTTGGATAGGATTCATTATGCCCTAACGTTTCGACTTGAACGTCGTCCTCAGGGGTCTGAAAATGGCTCCAAACATGTATCCTCGAACCATAAAGCCAAGAGCCGTACTTTCCCTAGCATTTTTGATGGACTTATACAGCCACGACGAAAAGACCGCAAAAAAACGGAAACGAGCCTCTGAGGACGACGTTCAAGTCGAATCGTTAGGCCATAAAATATCTGATCCACCCTGCTAGCCTCGTACGGCACAGCAGCATACGAAATTTGCAACATCATGTCAAGGTTTCAAAAAGAGAGAACATGGAGAAGTCTGGATAGCAGCTCCCTCTCATGCGGTGCTTGGAACCAGGAGGCCGCCTACTTATCACTTTTTCAAAACAGGACATGGAGCCACAGAAAACCATGCTGCGAAGCTGTGCGCTTCACCCACGACGGAAAAATGTCTATTAGAGATCAGGCAATAAGTCCAATTCGGGAAGCACATCGCTTTGGCTCTGATGCGCGAGAAAGAGTGGTGTATCGAGACTGGTTGCGAAAAGTTGCTTCTTACTGGGGCACGCTCAGTGACCTCCCTAGTAAGACACTTGTGAAACAGTCACCTCATCGCACACGGCTCACCATTTTACCGCAGTGAGAATTGAAGTGACGGTGTCCTTAATTTCTAAAATTTGTCAAGTCTTTGAATACTGGCAATTAGTACACATCCACCTCCATACCCATCTGATAAAACCCCTCCAAAAGTTTAGTAACCAAGATTTTGGGTCGGGGAACAAAAAATATTGATTTGAATGCTTGCTGTATCATTCAAAGTGGCTTGAAAAAATGTAACTGAAGAGGGTGTGACCGCTCAAATAGACTAAGATGAATACTGAAAACTTCCACTCCAAAATCCCATAATGTGGCTAAACATGCTGAACTCGGTGAAACACAGTTCGCGATGAGTAGTGCATAGGTTTGATTAAAAAAGATGCATGCTAGTGAATGCCAAATACAATACCGCTCATAAGTTGCGTCCCAAAAACGTTCTGAACGCTCGTGAACGTTTGTAAGCGTTTTTATTCAATATTGGGTTAATTGAGAATTAGAAAATATGTGTAAACTCCTCTTCTTCCCTGACCTTCAAAAAGTAGTCAGTTTTGTTTCCCAAATTTGAATGATCGAGGTATGCGCAGAGCTTTTGAAGTTCCACTAATTATTTTACCACCCTCCGAACCTTGCCAACGGAGTATCCACAGGGTATGTCACCACCATGAAAAAGAATATTGCTGAATTTAATATTTTCCCAACGGATCTGGCTCAGGCATGTAGTTGTCGTCATTTTGGTACCTAATATGTCTTCTGGAGAACGATTTCGACATCTTTTCTGGTTGCAGCAGAACAAGAAAAGATCAATTTCAGAACTCAGTTTTAGAAATGCTACGCACGTCTGTGTAGAACTATCTTGCTATCAGGTGGCAGTTGCATATACTCATAAGCAAGAACGAATCTGATCATTATGATGAATCAGCTGAACTTTTTAGTCCTGAAGCACACAACTCACCACATCCTCGTTTTTTAGGAATCAGTGACACAGCTCGTATATTTCGCAGAGGTAATTAACGCCGATCATGACTGTTCAGCGATCGTTTATGGTTGGCCGAAGAGGCCTTTGATATTTCGAGCTGCCCATCCTAATGTACTCGCAAAGGTCTGTTGCTTGTCAATTCCGTGCAGCCTTCTGCGCTAATTAGGCCAACCAGCTGATTGAGAGTCAATAGAGCTGGGCTTGTGCACCAGACTTCGTCCACCCAAAGAATGTTGGAAGTGAAATAGAAACAAACAAACAAAAGTAAAATCAAATACCCTGATGTGCTTCTTTGTTTATCAATTCTTGTTTTTTGAAGTGAAAGGAAAGTGTAGCTTGTCATTTGTGCAGCACAGATTGATAAGAGCGAGGCCATACTCCCGAGACAAACAAATTGGTGACAAACGCGATAACGAGAACCAGCTAAGAGAAAAAACGTTTGAAAAATTAGCATCCTTCTTGTACCTGCGCCTGCCTGGTAGTCTCTGCCGTATGATATCTGAACTTCGAAGAATTCTGCTCACACAGCACATTTTGGTGCACGACGTTGATAAGTTTTTGCATGTTTGTGGGAGAAAAGATAAGAAAGGTTGTCACCAAATTTCTCAAGAAAACATTAAGTGACTAGAACGTAGCCTAGCTGTGCTTGCAATTCAACACATAACGAAGCATGCCACAGTTGGTGGATTTATTTTATCAATCAATTAAAAAATTACCCATATAAAAATGATGTACTTCGCATTCAATCTTAAGATATAATTCCGAAATCATCGTACATGTCGTGGAAAATGGCACAAAATTCACTCGTAGTGTCATATATTGTTAGTACTGTAAAGTCAATAAATTCACTTTGGAAGACATATGTACATAGAACCAGCGTGAAGTTGAACAGCAGATGTTCTTTGTTAGTGAACAAGTGGTACCAGTCGAAGTGGCTGCAGTTTCGGGAAAAGTACTATACCGGGTATCGGCTCGAGATCGATTGGATGTGCTTTTACAGGTTCGATCTGTAAATAAGAATTCTATAGGAAACTGGATTTTCTTACAGATAATATCTTGTAGCCGTAATACAGTTCGTTTGAGCATTGTCGGATATGATAGATGCCATTGAACTGTGGTTGTATACGGTCGCTCGAGGGGCGCGAGGAGCACCCTAACGTGAAATGAAAGACAAAGTTCAGGCTTTGCTGTATTGATATTTGCAAGACATATTTCAAGGCTGCCACCTTAAAATGTTGAAGCAAAGTGATGAGGCCGACAAACAGCTCGACTCTTGCCAAGGCTTCTCCGGCGCATTGACGTTTACCAATCGAGAATGGGCAGAATTGTTCGACAGCTTCCTGAACATTAGAATGACTCCAACATGAATTTGTTCCAGTTCTATTATTCTAAAAAACAAAAAACTCCTATGAGATCAACTGTTGCGGTACCTTATTCGCCGTAATTCCGTCTTCCATCAAAAAGCGCTCCGGCCGGAATTCGTGAGCGTCCTTGTAAACGGAAGAATGGGCCATCACTTGGTGTATCTCACCGAGTATGAGTGTGTCAGCTGGGATTTTGAAGTGTCCAACAGATGTATCCTTTACCGTACGGTGAACAAGGTTGATAGGCACGATATTAGCGAAGCGCTGCAACTCGTTTATGGTGGCACTGAAATCAAGATTAGGATGCAATTTTTGACGTTAAGATGTTAGTAGCAGGGAAGCAGGGAAGCTCCGCTGCAGCCAGAGGGGTTATCCGCTGAAACCGACCATGATGTTCGGACTGATGAAATATCACTTACTTTGTGTACGGCATCCTTTGTCTGTACGCAGTACGCGGACTGGCTTCCGGGCCAATGATGGATAAGATTTCCTTGCGCATCTTTTCCTGGAAATCATGGAGGTTGGGTCAAGAGAGTGAGCGATGGCATTAGATTGGAAGTCATCCGATTAAATATTTTTATCGCACAGTAAAAGTTCTGCTCAAGCTTTTGCATTTCTCTCTCGCTATTATCTCAGTAGGGCAGCCGAAGCTCTTCTTGACTATTTATCGCCCATTCGATTTCGCTGGAATTTCTTTAAATTATGAAGCACAAACCATAGCACCCAAGCTGCATCAGTTCAATGAGCTAGGGCTACAGCGATCCCCTACAGTGTCCAAGCCCAAAGTTTCGCAGCAGAGGAGTAATGGAGAAAGGTGCCCTGTACATTGCTGCACAATATGTTGGTTTTAGAAAGTCAAGAATACAATGGGCTTGAGAATAAACCGCTCCGCCAAGGGCACCTAGCACTGATTAGGAGGTTTTGAAAGCAGTCACAGAAGTGGAACCATCAAGAAAATCTCACTGTTTCAAAGAGAAGTTCCAGTGCTCATATACTGTAGCTGGAAGGCGTCCTTCTGTTTTGGGAAAGGTGGGAAAGTATGGCCGAAATGTTACCCACAATATGTCGCCTACACAGCTCAACGCTGGGCAACTTAGCATACGAAATTATAAAGTTTTGAATGGAACTTCAAATGGCAAAATAACTGGTTGTGGCATATGAGAAGGGAGTGAAGTTCGCCACTTATAGCCAGAGACCCCAAGCCTGACTTGGTTCTGGTAAACAACAAAAATCAACACCAAGTCCGAATTACACCTCAATAAGGAGATTCTTTGCGTATTGTAGAGTTCTTCTAAATTTATCGAGAAGGAGATGCAGATGCATCAGTGACTACCAAGCTATACTGTTAGCAATCGAACTGTATGGCTTGCAAACCAGAGGTCAAGCAGGGCTGAGTACGTTACCCACCTACCACAGGTAAGAACTTCTTCGAGAAAGTCACATGAAAAATTTTCTGTAAGATCACTGGACTTTAGCTCCCCATACAGCGTAATCTCGAGACAGTGCTCCTTCAGAATACCATCCGCTCCCGTTACTTCCGAACCTCACGTAAGAAAAAATTCAACAAGTAAGGTCACCTCAAAACGTGAGTATAAAAGTTTTTCGTGAATAAACCGTCAGGCTCCACGCATACGGGGTAAAATGACTACCACAAGGAAGGCGACACGTAGTAGTCTAAAACTGTTCCATGTATATCCCAATTGTTTTTTAAATAAATAAATTTGGAAAAGTCAGAAATAAATGTGGGAAATATTCAGATGGAAGGTTTACAACCTATTATGTACATTATTAATACCTTTTTACTGTTTTGATGCAATACTCAAGGCTACTTACAAGAAGTCCATTTGTTTGAACTCGCCCCCAGCCCACGATATTCAGAGAATCAGTGATTACACTGAAGGCTTTTGCAAGTAGCTTTATACAACAGAAGTTGCTATAAGTCTGAAAATGGAGAACAATCAGTTATCTACCTGAACTTCGGGATATTTTGCCAGGAGAAGTGTGCTCCACCGGAGCGTAGTTGTTGTCGTCTCCATGCCAGCCACGAAGAAATCCAAGCACAGATCCAGAAGGTTCTCGAAACTAAAAGCGCCTCGGGTTATTATTCATTTTCCAAGTACAGCGTTAAGGAATTGCGCCGCACTTCAAAGTTGGATTGCTCTGCATTTGTTGATAGTACGCTTGCACAAAGCACTCCGGTTCTCTGTCCGGTGAATATGACTTCAAAGCCCGTGCAACATCATCTCTGATTGCTCGCTTTGTCTGAATGATTTATCTTATTTAGAGTTGAAAAATATTGACGAAAAGGACTCGTACCCCGGAAATCATGTACTCGAAGCGATCCTTGGCCATATATCCGATAATTGGAAGACGATAAACAAATGGAAAGGCTTGTCCAAGAAACGTAAGTTTGCTTTTCCTGAAGGTGCTATTTAATTTAATTATGAATGAAAAGTGTCGATTGTTACATCATTCAACGCTTCCGAGTACGAGGAACTAGGTGCTGATGTTCAGCGTTAGTGATTTTTCTTAGAAAACAGGTGGACTACCGCGTTCTTGTGGGTCGTTGTAACTATGGCTATTGATTTTTCTCACTTTATCTCTTCAAAGAAAGTGGTGATCTCATTGACGGCACGCATCAACCGTTCGCATTTGTTGTACTCGTAGTTGAAACCGAATAAGGTCTGGTTGATGATATTTGCCACGAATACCTGAAAATAAATATAATAAATAAGGAGCAGCGTGAGGCAGTGGCAAGAGGTGCTACAGTCGCTCGCACGATCGAGCGATCGATCCCAATCCGGGCCATCTAAGCCTTCCATCCATCCGTGGTCCGGTAAATTGGCACCAGACTTGTCTGGGGAGAAAGACCCTGACTTGTCAAAGCAAGTGGCCCGCCGCAAGTCATAGTAGCATTGTATAGGCCAAATGCGAAGTCATCATGCCTCTACGATTCTGACTGGAACACGGATGCGCGTACTTCGGGGACTCATCAACACTTTTACTCACATCTTTACCTGAAACCCCGTTCAGTCATTTTTCATGCTCGATTCTTGGACAGGCTGCTAATCGCATGGGCGTTTTAATTTATTCGCGGCCGAGAACATTCCAATATAGTCTATAAAAATGTACGCCGGATATTCTTACCATAAGAAGCTAGCGTCGGAGGAACTTCAGTTTTCTACCTCACCCTTCTACTGTCGGTCACTTAGGTAACTGCCCATATGAGAACATACTTGGATAGGTGTTCGCAGGCAAATTTCGTCTTTGTTTTCGATTGAGTTCAAGTGTGACAGGAATTCTTGCGCCGAGAGCAACACCTGTAATTACATTATTTGATTAGGATTTTAAAACCCTTTCCAGAATTGCGCTGAATTTGAAATTTCTAAATCATTCTGATTTGTGAACTGAGCTATAGTTTAGTTCACAAATCAGATTGATTTAGAAATTTTGCAACAAGATTGATTTAGAAATTTTTGAACAAATCAGACCTGTTCTTCCATCAGATTTCTTCCCATGCCAAAATCTCTGAGTATGTGAAGGGACGCACGACGTTGTTCTCTCCAATTTGCGCCCTGAAGTATAGTTGTTTTTTGTTTTTACTTTTATTTTATCCCCATTTTTTCCGAGTAGCCAAAAAAAATACCTGAGAGCCAATAACTCCTCCGTTTTCAGTGCTTTGAAGTATAGTATTAGGAAATACAGTAGGTCGACCGGCAAAGTCGTCACCTGTAGGTTTGAACAAGATAAAACGAATAAATTAAAATTTCCGAAAACAACGACCAAAAAATAATAGAAAATTGTAATTCGCTAACCCTTTGTCGCAAATGCTTCCTTGATATATTTGTAGTCTGTGATCACAACGTACGGCTTAGGCAGCCATATAGTGAACACACTGCCGTAAACCTCGCTTACTTTGGCGATTTCTTTGTGAATTTTTCGGAAGTCGAACTAAATGCAGCTTTTTGGATATTTAAAAACCCAAAATCGAAAACGTCACTTACCGAAAGGAGATTTCCAACGAACGGGTAAGGTCGTGGACCATTTGGATATCGCTTCACGTTTTCATAGTACCTCCACACATACAACGCAAGGAGTGAGGTGATACCCACAAGCAGAAGGGAAATCATCGCCCAAGACGAGTTGCATTACCTACCAGTTCCCGCTCCTCATATAGTTGGTGAAAAATTATAGTTTGTAGTGCACAGATTGATATGGACGGAGCTGTGAACCGGTTTGTGGACATTCGAAGGAGAACAAAACCGATAAGTACATACATAAAGTGTGGATGGTCTACCGAATTGTTCATGGAACGGATGTTATGCAATATGAACACCCCAATGCCAAAGAACTCAGAAAAATCGAGTGATCGGTATTTTTTTCAAGTATACTTCAAATGCACCTCCACGTGCTATTTCGTACAACGTTTACGAGTTAGACAGTAGGAAAGAAAAGTTGACAGTTGAGAGAGTTTGGTGCAATTCTCCGCAACTTCATAGCAATAGCTACGGGATAACGAGGATAAATTAACCACGGACAAAGCAGAGACGACAGAGTACTGTGCTGTTGCCCCTACGTGACAAAGAGCAAAATGAGAGACATGAGAAATCAAGTTCTGTTGAAAATATCTAATCAATCTATATCTAATCAAGATAAGATAAGATTTCACTGGAGACCTCAAGAAGGGTGCAACGTACCGTGGAAGGTTGTACCCAAGAAGAGGGAGAATTCTACTTTTTCTTTTTTTTCTTCTTCTTCTTCTTCTCCTTTATTACATGAATGCATCATGCGATATTCAATAAAAAACAACGAACCAAGGTAAGATAACACAAAGTAAACATAGTATAAGTTTGAGATTAATATAAAACGAACATCTGATGGTAAGTGCTAACATTATCAGAGACAGAGAGATGGGAGTCTAGCAGTCTAAGAAAGTCCTTTAACTCAACCGGAATGTTTATTTTCCTGCTCAATTTGTTGCGATGCTAAGCTAGGTCTAGCAAGATATGATCCCGGCGCGGTTTGCGAAAAAATGAAACCTATATCTTGCTGAACCTAACTCAGCATCGAAACAGCGGTTGTCAATCACTAACCCTACGCCTCACAGCCAACGAGAGAAAAATGCTAGCGAAGATCAATCTGGTTATCGAAACTGGTACAGTATTCAAAAAACCTTCCTGTTAAAGAGACGTACGAAGCGCTGAACTTTGGTACAGTACTCCTTAGCTGAAACAGATAAAACTGGAATATCTAGAGTTAGGAACAAGTTGAACAATATTTTTCTTTCGAATGTCGAAAATGGTTCTGACAGCTCTCAACAAATGTCGCACAAGATATATTCCAATAACAAATGAAAGGAACTGTGGTAAAAATGAGGGGCAATCTTTCAAAAACCGATAGCGTGATTCCCTTTAATTTATATTAGCTTTTTTTCATTCCGTAGCTCGACCAGCAATCAGAGTCTTACAACGATCACAGGTTACTGTTGCAGTCAAGCAGCAATGGTTAAGGATAACAAAGAGACGCACCTACCTATTCACCCAGGTGGCAACAATCCAGACGTCGAATGACTTATATATTTGATGCCCATTCGCACGAAAAGCAGCGTCTTTCTGTTTCCGGACAGACTGCACTGAACACTGTGCTACCGATGTACGTTGCGACAGTTAATACGGAAATACCCGTAATTCCGCAATAACTATCCCCTCTTTGTTGCTTTGTTCTATATTTACTGCCGCCGAAAATGAAAATAGACGAACGACACTGAAAATATCTGGTATTTCCTTATACTTGTGTGGTGCGAAAGAAAAGAAAAACCATACACACAGTGTCTGATTGCGGAAGGACTCCTTACGAAGTGTGAAGAACAAACTGATTTTCAACGAACTTGCCTCAATCATATGTTTAAATTGATAATATAACTCTTCAAAGCCCTAACGAGGTAAGGAGCTATCAGGGTCATAGTTTGAAATTTTTAGTAGCAGATGGGGAAAAATGTTGCAGTTCTCTCACTCGCTAAAAGAGCCGATCGGCGGGCGCCATTTCACTGGTGACTCCTCGCCTTCTTTTCGGGTTCAGCCTTCCTGGGTACGTTGTACCCATTTCAATTTCGTTCAGGTATCGGGTGAACGGTCTTATCGACATCAGATCTCTTCACCGGAACAAGATTTCACTTGCCTCACACGACGTCTGGCACGTAGCACAGCGCGTTGTCGTTCCTTTCTTACGGTCCCCTATTATGTTGATCTCATAACGATGGAATAAACTGTAACAAACTGACACTCACTGTACTGTAGCTACCGTTGTTTCGCATGCCATATGAAATCGCGGATGACTTCCTCAAACATCAACTTCTCCTCCGTTTTGGTGATATTTGCACGAGATAGTCCATTTTGCTGAAAATTCTCACCCATTAATACATTTGTTGATAATATTTTCAAAATTGTTCAAATTTAAAGATGGAAACCGTCGCAGTTCGGAAAATCGCTTGCTTTGTGCGACATTAGGCTGTAACCTGCATGCAAGGCCATTCTTTATGAGCCGGTGTTTTCCTCAGAAGAGGTTGCTGATTTTTGCATTTTTTGTTTTGTATTAACTATTATTTTTGTTTCTGTTTTTTACACAACATTGTTTTCAATATGGCTTCATCTCTATAGGTTCGCCACCATCTCGCAGGAATGCTTTAGTACTGGATTTACCAAATTTTGTTTGAAGTGCCCCCACATCTATTAAATAAGCTGTTTCTGGTGATCTACAAAGCTTATTGTATATGGGGAGATCTTTCCCATGATGGCAGATTGTCCAATCGAGGAGTATACAGCATGAGATTCATGTGGATAACTTCCGCCTTCTAAGTGTTTTATATGCTCAAAAAAGTCGCAGATCGTGTTGCTCAAAACAAAACGTTTCGATTATAGTTCCAGTGCGAAAAGAAAAATGATTTTCGTTGAAGTGATGGAGAACATGTTGTAATAGCAATTAAATAAGTGAGTGGACGTCAGTGCAGGATCGTATCTAAACCCATCCCAATTTTTTTTGCGAAAACTTTCTTGTAATTTTAAAGAAATTTATTTGAGAGAAGTACAACTCGCATTCATTTTCCAGAGTAACGAAAATGGTTTTTGATGAGGAAAAATCTGGAGAACTTGCAATTCCTTTGGACCAAGCAGGAATTAAAAAAGAGTGGTATAACTATCAGGGTGTTCCATAAATAACTGGTCTATCGTACCATATTTACTTCAAGTAACTTTAACAAGATAACGATCATAGGTGATCAATTGATATAATCAGTGAACAAGTTTGTCGTAATTACCTGCCCATCCGGTAGGAGCTAATAGTGCACGACTCTACGACTACTGAAGCAAAATCAGAGCAGAATCTTCACCACTTTGGAACTCGTTCAGGCTTCACGGGCCAGCTTTGGAACTCGTTCAGGCTTCACGTGCTTCGGAAGCCACTGGATCACTCGTATGGTGCTATCGTAGGTGCACCACTTGTCGTCCTGTGCTACTATTAAACTCAATAACAAAGTTGTTCTGGAACGGTTGAGATGGTTCTGGCAGGTGACTACTCGTTACCGCTGTTGAGCCGGAGTCAGTGCATGGAGTAACCATCATTGCAAGACTGCTCTTCTTCTACCCCGTTTCAGCTAGCGATAGACAGTGGTACATAGAGTGTTGACCATCTTCGATATCATTCTTACGCTTCTGACAGGCTGCCCTCTAACTGCTGCTAGAACAGCACTTTTGTTCGGCCCAATCGGGCTTCCAACACATTTCTTATCCGTAATGTCAAATATTCCTTTTTGAAAGCGCTCGAACCAATTTTGGCACGTTGACTTGCAACAGGTATCTTTTCCTAACATAGCCTCGATAGCTTGATGAGCAACGTAGGCAGATAGACCAGAACGGTAGTTGTGAAGAAGCATGTTGCAATAGCTCGACCCCTGCTTCATTTTCGAGAAGTCACCAAAGTGCAGACAATGGAGCAAAACAGACAACCAATATGCGGATGGAAACTATCGTCAAACATCCTCGTCATGCAAAAATTACTTCCCGTTTGGATCTTATTTAAAGAAGTTATAAGATGTACAACGCACAGGGGCCAAATAGACCAGAAACTTATGGAACACCCTAATACATACGGAACGCACTCCGAAGGAAAGGGTATGGTAGTGCGCCATACAATTCGTGTTCCCTTTGAAATCGTAGAGACATGGTGAATGCGTATTTTGCCTATATTATACAATGATTTGTGATGGCCAGCCGACATACGAAGTCAGTATCTTCAACTTATCAGACAGGTCTGGTATCAAGTTACCGACCGCGAAGGACATGTCAGTTTCGTGTGTGATTATTAACTTGGTTTTGATGTCTTTTTTGTTCAGTACTGACATAAAGATAAAGATAAAGGGAGGGAAGGTTTGGTTTGTCTTGACTATTGCTGACCGCTTGACCGTACTGCTCTGATGCCGCCTCTGATGTATCGTCTCTTACTACTGCCTTCCCCTCCTGCTAATAAGCGCACAATGGTGTCCATAAACTTGGGATAACACAACGCCTACCGTTCTTCCCCTCGATGTTACATCAGAGACGGCGATCAGTCGACTTACTATCTTCGGCGCGGACGATCCGACGAGCACGTTTCCCGCAGTGTTCCGCTACCTTCTCATAACCTGCATCTCATAGCCCGCCATGATTTGACACGCTCCTAACAGTGAACCAGCAGGATACTTTTTGCACGACAGCATTTGATTACTTTTTTCTTACGCCTTAAAGACTCCGTAAAGCGCTGGCACAGAAAGCATAGTCGACTTTGTAGTGATCTATTCGAAGACCATATTCTTTCGCGAGTGAAGGAATTGACCAGTAATCAAATGACAATTAGCCCACCACAGCGGAGTTAGGCAGGTATCGCGCTCTCGTTTTCGGTTGAAGTGGAGACTCTTTAAACCGGTCAACCACGGACTAGTTTCGTCGCAGTATCAACTTCACGTTGAAAACTGGAGGGCATTATCTACATTTCAGCCAAAGCATGTTCACTGAAGTTCTATTATAGCATCACTGCTTTTTCTTCATCTTCATCACGTTCGATAATTACCATATTAGGACTTGTGCATCGCATTACACCCATGGATCACTGATTCGCCTATGTTAGCTTCGCGAGTCCACGATGCTCCGATTTCAAATTTCTCATACCTCCGCGAATTTTCAACGCAATATCATGGGTCTATTACCTGTTCTTCCCAGTTATGTTTTCATGATTTGATTGATTTTGATTGATTCTTGTGTTATTACAATTCACAAATGTCCAAGGGCCCGCGCGGTGCGGTGCTAAGACGCGCTGTTGACACCCGCACGGTCGACAGATCCCGGGCCAAATAAGTCTTCCATCTCCCGGAGTCGGTAAATTGGTACCATACTTGTCCGGAACACTGGCTTGAAATTGCAGCTGGCCCTAACAAGTCATTGTATCAGCCAAATATGAATTTACCCCGCCTCTACGATTCTGAAATGAACATGAATGCGTCGGTGCGTCCTTAATGGACTGATTAGTGCCGGCTACTTTACCTTTGCCTTATAAATGGTCATAAAGTAATACTAGTTTTTTTCTGTAACATTGTTTCCGTTTTTTATTTGACTATCATTACCTTCAGAGATGTTGAAATCGCGCGGGTGTCAGGAAATTGAGAATCCACTACGCGCAAAATTGATTTGACATTTTTTTGTGAAAAGTAGTGCAGATTAGCGACGGTCAAGATACCGAAATTCATCAAACGGAAAGCGATGGCCTCAGCTGCGTTGAAATGCCTCCGTCAAAATCTACAATGAAACCTTCACCTGTGTTTGCTTTCTCTTGCACTAGCAAATATTCTTATTAATTAATTATGATTATTTGTTTAGAATAACAATTGCATAAGGTATCGAGAAGCTCTTCTGAATCGGGCGGATATGAACAAGAGGAGCAGAAAGTACTAGCTACCACTTTTCCGTGATATAGGTGAGGAAAAATCACTGGTATCTTTCCGCTGTTAGAAACCTTGCGTCTCTGATGAAAGCGGATCCAATTAAAATAACAAAACGACTTATTCTTCGAATTTGTGATCTCATTCACTTTTCTGTGCTTGTACAACGACTTAACCGATACCTTCGACAATCATTATGCTATTTGCAATGCCACTGCTTTCCCAAAGACCTCATCGACGCGCTCATCCAAACATACTAGTGGTCAAATCGAAATCTATTGATTCATCGGTCCTGCTAGTACAACAATTATGATTCAAACTTGTTTTTTCAAACTTCAAATTTATTACATGCAGTTATACCGTTCATAAGCTATACGACCGTCTTTCCTGAAGCAACAAGTATTCAACTATTTGTTCTCTTGTTTTTTCTTCCCTTTCCTTCGTGCGCCAAGTGTTGATTCATAAATAAATCTGAACGCTATCATATCACGTCTTGTATATTCTATTGATTGATCCCTCTGAGCATTTTAGATTTTGGCTATTGCCCAATTTTTGTGCCTTCTGCATTGTAACCCAGCGTTTCTCTTGTAAACTTCGTTTACTAATCGTTTGAAAAAGAAATTTTCATGTGGCCTAGTTGCACGATTATCTGCTAATCAGAAAGGTCATCAATGTTTTCGGCACCACGCCGCACGACAATCGGGAACGCTTACCTCCACTGTTCTCCCGGGCCACGATTCATGGCTGGCAGGATATCCAGGTGAAATGTAATTGGATTGATCACATGCTGATAAAAATTTTGACTCGTCCATAATTCTGAATGGATCACGTCAGTGCAAAGATTATACACTTTGACGACAATCGACGCGAAACAACTACCCGTACGCTAAACATCACCTCAATTCACAAATGTTATGAACCAGTTATTGTTAGAGAGTGACTCAGATAAGTTCAAGCAAGAGGCAGAGAACATTCTGCAACATATCGGGGTTTATATTCACTGCCGTATCTGAAGTATGAAAACACGTCAGTTAGCAAAGGATGGTATCTTTGAGATACCAACGCGCGGATGGGGACGGACACGTATGAGCCACCGGTGGCTCAGCCAAAGTGTTAAGAATCGTCGTTTTTCTCTCCTAAACACAGAATATTATGAGAAACTTGGCACCTGTGGAGATGCATCCGCGATTTACTTACTGCATTAGGTTGAAGAACGAGATTCGACTCATGCATTGCTTCATAAAAATCTATTTTTCAAAATCCCTCTTTCGTCCATCTCTTGGAAATGCTGATTTTTCAAAGCACGGCATTTTGAGCTTAATAGGTTTGGGTATGCTGGACCCTGGATGCTTAAACCACTTCACTCTCTGTTCCTAAAAGGAAACAGCTGCTTACCTGGATTCAGTCGCTTACCTGGTTACTGTTTCCTTTCGTTTTGAATAGTCTATCATTATAGGGGGAAATTTTGATTCCTGAGCGCGTCGACCGGCTCACTAAAACGTCCATTCCTTCTTGAACTGGTAGAATTCGCTGACAATGATAGATTTTAAAACTAATGTCTTCTTTCAGTAAGAAGTACCACATGAGAGGTGAAAGTGTGGCCTGAGGTGAATAATGAACAGTGGAGATGTGAGAAGCGAAAGATTGAAAAGCGTGCATGCTTCATTTCTTACAGGGGAGAGATTCTGCATTTTTCGTTCGTATCAACATCGTTCTACTGCTAACATCATCACAGGCGACGCAGAGGGTGAAAAGGGTAAAGGTGAAGGTACCGACGTTGATCAGTCCCCTGTGGTCGCGCCGTCTCATTCGCGTTCCATTCAAGTCGTAGAGGCATAGTGAATGCGCATTTGGCTACAATGACCTGCGGGGGTCAGTCGCCATGCCAGGTCAGTGTATTTACTTTCCCAGACAAGTCTGGTACCAATTTACCCGACCCCAAAGGGATGGAAGGCTTGGTCAGCCCGGGCGAGGATCGATCGACCGTGCGGGTGTCAGTAGCGCCTCTTACCACTGCACCACGCTGGCCTTTATTTATCCATAATTTATCCTAATTTGCAGAGCCGTTTGGAGCCATGCGGAATTACTGTTTTCTTGTTCAATTTGGCAAAGTGAAAAGTATTACCTTGAAGTCTCGCCTCTTAGCACCGCGCTACAAGGGCCATGGAGATTCCGTAAAGAACGCAGAGGGACCGCAACGAAATCATTTTTTTGCCCAAAACGTATGCAAGCGGCTCGAGCTTCTAGCGAGTGGGTGCTACAATGTTAACACAACACACACTTCTCCACCTATAAACTCACTAGTAAGTGCAACCAAAGGGTAAGAATCTTCACCCTTCTCCTCGTGATACCATCGTGAGAAACAAAAAGGACGTGTAAAGTTCAGCAGATGAACAACTCAAATTGGTCTAGTCGAGAAACGTGCGAAGGGAACAATCGCGTGGGCAGACAAAGTCAGTGGAAAAGGTAAAAACAAATCGGTAGAGGTTGATCAGCCTCAGAAGAGAAACTAGCGCATCCGTTTTCCGTTCATGGCGAAGTACATATGTTTTCTAAGCTAATTTGTGAAAATATTCACTTGTGAGAAGTCTCTCCACCAATGAAATGAAGGAGAGTCGCTCAATCCTCACATGTAATGTTAACGTCCATTAATAGAAGATTATAAGAGAGAGAGTCACCTTCAGGCACTGAAAGGTCTGTGGCTCTCTTATCGTCAGGCTCTTAAGCCTATTAAGTTCTCAGTGAATTTAGTTATGTATTTGTTCATTTTCTGCGCACATGGGCTGAAGAGTGTACTAGCAGATAGTCGACACTGATCAGCTTGCGGAACCGGCCAACGCCCGTTCGTTTCCCGACTAAGTCGTTTCGGGATCCTCACTGGATCTTTAGACGTTCATTGTTCTTGTTTGTTTACCATTTTATTGCCCCTCCTCTACAACTATAAGGTTTTTTGTCAAGTCTGAATCACTCGTTTATCGTTATTGAATGATTTTTGTGGCATAAATTTCGTCGAGGTCGTAGTTTAAACGTTTTCGTACAAGCTTTCGTTTCTAGCCGTCAGGCCGTACACAGTACGGGCAATTAACTTATTTCTCCTGAAATCGATCCTCACCGAAGAGGTTACGAGTCGGACTGAACCCTGATCATAGATCCATTCTTTTTTGAATCGAACGCTTTCAGATGGGACTGATCGCCATCGCGATAGTCGTCGCTGTGATTACGTGGATATCCAGTTTCGTCTACAGGAAGGCGAAGTACATCCTCGAGCGAATATCAGTCATTCAAGGGCCGGTTGCACTCCCGATCATCGGCAATCTGAACCAGTTCCATTTCAAACCAGAAGGTAAAAACGTCTGGAGTTTGGGAACGTTTACTGTAGTGAACCGCATGGTACAGTGGTAAGAGGCGCTGCGGACACTCGCATAGTCATCGATCCCAGCCCATGCTAACCAAACCTTCCATCCCTCCGTGGCAGGGTAAACTGATACCAAACTTGTCTGGGTAGGTAAAAACATTGACTTGGTATAGTGAATGGTCCCGTAAGTCATTGTATAGGTCAAATGCGCATTCACCACGGCCCTACGATTCTGACTAAAATGCGAATGCAGCTGAGCGTCCTTAAGGAATTGATCAACTCCGATACCCTTTCTTTTTAAAAGAGGCTATGAGATAACGCTCGTTCTGAAATGCCGCCGATTCTTATTCTCTTCTTATTATCGTTGCGGTGCTCTAATTGGTAACATTGCTGATCTCAAAACTTACGTAGTTTTAGAATGGAGGCTAATAATCACCAAATGCTGCCGCCTCACTTCAAATTTGATGTCGAAGTCGAAAAATTTACTTTATTTCCCGTTGGTACCTTAATGGTACCTACAACAAGAAAAACAAAAGGAGAAACTGAAGGACTGCCAGGGTTGGCAAACAACCTCTTTACAGAATTCTTCGAACAAGCCCAAGGTCTGGCGTACATGCACCGAAGAAACAGGGACCGGATGACGCGAATTTGGTTGGGACGTGAGTTCTTTAATTTCAGGCGATTTCCCTCTCCTTCAAAAAAGTTAGTTCAGCAATGCCGCTCGTACTACTATACGGACCGGAAGAGTGCGAAGCTGTGCTTGGAAGCAGCAAGATGCTCCACAAAACAATGCAATACAAATTTCTTTCAGCATGGATTGGTGAAGGGCTACTAATAAGGTTACAGATTTCATATCATGTATGGCTCACCGATTTTCTATGTATATTTTTGATCCGATTTCAAAATCATCGACTTTGTTTATTCAGAAGCAAGGACTTGCTCTTTCGATAAACATTTTTTAGCAAACCGGACAAGTGGCGCCCTCGACGAAAACTTCTGACCCCTACATTTCACTACGACATTTTGAAAGATTTTGTTGAGGTGAGAGCTGAACTAGAGTGTCAGGTGCCACCTATGATTCTTAAACTATTACCCCAATAAAGTGAGCACTCATACCTACCCCCTACCCAATACCGAGATTTCTCATCCGAAAAATAGAATTCAAGCTAAAAAAAAATTCTAACAGACATAGATATGGGCCTGCATGGTACAGTTGTGAGAGGCGCTGCTGACACTCACACGGTCGAACGATCGATCCCGGCTCGCGCTAAGTAAGCCCTCCATCCCTCCGCGGCCGGGTAAATTGCTACCAGACTTGTCTGGGAAGGTAAAGACACTGACATGGTAGTATAGCGGCTGGCCCTCGAAAGCCATTGTATAGGCCAAATACGCACTCACCTTGGGTGCTACGATTCTGAATTGAACACGAATGCGGCGGCACATCCTTAGGGGACTAATCATCGCTGTTACCTTTGCCTTTACCTTTGACGATTTCCTTCAGGTTTACAACAGACACGGACGTACCTTGCTGGGAAAGTTCCTCGGATATGCTGGTAATGGAAAGTACGAGGACATCTTCCACACGATAACTCTCTGCACCCTTGACGTCATCTGCGAAGCGGCGCTCGGCATTTGCCTCGACGTACAGAAGAATCCGCACTCCCCTTACCTAGACGCCGTGTTCAAGTAGGTTGAAGTTTAAAGTGGGACATTCAAGAACGAGACAGGAAAGTTTTCAAAAAATTACAATAGGATTGACTTTTGTTCTAGGATGAAGCTCATCATCCACCAACGAATGGTGAAGCCACAGTATTTCCCCGATTTCTTATTCAATCTCTTCGGAGCTGGCAAAGAGCAGGCGAGATGCATCAAGATTCTGCATGATTTCACTGGAAGCGTAAGTGTTTGCTCATTCGGTTTCAGCAATAAAGTGTGGAATCATGCAAAAAATATCGGGAAGCTCCATCTGCGGCACTCGCTTTCGAATCACATTATAAAAATACTTCGCGGCTGTCATTCCATGACAGAGGACTTAATGTTTCACCGAACATTCGTGACTTCCCACCTCGACGAACAATTTTTCTCGGAGTGTCCGGGTGCCCGCCGTCTCCCAAGGTGGTAGCATCCACATCCACCGATCTTGTTTTTTTCTACAATAGGCGTCCACCCGGTGATTATCCGACCCCCCATTCCACATGTCTTCCTATAATGCGGACTACGTCTATCATCTCTTCCATTGACGTGGTTTTTTACTTCGTCAATCGGAAACACTGTAATCCATGAACCAAACATCGTCCATTTTCAGCACTGTAATGGAGCTCGGAAGTACTTGTCGATCAACGACGCACCCGATAACACAACCTTTCACAAAAAACTGATTTATTCGAAGTAAAATCGGAGAGTAGACGATTCAAGGAAAATAACGAACAAAATACAACTCCGCAGCGAGGCAAAAAAAGGAGGTAACCCACAGAAACCGAGGCTGCCGCCTCCGGAGTACAAAGGCAAAAGGATTGACGGAATCCTTCACATCTCTTCACGAAGGGACACGCGAAACTCGAAACGTGTTTGGAGCAATCTTTATCCTTCGGTCACTCATATCTAACCGATTCTATTATACTTCCTACGGCGTTCTTACGCCTGCGAAACTCTCCGCTTTGGAGGTCTCCCCTCCTGACGTTCCTCCTTGAACATGTAGAAATCCGTTACCACTCTAGTCACGAGTTCTCCGCGTCGCCGTGCTTTATTAGAAGCACAGCCGATTCGGGCACTCTCTGCTAGTGTCATAAGCGAGCTTCAGCACCTTTACCAGTGCTCTACCAAGGAGACAGACTGCTTCGCCTATGATCAAGCAAACTTTTCTACTTAGACTAAGATCTTCTCCCGCAAAAATACTGGCGTCCTTCCTCGCGCCGGCACACCCACATGGAACGGCGTTAGTTAGCCCTGCGAACGAGCGTAAGCTAGGTGAGACAGGTTAGATAGGTTCGGCCCGATGTGGCTAAGCGATAAGTGTTGAACCGGTGTTCCCGGTCCGACTACTAGTTGACAGGCGAAGAAAGGAGAAAGAACACAATGCTTATCTCGGGAAATAAACAATAAGAGGAATATGAGCAGCAATAGAATGGAAAGAGCTGTCAGATTCACAGAATGCGATAGGAACGAGCGCGTGAACGGGCGCGTCGCTCCTTGGCCTAAATTCATGACGGGTATCGGCACAATATACCCGAGAATAAACCCCGGTCGGCGCGAGTATTCGCATTCATGAACGCGCCGCGGAGTTTATTTGTGGGATATCGCGGGTCTATTCCACTCCGCTGGCGCCGCGACATATCGAGCGACCCGCTGTAGTAAGAGCGCTCCAATGTTAATACCCGCACATCAGCTAATAGCTGATATGCCGCTCAGTTTCCATTCTCGAATTTAATTTTTCAAAGACTAAAAGGAAAACAATGCTACTAATGAGTAAACAGTGAAATTAGTAAAATTATCAATTTTTTAATTATTAATTATCAAAGCGAATAGCGACCGAATACACGCTAGAAAAAATTTTGATAAAAAATCGGACCCATCGATTTGTGAACTGACGGCTGCTTACCCATAACAGCCGTGATCACGGCGGTTGCATGGCTTCACGTAGAGTATCGCAAACTCGATTGTTTTGAATGCGAATATTGGGGGAATGGACCGGGTTTATCTCGCCCTGGACATGAACGCCAAAGGTGAATTGCCCATGGATGGAGTCCAAGAGGAAGTAGACACCTTCACGTTTGAGGTAGGTCAGCACTTCATTCATGGGCAGTGAATAAAAGTAAAGGTGAAGGTAATGTTGTTGGCGTCTACATATACCACAAATTTTCGTTCATGAATTTAGGCCCAGATGACAAGTCGAAGAAGGCTTCCTGCAATAACACCTTGCCTTTTGCCCTAGATGGTTTGACGCCAACATATCCCGCAGAATCGGCCGAATCAGCCGCGTCCGCCCTACCTTGACATCAACTGACCTACAAACGACGACTCCTTGGGGCACCCTTCCCTGAGCTCCTCCTTGTGCTTCGGGGGCTGACACTAATAGCTGATACATGATAAGGTCACAAATTTGTCAACGAAGACCCATATATTTGCAGGTGATACGCGCCAGGAAAGCGAAGGCCGATGCGGCGGGAGGAGTGGAGAAGTTGCTGGCAAAGGAATCAGCAGAAGGTATGGATTAACCTAAAGGCTTCAAGAAAAAGCAATTGATTGTGTACAGGGCGCCGTCGTATGGCATTCTTGGACCTGATGCTGGATATGAACGCCAAAGGTGAACTGCCCATGGATGGAGTCCAAGAGGAGGTGGATACCTTCACGTTTGAGGTAGGTCAACACTTTTTTCTTGGGCAGTCAATAAAAGTAGAGGTGAAAATAAAGTTGTCGGCGCATATCAGTCCTCTAACGCGGCGCCAACGCATTCCATCTAGACATGGTGAATGTGTATTTGGTCTATACAATGACTTTTGGGGCCAACAGCTACAAAACAGTGTCTTTTCCTTCCCAGACCAGTCTGATAGAATTTTACGCAAACCCGGAGGGGTTGGAAGGCCTGGTTAGCTTGGGCGAGGATCGATCGCGCGAACGCGCGAGTGTCAGAACCGCCTCTTGTCAATGTACCACAAGGGATCCAGTAGCGGAAGGAAGTGAAAATTCAAAGTCATTTGAACGTGATTGGTTGGATGCACCTTCTAATTTGCTGGTATTTAACGATGACTGTAGGTCATTTTTCTCTTGCTCAATTACAGGGTCATGACACCACATCTGCCTCGATTAACTGGTTCCTTCATCTTATGGGAGCCAATCCCCACATCCAAGAGAAGGTCCACCGAGAGATAGACGAGGTATGTCTCTTTGGGGATGTATATACATAGTTTTTCTAGCCTTTCAGTTTTTAATTCCACTGTTTTACTCTTACGCATCTCCAGTTCAAAATTGTTACTGCCAAGATAGAAAATAATGTTTAAATGTGTTATCAAAGCATTATTTCACTTACGACGTTATCTGCTCCTAGTGACGTGGGTGCAACTAAAACTGAAATGCGCAACGTTTTCTCACCAATGAGATTATTTTCAATCTCCTAATTGGGTGAGTCAGAATCGTATTGCTACAGATAATAGTAGAAATTAACATAGGTATTATAGTGGATTGTAATGTCCGCCAGATAATTTCTCAGCAATATCAGTGTGATAATGAGTAATTACGCGGTTTATGTCATTTTCATGCGTTGGAACTAAATTTGCAAGCTACGAAATATCAAAGTCTAACAGTACCACAATAAAATTCCATTAAACAACATTTATTAGGAAGAGCCAGAGGTCCTGTCGCTTTTTCTTACTCCAACTTTCGCCATTTCTTTTCAAAAAACGGCGAATCATTGAACTCTCAAGTGAAGTCGATATCATCCACTGGTTTGAGAACATTTGCGTATTATCTTACCTTTTAATTTATTTTATTATTTTATTTTACTATTAACAGGTTTGGATTTATTTTTATTAACCTTATTTTCTAATACATTGAGAGACCGGCATAGAAACCTGATAGAAGAGCCCGATTGAACGCTACATATGCGGTTCGGTGGTCTATCATTGTGATGACATAGGGAGGCCTTGGTAGCTTTCGCTATGAACTATGTAGCATAAACGGAGTATAAAAAATCAGATCAAATCAAAATCAATCAAATCAATCGAATCAAACGATCAAATGTAAAATCGCCCAACTTTAGGTTCTTGGTGAAGCAGACCGATGTGTCACCTACGAAGATCTTGGGAGTTTCAAGTACCTTGAGGCCTGCATCAAGGAGACATTGCGACTTTACCCGTCGGTGCCCCTGATCGCCAGACAAGTTGTCGAAGACGTCAAGCTCAGTTAGTCTTCTCTGGAGATTTACTAAATTGGTACGCGAAATACATATTGCTATAATACCTTGAATCGCTTCAGAGGATCATATTCTTCCCGCTGGAACGGGTGTCGTTGTGGTGCCATCAATGGTTCACCGAGATCCCAACTACTGGGACGATCCGGAGGTCTTCCGTCCTGAGCGATTCATCGACGGAGAACTCAAGCATCCATATGCTTACATTCCGTTTTCTGCAGGAAGTCGAAATTGCATCGGTAAGCTTTACTTGCTTAGGAGCCTGGCGAATGCGTGTTTCGCCTGGGGTCATTCACTACACCGAGTCAGTGTTTTGTCTTCCCAGACAAATCTGCTACCAATCTACCCGACCCCGGAAAGCTGATTAACCTGGGCGACTGAATTTTGCACGCGTATATTGAACAATATTGTTATATTTTAGCTATATGACTTCGAAAGATGTTGAAACCTATTTAGCTGAGCTAATGCCTTTCACAAGTTGTTCTCCGTCAATGCCTACAACAGTGAAAACATACGTGTTCGTGAAATTTCTGTTCGTGCACGATCTGTTTCGAAGCATTGAAATCAGAAATTTGAGTGCGTATCAGTATTTCATTGAAAAAATGCGGGTCAAAAATGCTGGCCCAGAGTTTCGTGATAGGTGACCAGCTGCGCCCAGTCCTTTTTAAACAACTGTAGTTAGAACTCTGTAAGGGCTCCTTTAGACGCCGCGCGATTAAATGCAAAATTGAAGCGCAATCAATAATTATTGTCCTTGATCGAATTTGCTCCTTTGCATTAGTGGCACAGTTTGGCGGCCGCTCATAATGGCAAACTTACTAGTCGTTCGGGTTTTTAGAAGGCTGCTAATCCTTATCGAAGGACATTTCGACGAAATTCACTTCTTTCGTTTAATTTCTCTCCTATGTGATTATAGGCCTAATTTTTTTTGCTTGGACGCGGGGCCACCGGACTGCGCCACTAACGAAAAGGAGCAAATTTTATCAATGACGTTAATAATTGATAACAGTTATTCTAGTAAGCTTCTCCAAACCCATAAATCAATCTCTTTCAGGTCAACGTTTCGCTATTATGGAAGAGAAGTGCATTCTTGCCCTTTTGATGCGACATCTTCGTGTGCGATCCTTACTGAGGACTGATCAAATGCGAGTTGCCGCAGAGCTGATCATCCGTCCGCTCTATGGAAATCAAATCAAGTTCGAAAAGAGGGAGTATGGAGACTACAGCCACTGCTCAGCATGATTTATGACGACACTTAACATTTGGCACATCTGCTTTTATACTGAGCTGCTTCCTCGGGGAAGACATAACTCAACATGTCCACCGTCTGATTCGATATCTTGTTTTCATCTTTTCTTTTCATGTTTCTATCTTTCCTTTGTTCTTTTCTCTTCACGCCTGCTGCTTATAGCTGCATTAATATAATACTTTATTAATTCACACTAGCCTAATTCATGATACCCTTCATTTTCAGATGATCCGTTTTTGTTTGCTTTTTTTCATGAGTCTTCGCGAAAGCGCTGTCAAATTTTACTGTCATCTCCTCGTGATTTTTACTAAAACAATGTGCAGTTGACATTTGTGTAATGCGCTCTGTTATATGCCTTTACCAGCTGATCTTATTTTGAGATTCTCGCACGCAATGCTTTTCTATTAATTAGCAACTTTCACCTGTTCACTTAATAATCAACAGAAATTGTTTTACTTTTCTCCGCCTTTGCTTGTTAAGCTTCTAGCAACTACACCATCATTGCTTACGGTAACCTGAGAAAACCTTACGAAGGGTTCCGTCTTGTCTATGCATTATAATGAAGAAATTGAATTACTGCTATACAGAAATCATCCAGGAAGATTCTATTCTCAAAGCTATCTCTTCAGGTTGTTCACGGTTCGTCAAATATTCCACTAACATTTCCTGTCAGTTTTTCTGTGGTGAACTCGCTGAGTATCAACGAGAATGTCAACAACAAGAAACACTGAAATTTTCACCCTTGACACCTACTTAAGTTCGGTGCCGATGGTCTTCTTGTCAGACCGGCCAAGCAAATTAATTTTCTTCAACGCAAACGCGTTCAGGACCAGCAGCTCGAGCTCTGTCGTACGGTAAGCGGTAGATTGGGCCAGTTGTCTTAGCCGATCGTTCTGCCGTCTGAACGAAAAACATGTCCGAACGTCTTACATACTTCGATACTTTGATGGTCCTTTCTTCAGCTGGAGATCTTCTCAGCGGGGATCACAACTCTTCCATACCGCTCGATCTCTGACAACTTGCATCCAGTGAGGGAGACTCCGTTTTCTGAAAGACTTTGCAAATGAATCTGCCCATCTTGTTGGCGGTCGTCCCAGTGGTCTCATATGGTCTCTTGGGAGCCATTCTGTGCCACGGAGGCTCCACCTATCGTCCTTCCGTTGAAGCAGGTGTCCAGCGCAACGATATTTCGACTTCTTCATGTACTGTAGTGGATCTGCTAGCCGCGATTTCTCCCTTAGCTCTGAGCTTCGTATGCCTTGTTGCCGTTGTTGGCGGAGGCTCGTCCTTAGCATCTCTCCAGAGCACGATGAGTGATTTGCATGGCTTTGGCGACGACCTTATCACCAGGCCAAGTCTCGGTCGCGTAACACAGCGCTGGAAGTACAGAGGCGTTGAATATCGAGGCCCTAAGACCGACATCTTTCACCTGATCGGTGACTTCGCGGATCGAACTGAAGGCTGCCCATGCTGCGCGTCTCCTACTGGCACTTTCAGGAGCCAGGTCGTTCTCCATGTTCAGCTCTCGTCCCAGATGGACGTAGGAGTCGACTCGTTGCAAAGCGACTCCGTTTAACTTCACGAGTCCCCTGTCACACCACTGGTTGACCATAAATTGCGTTTTGGACATATTCATGTCCAATCCAATCTTCCTACCTGCCATATTGAGCTCGCTCAGCATTTCTTCGGCTTCTGCTGTGCTGTTAGAGATGAGAACTATATCGTCAGCGAAGCGAAGATTGCTGATCCGTTTACCATCTACAGGGTAGCCTTTGCCGTCCCAGTCCAAGTTCTTCATGGCATCAAGAAGTGCCGCTGTGAATAGTTTCGGAGAGATCGTGTCTCTCTGCCGTACTCTTTTCTCGATGGGAATTGTAAGCTTCCGCTCGAACAACTGGATAGTAGTTGACGTATTCGAGAAGCATTCGTCAAGAACTTGGACGTAGGGCGATGGTACGCCAACATGCACAAGAACGCTCAGAACGGTCCGAACGTCACAAGAAGAAAAAGCACAAAAGCATGAACACGAAATGATATGGAATAATCGTTATCATAACGCTGTTCGTCGCATTGTTGCGGTTTATTTTTACTGCCGAAGTCAGAACTGGTAATAGGCAATGTGACTGTTCGAGAAATGTCGACGTCGAAAGCAAGATAATGACTCCACGTGCTAGCTCTTTGTGCTCTCGTGGGTGTTTTCAGAGCTGCTGCTTATGACGACTTATATTTCTTGAAATTACCGTACCATCTCCCAACCCAAATATAGAACAAAGAGTCTCCACCTGGGGAACGCAAGGCACAACAAAACAGCACTCAAGAAATGAATTTTATTCCTCTTTATACAACCACATTCCTTAGCTACGATTCTTTGGGTACGGGGAAAGCCATCAGGGGGGAGTGATACAGATATGCATAAGGAAAAAATACCGTCGTTTGTCGATATTCTAGAGGCTTACTAGTGAGAGGCGGGTTGGACCACAGCTGTTTCCTGGTCCTTGGTCGAAACGAACTCAAACGCCACAACAACGAAAATAGTGTTCATCCCATTCGGTTCATATAGCTGTCTACGAGAATTTGACGAATTTTCGATCGTGCTGCTCGCTTGCTTTTGTAGAGGCGTCGTACTGAAAGCACAAACAACTACACTTCGCTTCCGAAGCTGAGAGCCCTACCAAGGTAAAACTTCTGTCATCTCAAGTTACGCGCTGAATACTTACCAAATTCGCACTCAGAGTTGACAGCCAATATCACTGCACATTCTTCACCTTGACAATCCCGCAGCAATTGTCGACAGTCAGGTTGTAGATATGTTTCTTCTGAAAAGAAAAAAGAATCAAAATTGGATACGTGGGACATGAAAATGAATATTTACCATCGATCATAGAAGTTGCTAATGTAAACGAGATACAAGATAACAATAACCATGGCGCCACCATTTTTTTACCTGAAATTATCAACAAAATTCAGTTAATAACAGAGAACGACCAGACGCACGAATCGCGCAAGAAATATGCACCACGCAAAGGTGATTTTGTGCCAACGATAAGCATTAATACATACAAATGAATAGTGAAGTAGCTCGTTGTCGTTATTCCATGAGAACAAGGATACTGTATGCATTCATACTGTAGGTGTACAGTATCATTGTTCTGGTGAGGTAAGTGGGAAGGGCATGGCATAAATATGCACACACCTTAAGCATACAGTTGATTACAGTTGATTACTCGCACTTTGAGCAAAGGTGATACTGTCACCTCAAACCTAATCGTTTTGAGCATTTCAGTTAGTTTAACTATTTTAATTAATTTGACCGAAATTGAAGCTGCTTAATCAAGTTTTTTTAGGTTTTCGGTCACGCATGGACATAGTCCAAGCGTAAGCGTTTCCATCCAAGAAAACGTGAATCCTTCCATTGGAACTTGGATAAACTACCGATTTCGGTTCCCAACAGCCTGAAATCGGAAGCACTAACAATAAGTGACTCGAATGGGATTGCATGACGTAAATGGAACCCATTCCACTTCAAATTCAGGACGTTAGCCATAATCTTAGAAAGCTGTTCCAAGTGCGCAGAACTTTAGGTTAAAAGGACGTTCCCATTAATTTAAAAAGCTGGAGCATTGCCGAGAGTGGTTTCAAAATGCGAGACAATGTCAGCGAGGAGACTGCTGCAGAAAGATACCCAGGATGCTTCAGATGTTCCGAAATCTCAAATTTCAAGCAGTTCAGATATTACAATGGTCATGTTATCGCTTTCGGCGCTCTTATTTTTTTTCCAATTTTTCCAATTTCAGGCTCTGAAAATCCCAAAATCGGCTACTTGAGCACAAACTTCAGTTGTATAAAACTTTAAGTATAGATTTAGAAGTTCGTGAGCCATGTCGAGACGCAATGCTGATTCTGGACGTGCTGCTGTAGTTTTTTTTTGAAGTCTTGACACCCCACAAAATGAACTAGTTTGTCGTCTAAAGGTCTCTCTCTATCAATGACTCCTGACAGTTAACTTCACCTGAACATTTTTCCGTCGCGTTCGAAATTGAAATGATCGGTTTGGCATTTTCTCTATAAATATTGAGTCCTAATTTGATTCAGTTCAATTGTTGAATGTTTTCAATCGCAGCTCGTGAACAGGAAAGACTACATTGTAAAGTCGACCGTAAGCTCTTCGTCGCAGCGAACTCAAAAACGCTCAAGCCAATACGAAAAAATTGCAAGTGCTTTGTAAACCGGAACCTGGTTTGAAGGGAGTTATGGAATGTCGGAGGAAACCGTCGCCAACAGCGTTTTGGCGGAGGAACTGCGACGTACTGTATCGACGACAATAACATTTTTCAGCAAAACGTAGAAATGTATGCAAACGTTTAGACGACAATGCGTTATAAGACAAAGATGGCTCGTGATGCCCGCCCTCGACGTTCGAGAGCCATTCAAGAGCCGAGTTCATCGAGAGCCTGTTCAACCGGTGGTGCCTTTGTACAAGTACACAAAGTGATCTACTGTGTAGCAGATTGAGGACGACGAAAACGATTGCCATTTTTATAGTGTGGTGTCTTTCTTTTCTCACAAAACGTTAATTTGAAGTATGAGACACTGCCCATACTTCCCGTGGTCTTCAGAGGCCTGAACACACACCGAAATTAGTGTTAGTGTTCTAACTTTCTTAGTTAGTGTCGAAGTTAGTTAGTGTTCTAACTTGTTGAGCACTTAGCTGCCCATACTATTTATTTCGATGACTGCATACCTATCGAAGGTTGTGAGCTACCGTGCCTTCACATTGGCGCATAAGATGCAAAATGAATGTCAGATTCGTCACCGCAACTATCCACTGGACAGATTTTCAATATATCGCTAATCCTGTATCGATCAGCTGTATTTAGCTATCACTTACTATTTCACTTGCAAACTTTAGTTAACAGATATCCCGAAGATGAATGCCAGATTTGTGATCAAAGCGTCAAATTATGTGCTCCAGAGAAAAAATGTGGTTGACACTAATCTTCCTGACAACAGCATCGTTACTGTATACACAATTACGATGTGAATTTCGCTCCACAAGAAATCTTGAGAAAGAAGCTTCTCTGCGTAGCCGCGCTAGACATCGGTTTAGAGTGATTGTTGAACAAGAATACATCAAGAAAAATAATTTCATAAATTTGAAACTGTGAGCAGTTCAAATAGCATTGATGGAAAAACGATTTCAACAGCTTGAAAGTCCTGCGCCACCGTTGGCTCATTTTGTCGTTAATGCGATAGCTAAAGAGTGCATTACTCGATCAAAGTAGTACACTTTTTATTAAACGAATATAAGGTATAATTGTCGGTAGCCAAGTAAACCTTATATGCACCTGTTATATCTAAGGTATTTAATATTACTTTCTTCTTACATTACAGGCAAGGAAATTCTATTTCGCCCAAGCTGGTAAGTAGCCAATACGAGTAGGATCCAGGAAATGTTTCAGAGCAGAAATGGCCACAAATTGGCACTGAGCGTTTTATGAACTGGAATCGGTCGCTTAGCAGAAAACTAGCAGTATTACGAGAAAGTTGATGAGGTCGGGCAGCAGACTATCTATAAAACACTTTACGACATTAATGAGTCCGACCGCCGGTCAACTATGTCGAGCCGTATTATGACGCTGCGGTGGCAATTACCAACGTACTCCTGGAGGAAAATCAAAATGATTTCAACAACGAGGTCCTTCGAAAAAAAGGTACACTTCGCTCACATCAAAAACTGGAGAATACTATTATACATGTCATCACTGAAAGTCGTTGAATCATTGCACATGATTCCTTGCCGTAATCCTTGTCGTTGTCGAGAAAATTTTAGAATGAACCGAAAATCCTGTCGTCTTTTCACTAGTATTTTGACTGGAAAGTTTTCCACCTAATTCAAATTCAAGCTTTGAAATTCTCTTGGCACAGTGTAGCATAACGTTCTCTGCACTAAATTCAAGCTTTTGAATTGCTCTTGGTACAGTGTGGCATAATGTTCTCTGCACTGAACTCAAGCTTTTGAATTTCTCTATCTGAACTGATGGAGCTTGCCCTTGAGATTTTTAATCGCTGAAAAAATCTCGAAATTCGTCGCTTCTCGTGTCCTTTCACGTCATTAATATTACCCCAAAGCTTCAACCCTACTAGAAAACGAAAGGGATATGTGAAGTCAAATGCGACGATGTTCTTTCAACACCTACAAAATCCCGTTGACTTCAGAGATGAGATGTAGAAGAAACGGACACAAGAGAAAAGCTACGTAAGAACTGACTGTAAAAACGATTTCTCATGCATTTCGTAGAAGAAGTCAAAATAATCTAACACCAAGTATTTGCGTTTGGTTCCCCAAACCCTGTAGAACTTAAATGTCCAGAGGAAATTTGTATTTAGGAAGAATTCCGGAAGGAATGAGGAACTGCGCGACTTGCGCAAGATCGCAAAATAGCGTATTTGGCTTACATGCCTTAAAAAGGCCAGCCGCTGTACCGAATCAGTATCTTTACCTTCCCAGGCAAGTCTGGTACCTATTTACTCGACCGCAGAGGGATAGAGGGCATAATTACCACGTGGGATCGATCACTCGACCGTGCGGGTGTCAGTAGCGCCTCGTACCACAGAATCACGCGGACCCACGTCGTCTGCTAACCCTTTAGAGCAGTCTAATTTTTTGACTCGACCGAATTGCATTCTTAATCGAGCAATTAGTCAGCATCTTGCGTGATCCGAGTTAGACTTCACGAGCGCATATTGCTTCTGCTGCCGATTGAACCATTAGCTGAGAAATATCGCGGAAGAACTTCGAGAAAAACGACCCACAGCACATTCGGTGCGCTCTCGCATGATGATCCGTATGTCGACAAAGAGACCAGTGATATAGTGAAAAGATGTGTTGGATTTATCATGTTATGAATATCATCTTGTTATCCTTAACTTCTCCCATAAATTTTTAATTAAATTTATTTTTTCGCTGAAATGCATCGCTAAAGTCGAAGGTTTCATGGGGGCGGTTAGCGAGTCCTCTGGCTATGTGTCTACCAGCCTGCTCGGTTCTGCTAAAAGACGATTGCTGTCTGACCCCTCAGGGTCGTTACTGTTCTGACTGCCGATGACGATTATTACGCGGAACAAATGCATTGTGCGCTGAGTAAGAAAATGTTGAAAAATAACCACCAGACGGTGCAAGACTTTTTTACCAGCCTGACATGCATAATGTGATAGTTTGTGATAGAAGAATAGTTAGCTCGCCTACCTACACTTCCCTAAACGAATATGAGCGCAAGGAAATTAAGTTAGCAGACGGCTGGTAAATGTCTACTGTCCTGGAATCTTATAAATAAATCTATTTTTAGTTTCAGAAGAGAAAGGAGTAAAGAGAAAAAGCACATCCTGTCCTTAACACTCCTGGCTTTAGTTTTTATGTAGACAAAAAATTTAATAACCCTCCAGCTCATCACTAGAAACTTCCGTAGCATGGAACGAAATGTATCATCCCCCTTCTCCACCAAGAGCCTCTGAGAAATTTTTCACTGTAGGTGCCTAGACATTGAATATTAAATGGTAAAGTTCGATTTTTCAGGTCTCGGGCGGCAAATGTGTAGAGATTATCATACGCGAACTTATTGATATAGATTTTTTTAAAACGATCACCCAGCAGTATTTGACCTCGATTGATTTCCTTGTAATAACATAAAGGTCGCATGAGTGCTATTTGCTAGAAAAAATAAACAAGGGTTCCAATTTCAGGAGATACGACAAATACGGATAATCCGTTCGTCTTGTGATGAAGCTGGAGAAGAAGCATTTGCATGAGCTTTCTTCAAAACCTCGACGACAAGATATGGTTTCCCGTACAGCGCTTGCGCGTATTTAAGGAACACTCTGAAGTCAGCCTCCGTATTTCACCGGGGTTGGGTTCACTCATAGGAATAAAAACTTGGATTTGGTCATCGAAATAAAAACGATTGCGCTCGAGTAGTCACTGTAGTCCTGACCTAGCATAACTGAGGCCAGACCGAGCCGCAACACGATATCACCTTAGAGAATTTGAAACGAGTTGTTCAGCTTTCCTTAGCGAGATGTGAGTGAAAATATTTGTTCTACAGAATCTTTTTTCCATCTTTAATCTTTTTGCCCCTGAATTGACACTGCAACACCGCTTTACCTGAGTCTTGAAGCTCATTTGAAATAAGCTGTAGCAAAATTTGGTATCAACGGCAAACTGGTGTAACGCACTAGAGCGAAACTGATGAAATATGCGTTAAATACCAACAGATTCTGTGGGCGAAAAGACAGCTCTTCAGATTAGTTCTAAGTACTCATTCGCAAATCTTATCCGCTAAATGTCATGAATGGCTATTTGTGTGATTTCATTTGATGATTTGCATCAATTTTTTTCATTTCAATGTTAGTTGGATGGATATAGTTGCAGGATTTTGCTAGACACTAATTAGTTTACCCTGAGAATACGTGTTATATTCATTTTCATCTTCTCTATTTCTCAGGACTCTCTACTTTCTAATTCTTAACGTATCGGAAGACAGCAGGATCTCAGCAGAAACTATGAATCAGGCGACATTCGTGCCCAAGACCTCCTGAAGGATTTGATGATTCTACACCATTCGTATGCTATCAACTGAATTGGCTTAGTGGCCATCAAAGAGGATAACCTCGCATCTCGTCGTAACGGGAGAATGCTGAGAGCGGAAACCAACCGGCTTGAGAGAGATGCCAGAAAGGGGCAAATGAATTGGCTCAGGAATGGAGAGCTAATGGGGTAAAGGGTATTACTGTTCTCAAAGCTAAATCGATTTCAAATCCCACCTTATGACGTGAAGCATTGATGATTGTTCTCGTCTGGCATTGATTCTATTACTTATAAAAAATATAGTTGCTCAGTCTGGCTTATGGCCTTGTTCGCTGCTTGTGGGACAAGCTCGACGTTGCGGCGATGTCGACCCCACAACTACTACTAATTCGATGAAAAAGTACATATAATGGTTTGTACTCGAATAGTGCGTGTGGTCCAATGGTAAGGCACGCACTTCTGCTACACGCATGATCACAGGATCGATCCTCACCAAAGCTAGTCAATCCTTAAAAACCTCAGGGCCGAGCAAATTGGTACCACTCCTGTCTAAAAAGGTTAGAACACTGACTAGTTGGCGTCTAGCCCCTAAAGGCATTATGCCAAATGTTCATTTGCCGTGCGACTGCATTTCTGAATGAAACAGAATGCAGCGGCGCGTCATTAGGGGACTGATAAACGCCGAAACCTTTACCTTTTAAGGAGCGCTTCTCGTCTAAATTCTTTGCATTTTTATTCACTAACATCTTAAAGCATGGTGGTTTTCGTCATCATGCACTCCATTTCTCAAAATGCTCAGGCTCGGCAGCACCTCGCCGAGGTCTGACCATGTCGTCGTGGATCTGATATGTTGCCAAGAAGACGCGCCCACAGAGAGTATGGTCGCCAAGATTCCTCGTTGAGCGAAACGTGACGTTCTGATTCCACTGATGCGAATTCTTTTTCATATAAAATATCATGATCTACTGCCTTTGAAATGGCATTGATGATAAAGATTATGATGACTGATAAACATGACATTTCACTACTCTGAACGAAGGTGGTAGTTGTGTAAGCGTGATGCTTATCGAAATAAGGAACAATAGAGGAGAACTCTGTATTCTCTCTTTGCAGTTGTTTGTTACAATTTTCGGTCAAAAAGCTCAACGAACAAATCAGTCCGGATAATTTTTCGTTGTTTGCAGTTAACCGTATAATTTTTGTCAACGAATAGGTTCACAAATTGCTAGTTATCTCATCTTTGGACGTCGGCGGTCTTAATATTGATTCTTCTTTAGAAGCAAACTGATGTCATAGATTAGATCATAGATTGCAAACACTTGAACCGTAATAGTGAAGTGGTTCCGTAGGAACGCGCCCCGCATCCATCATACATTCACAAATATAGGGGGTGGTTTAGCGGACGCAATGGCTTGCAGAGCCAGCAGCAAGGCGGAGTCTCGGCTTCTCGGGCAAGTCTGGTAGCAATTTATCCTAACGGAAAGATGTAAAGCATGGCTTGCCTGGTTGAGGATCTATCACTCGACCGTGTTGGCCTCAGTAGAACTTCTCACAACTGCACCACATGTACCCTAGAGAGTTTATATCCCATTTACGTATAAGTAGTTCCCACAATAAAAACGATTAAGTAGGCCTCTACCGCTATTAGTTAGTCGACAAAAACTTGGCTCTTAACTCAACAGATCAGTAATTAGAAAAGATATTCGTTTTCTCTCTATTTTTGTAGTAGTTCTCGCTTCTCAATAATTGACTGAAGAGGGCATCCTACGCAATTATTTCACGCGAACTCAGACCAGTAGTGCATTTTTAATTGAGAGAGCAGTTCCGTGTTTGGGAGAGAGAGAGAATACATCCCAACAGTTTCACTGCCTTGTCCAAGAATATCTCTCTGTTTACGTATGTTGACACACTTGAAATCAGGCGCTTACACCGATGCGCAAAGAATGGAACGCATGCAAAAACAATCCAGTAATTGTTCGTGTGGCTCCGAACAAATAGCGAACAACTTGTGATTCTAGCGACTTTCTTCTACAACTTCTGCGAAGTGGTAATTTACAACTGATTATCACATTACTGATAAAAACGTGATGTTAAAGTATTAGAGGAGTTATTCGTACAATCTCCTAATTCCCTTCTTTCCAACGCCGAGCGATATCTTATAAAGAATTCTACGTTGCTTCGCACAAAAATTCTAATAGACATAGATATGGACCTGCATGGTACAGTTGTGAGAGGCGCTGCTGACACCCGCACGGTCGAGCGATCGATCTCGGCCCGAGCTAACTAAGCCTTCCATCCTTCCGCAGTTGGGTAAATTGCTACAGGTGTTGTCTGGGAAGACGATGACACTAACATTATAAACCAACGGGAATCCGCAAGTCATTGTATAGGCCAAATTCGTCTTCACCAGACATCTATATATGGTACGATTTTGAATGTAAAATGAATGCGGCGGCGAGTCCTTAGGGGCTCATCGATGGGTCATTACCGTTTTCCTTTATCTTACCCCACGTGACCTTTCGAAATAGTCCTGATCTTTCGCAAATCAAGAAATGAATGTAATAGTCGTGATCAAATAGCCCATGCAGACGAAAGGAGCTATAATATAATCGAGCTGTCTACGCACAGCCACATACATATTAGAGTGAACCAAAATTCTTGTCCCATTTCCAATTTTCTTGTTCGAATACTTCGGTGTTTGACCAACCAAATACCAAAAATTCTTGCTTGACCTGTTTCGATTTCTCTTCGGACTGCTTTCCGTTATCACAAGACGGTCCCGTACGTAGCTTTCTTCTTGTGACCATTTCTCCATCATCCAATACTTAGAGACGGAGGAACTTCGCAGGTTTTGAAACAACATTCTCAACTTTATCTTCACGTGTCTTTATTGTTCTGCACTTAGGTTGGAGCTTTCCTTTCAGTATTGACGTAAAAGGACACAAATCGCAGAAGTTGCTTTCAAAAAATCTTATAGACAAGTTCAATCGAGGCTCTTGGTGACTTTCTGCTAGAGCAGTTCAAAAACTTCAGAATAATATGCGCCTTCCTTCAATAGAAAACCGCCCGGATAAAATAGCACTGAAAAAGCGACAGAACTTTTTCTTCACCTTAACATAGCGGAAGCGCTGGTTTTGGTCATTTTCGGAATTAGTAGTTAGCACAAAAAAACTAGTTACATCACAGTTATAATCCTTTGAGGGGTTCCAAAGACTTTATAAGCCTTGCTGCGAATCTTCAGTGGGACAATTACTGAAGGTCTGCCCGATCTTCTTGGTCTAAGAGCGCGTAACAGGTCGTAAACCCTCCAATTGAAATTTCCTTAACCCATTGACGACCGCGTGTCTCGCCGGCGGGACACATTCTCAACTTTATCTTCACGGGTCTTTATTGTTCTACACACGTTGGAGCTTTCTTCCCAGCATTCGGGAGACACTAAAAGGGAATGTCCATTTAGGTTCAAAAAACCTGCTACCCATTCTATATTTTCCGTTTTATCAATGCTTCAAGATATTCATCAAGTGAACGACCCTTCAACAAAACGCCCGGATAAAATAGCAAAAAAGGGACTGAAAACCGTCTACTTCTAATGATTACTTGAGGAAGCTTCAAAATCAACCATATACACAGAAAAACTATTCTTATGAACATTTTGAAAACAATTAATGCCGCTGAGGCACTCTCATCACTGCACGTGCGTGCCAGACACGCAGAGAGCGCGCGGTCGTCAATGAGTTAATTTTTAAAATTCATTTCTAAACCAGTTGAGGTATGTATGGAACATTGTCGCCTTCCTGATGGTAACTATTTTGCACCATACGTGTGGATTCCTGCTGGCTTATTCACGAAAAACTTTTACATTGCCGGTTTGAGATAACCTCACTTGTTGATTTAAACGAATTCTAACGAAATGATAGGCATAATTTGAAGGAATTCTAAGGAAATTGAATAGGGGTATATATATTTTGGAGGGGCTTTAGCTGTTCTACTGAAATGTTATCGAAGAGAGCGAAAGTATTATTATGCGAAAACATTTCATCGGAAGGTTTACAACCTAATGATTTTTTTCATAAATCCGTTTGAGCTGTCTGAATTTTCGATTTTTTATGTTTGAATGGGTGCCATTTCGTGTTACCCACGTTCTTTCGCCCAACTGACAGTCTTTAATTTTTGCACGTGAAAACACATGAGTAGATCAACAATTAAAGTGAACACATAAATAGATCAAAAATTAAACAAGTGAATAGATGTATGAATAAACAGCATATTTGTTCCAGCATGAAAAAAGAACCTACATTGAAGCCTAGGACAGAGGGCCAATGATTGACTGGCCTCAAAACCCTCACTATGTAACCCAATAATTCAGAAAAAGGAATGAAGATGACTTCCTTTCGAGTCAGAATTTGTGACACGAATTCACCAGTAGGCCGAGAATGTCGCCTTTCGTGAAGATAGCACAGAAAGGGGCGGAACTCATTGCCTGAGGCGTGAGACCAAAGCCCACCCAGCTCATGTAACAAGTCAGGCCTGCAAATGACAGAACATCACGCCTGGAAGGGACTCGCCTCCTATCGTAATGAGCTTAGAAAGTAACCTGACATCTCCAGCGGTACTTGAGAACATTTGTCTGGTGTGCGGCAGCGAAGAAAGAAAGAAAGAAAAATGGTAAGGTCATACTGCCACATCTATAATCAATTGATTGATAATTTTTAGAAGGGCCCTGATAGACGGCCTACTGTAGTAAATTAACGTATATCTTAATGATTATTCAGTTGATCAGATTACTGTGAGTGAAAGAGTCGTCAACTTACCACCACAGGTTAAAAAAAGGTAAAGGTGCCGTCGTTGATCAGTCCTCTGAGGACGCGCCGCCGCATTCGTGTTCCATTCAAGTCGTAGAGGCATAGTGAATGCGAATTTCGCCTATACAATGACCTGCGGGGGCCAGCCGCTGTACCAAGTCAGTGTATTTACCTTCCCAGACAAGTACGGTACCAATTTACCCGACCCCGGAGGGATGGAAGGCTTGGTTAGCCCGGGCCGGGATCGATCGCTCGACCGTGGGGTGACAGCAGCGCCTCATACAACTGTACCACGTGGGCCCTCTAAAAAACACCACTAAAATCGCCAAAAATATCGCTTTATATCGGCTAAATTCGTCTAAATTATAGCGACATAGCGTAGAAAGTGGTCTTGAAGTTAATGAACAGCATAGAAACTAATTCCGATTGAGAGAAAGATTTCTAAATAGTCACGCTCCTTGCTTCGAAGCTGACGACATCGAAAATAGTAAAACGGTTACGACGGAAGACAATGGCTTTCTGAAGGCAAGGGCGAGATGAATGGCCGAGGAAAAAGTCACGAGGTTTCGACAAAGTTTGACGACCGAATCACGTCATATCGGTTATTATAAGGCGCAACAACGCCAATTATCAGACACCCCGCATTTTAATTGTGTAGCTACCGTTCTTTCGCACGAATTATAGTGAGTAAGCTTGTCAAAAAGTCGAAATACATTAAAGTGCTATTTTTGGATTGTTTCAGGACATTCGTGAAGATAACGTCACTTCCAGTCGTTCTTCTCATAGCATGACAAACCCGTTCCGCCCCTGTTTTTATTTAAAGCAGCGAAAATTCAGGATCGTAAGGGAAACAACCACAGTGTGCGGCGGTGCGGTTGAGTGGCAATTGAAAATACTTCTTGAATTTCGAAGTCAACGAAAACAGAGATAACTTGATTGATGGAACTGTAACATACTGAGGAGATATTGAGACGAAGATTGAAATGACTGATGTGTGCCTTACCGTACAAAAGTAAAAAAGGCATAGATGTCACTAAAATTTGACTTTGGTTTCTAGTCCCTCTGATGCAGTGCTGGTAACACGATAAACCACTGTTCATCTAAACAAGTGGTCCAACTTTTTTGATTAATTTTGACAGGGCATTCATTCATTCATTACAATTCTTAATGCTTTAATTTTAACGCCTTCAATGTGAAAATGTGAAGAATAGAATAGAGAGCTGAAGCGATTTGAAAAATGCATGACACTGACCAGCACAGTTAGTCTCAGAAAACTAACGTTAGGCAAGATCAGACGACTTTGAGATCATCTTCCTCAAGAACATTTTTATCCTCCTTAACAGCTCCTTGAGCTTAAAACTAAGGCGACGATATTACACTGTAACGCCAACCCTTTGATTTCAGTCTCTCAGTTAGATTTTCATATTATATTAGGTTGTCAAGAAATAAATTGCGTTTTTTCGCACACCAAAATTCAATTTGATTTTTTTGTATAACTTTCCTTCAATATTCGAAGAATTGTATATTGTTGAAAAGGTTATGTAACGGTGTTTCAAATTTTATCTTTTATTTGTTTAGAATTTCATGTTTCGGGAATTTCTAAACGATTTTTCAAGAAGGTCCTCAAGGAGCTGATTCGAGTCTTTTTGCTTCATGAATTCTAACTTGGGCGGAAAGCTGTAAAGGCTCATGAAAATATTTTTCAAACGTAGGGCCCGAATGTCTCTTCAGGACGCCCTGTTCGGCACCAGATTCAAAAATCCCTATGCGGAGAAACAAACCTCTAAGGTAAACCTAGTCGACGTCGGATCTCTGAACATGGGGACGAAGCCTGAAGTCGGTAATGAAGTCTGTTCAACGGAAAACCATTCGATAGATAGTGGAAGGATCTCAGGTGTCATTTCTGACCATCATTCAGTATGTTGAGAAACATGGAACGGTGAAAATGATAGATCATTGGTCACCTCATGAATTTTGCACGCAACAAATGCCAGAGCGTTACCGGACCTATTCGGCGCTGTTGTTGCTCAACCCGAACGGGCCTTTTCTTGATCGAATTGCTACCTGCGATGCGAAACGGAACTTGTCTAATGATTTCCCATGTAGAGCACAGTGATTGAGCAAAGATGAGCCCTCAAGAAATATTCCGAAGCCGACATTGCATGAAAAGATGGCTATAGTCGCTGTCCAATGGAATTCTGCACGAGTTTACATGGCGACTCCATGAAACCGGGTGAATCGAGCAACGCAGATTCCCTCTGTTACCAAATCGGTAAAATCTGTGTGAAGTTGGCGCGTGCGCATTCAGGAGCGGTCGAAAGAAGCGGCCCAGTCGGTTTCCGCGGTGACGCCAAACCTCACGTCTCACGAAAACCGCTCCAGAAGGTAAACCACCGCAGCTATGAAACACTGCCTCATCCTGCGAACTCATCAGACCTTTCGTTAAAGGATGGCCATATTTTCTACCGCTTCAACAATTTCGTCAAGGGCAGAGTGCTCAGGAATCAGACAGGTTCTCAAACTGACTTCGACGGATTCGTAGCTTCCAGAAATTCAGACTTTTATCGATGGTGTACTTAATATGTTATTAGGTTGTCGCAAAATTAATTTCGGAAATGGACCGTTCAGGTCAAACTGCAATAACTCGGCTCAAACGCAACTTTATGAATCAAACTAAAAACTGTCAGCATCTACACACCTCTGCCAGTGAAGCGGTAATAAATCCAAACTTTTAGAGAACAAGCCAGGATCACGGGAATTAATGAAAGCGAGAGAGTCATTTTCAACATCGGTCAAATCAGCAATTTTTTTCTGACGCAAATAAGAATCAAATGCTTGTAAAAAGTGATAGTCTGTTGGCGAATGGTCAGGAGAATAAGTAGGATGAGACAGAACTTCAATGCCTAACTGGGTCAATTTTTGCCGGGTGATCTTCGCGGTGTGTGCTTTTGCGTTATCCTGCAATAGGATCGCACCGCTTCTGTTCGCTAGTGCCGGAGACAATTTTTGCAGTTTCGGGTACATTTCGTCTAAATCACAACAGTATGGCTCTGCTGTAACTGAACCACCAGGTGGCATGAAGCTGTGATGGATGACTCCTTTACTACACCTTCACAAAGTAATCATAACCTTTTTAGGATGAAGTTTCAGTTTAGGAAAAGGTTTTGGTGGAGAACCCTTATCAACCCAAGCAAATCCCTGTTTGCTATTATTGTAAGGGATCCAATTTTCATCTGCAGCTATAATTCGGTTGACATACGATTCATTTTTATAACGATTTAGGGGATTCAAATAGATGCCAAAACTCGTAAGACAAGCTCATCGGTCAATTCATAAGGAATCCACTTTGACATCATCATCACCTTGCCGATTTGTTCTAAACGTCTTGCGACTGTACAGTAATGTACGCCCAAGTCTTCTGCTAGCTTACGAGTATTGGTCTCTGGATTTGCTTCAACGGCTGTTCTAAAACCTCTTCATCAAGGGACCACTTGCGACCACGACCAGCCTTTACTTCGAGATCATAATCGCCAGAAGCAAATTTTCTAAACCAGAGCTGCACTGTCCGTTCGCAAGGACAATCCATCCCAAAAGCTCTGCCAAAGTAACGTGCTACGTCTGTCGCGAGATGTCCCAATTTATATTCATAAATGATGAGCACTCGAAAGTCGCATCGGTTCATGTTCACATATTATTGTCGAAAATACGGAGATTCTAACGTTATTTACTTTATTCAAAAATGTTTGGTATGAGTGGAGTTACGGACATTTGAAGTGACGCGTCAAAAAACGCAATTTATTTCTTGACAACCTAATAGTTCGACTATTTGTCGATCGGAGATGCTGCAATACTGCAAATGATAGCTCTTTCTCTTTTCGAACGAATAGAAAAATGGTGGAGTGATCATGGCGAATTTTGCTTAATCACGCACCACTACATATTACTAAGCTTCATGATGTCTGACATTTTCAGTGATCATGCTCGTCTTTGTTCGCTAATTCCATGTTGAAACCGCTCATTGTAAAACTTCCTTCTTTTCGTCAACTTCGAGATGAAAGTCATTATTAAATGCAACTCCGTCAACGACTTGAAGAAGTCGCCACTGATCAACTCAAAGATCTTGGAGTCTACTATTTCTCTTGCAAACTCATTCTATAGCTTTCACATCGCAGAGATAGAAGGATCGATTCCTTCTCACAAAATTGATCTGATGTAACTTTGTTTGATCAGTAAATATTGGAAAATCGTCGTTAACAATATGTTTCTAGTCATGCGACCTTACACCACGCAATTTTTGAGTTACTTCAAATATAATAAAACTGCAAATCAGAATTTACGCAACAGAGTTGTGCTTCGCATCAATTTTCAGAATTGGAATGCATTTTTTCATATCTATCTTTTTAACATCCTCATTTTACGAGCCTGGGAGCATACCTGCTTTTGATTATCACAGCACAGAGACGTATTTGTAAATGCGCTGGTTTTGATCATCACGAAGGTTCTGCTTAGGGTGCAATTCCGAGAAAGAATTCTGAGAAAGTAAGAAAATCCAGAAGGACTACGTAAAAGAAGAGGAGGAACGGGACGATTGGCGTTGGTCAGAATTCGTGTTGATGGTGTAATCCTCACATGACGAACGGAACAACCCTGCAATGGTGAGCAGCCTTGAAAATTAGAAATTGTTGCAATTGGGCTGACGTCATCTTCCAGAATGGGCGTTTACAGCTGACGTTTTCGGATTTTATAGCATACCTCTCGAGAAGGCATGAAATTCCCATAATTAGGATAGTTATATTGGCAAGACCAGGGAGTACAACAACAACACACACACACAGTTATGATACCCTTTCCAACAATAGCTGGCGTTGGTTATTGCGGCAGGGGACTGCAGTTTGAATCGCGCGCGCACATGCACGTCACGATGCGGCGCGGTCGCGTGCGTGCAGGAAAAATGAGTAGATAAGAGTGAAACGTTTTTACAGCACGCTAAACGGATTGCCATTGCGCGTCAGAAACTGAGCGTTGTGTGTGACTGCACAGCGCTCTATGGATTTCACGCGTACGGCGCCGTATACGGGTGGGATTGACATAAGAGAGCCAAGAATCGTTCTCATAGTGGTCGGGATGGCTGAGTGGATAGTGAAGTTGATTGTTGTTCGCGGGTTGCAGGTTCGAGTCCTTCCCGGCGCGTTGTCTTTGCAGTTCTTAGTTAAGGTTCAACCGTCACTCTGCTTTCAATTGTCATCCTTTAGAACCTTGCGTGCGGTAATATCGCGCTAGTGTAGATAAGATGGCTGTACCGATGAGAAGTTCGACTAAGTTCGACTGTCCGCTGTTCTAGAGTTGGGGTTCCTACACGCGTTATCGTTTTGCAGTGCTTAGTTCAAGCATGAACCGTCATTGTGCTTTAGGGCTCGTTTAGTGCGCACGCGACGCGCGACGCGAACCCATGCAAAAGATGCAAAATCAATAATTCGCGCCGCGAATTCGCGTCGCACCCCGTTTAGTGTGCGTCGCGCGGACCGTATCGTAGACGTCAATCCAACTACATTGCACATAGTAGTTTTTCTCATGCGAGAATGCTATCTCCTCAAGTATACCTCCAGGAATTACTTCTGCCAACATTCAGCATTTCTCAATCCAAATTAGGTGGAACAAGGTACTCTTCTGCCACTTAGGTAATGAACTCTTTTAATAGAAACACGGACAAAAATAAAATGAAATGACGTTGATGCATTATAGGGTTTAATGAGTGGAGAGATTTCCGAATCTCAGAAATGAGAATAATCAATTATGAGATCGTATTTTACGTTTTAAACGTAGCATTTCTCCATTGCACCCTCGATAAACCTGTGAAAACGCTTGAGGGCCAGGATACGGGAACCTTATTTAGCTGCAGGATGCATATCATTTATCCTCCCTGAAGATGCAAGGTTTATAAGCCGCCAAATCTAGAGCAGAATTAGTTTTTATGTGTCGAGGCTATATGATGGGTTCAAATTGTTCTTTCCGCAAAATCCTTCCTGAGGGGCTTCCTTTGTCAGGGTATGAGCTGATAGAAGGTCATGGGACTTCATTCCGGCTATTCGCAGCCGCACCGTAGCTCTTCGCGTAAGCTGCGGTGTCTGCCGTGTGGCTGCGGCAACGCCCGCAAAATGACGGAGGCGCGATGGAAGCGTCGCGTCAGCCACCTATCGCGCCGCGCGTCGCGTGCACACTAAAGGCTCTTTCAGACGACGCGTCGATAAAGTGACGCGTGACGCGTGTGTGATGAAGGATAGGTAGGTCAGCGTCATCGGTTGATCAGGTTATCACGCGTCATTACTAGTAACTCGTCCGATCGACGTCGCGTTGGCCATGGGACATTACGAGCAGTTCGCGCGCGGCGAACCGAGCGGCGAAACCCCAGCGCACGACGCTTGACGGATGACGTCTGCCTTGAAAGAGCCTTAAACGAGCCCTTAGATCGTTATCGCTTTGACCCTCCATTGACAAAGAACTGATGATTCAGACACACACTGAGGTTCATTCCTTACTTTATGATTAGGTTTAGGCTTCAGCCTAAGCTTAGGGCTCCTTCAGGCTCCACTGTGGGAGTAAACCTGATGTTCAGAACCTTGCTGACAGTATGGAAAATTAGAAAATTTTCGCCCACAAACTTGAAAATGGATGCCAGATTCGTGACCAGTGCTCCCGATAACCTCATAAAACGAATTCTCACCGAGAAATAATTTGACCGAGGTCAGATCCGATTTTGGAATGACTTCAGCGCTGCTGCAGCGCGTGCCGCGGAACCCTATCTTTCATCATTACTGCGTTTCATCATTACCGCACTAAAGTGTGAATAGGCCCTTACAAGAGAAGTTTTTCCCCCAAAGATTCCCATCGAAAGCTATATGCTTTGTAGATCATCGAACGGCGATTACAGCGGTGCGGTTTGTTTTTTGCTAATCGAAGGTAGCTCGTTGATTATGAAGCGCGACTCGCGATGGTTCAGTTCCTTTGCTCCATGTTTCTTCTGCCCTTATACACTATGTATGTTCTAAATCACGCTTCATTTGCATATTTGTCACAGTTTCTGGGTAGAATCATGCTTGGGACGATTATGGCCAATAGAGAACGCACAAAGGGCAAGATCTACCAACACCTAAGAATGTGATCCACACCCACCGTTCCCATCCCAAATCGATGACAAATCCAGAAACCAGTTGGAGATCTTCTTAGCGTAGACCACAACTCTTCCAGACTGCTGTATCTCTGGCAACTTGCATCCAGTGAGGGAGACTCCGTTTTCTGAAAGACTTTGCAAATGAGTCTGCCCATCTTGTTGGCGGTCATCCCAGTGGTCTCTTATGGTCTCTTGGGAGCCATTCTGTGACACGGAGGCTCCATCTATCGTCCTTCCGACAAAGCAGGTGTCCACCCGAACGATATTTTGACTTCTTCATGTACTGCAGAGGATCTGCTAGCTGCGATTTCTCCCTTAGCTCTGAGCTTCGTATGCCTTGTTGCCGTTGTTGGAGGAGACTCGTCTTTAGAAAGCATCTTTCCAGGGCACGAAGCGTGGTTTGCATGGCTTTGGCGATGACCTTATCACCAGGCCACGTCTCGGTCGCGTAACCCATCGCTGGCAGTACAGAGGCGTTGAACATCGAGGCCCTAAGGCTGGCATTTTTGATCTGATCGGTGACTTCGCGGATCGAACTGAAGGCTGCCCATACTGCGCGTCTTCAGGAGCAATTTCAGGAGCAGGGTCGTTCTCCATGGTCAGCTCTCATCACAGACAGACGTAAGAGTCGACTGCATGCAAAGCGACTCCGTTTAACTTCACGAGTCCCGTGTCACACCACTGGTTGACCATAAATTGGGTTTTGGACATATTCATGTCGAATCCAATCTCCCTACCTGCCATATTGAGCTCGCTCAGCATTTCTTCTGCTTTTGCGATGAGAACTATATCGTCAGCGGAGCGAAGATTGTTGATCCGTTCACCATCTACAGGGTAGCCTTTGGCGTCCCAGTCCAAGTTCTTCATGGCATCCCGAAGTGCCGCTGTGGGTAGTTTCGGAGACATCGTGTCTCCCTGCCGTACTCCTTTCTCGATGGAAATTGTATGCGTACGCTGCAAACGAGATCTCTGCGACCAGAAGGCCACAATGTCAGCGCTAATGGATAAGGACGAAGTAACGCAAACGTCTCGAAGAGCGATTGAAGCCATCGTTCAAGACTTCTACACGGATTTGTTTCGTTCCTCCATCCCTGTCGCCAGAAGCGTGATTCATCCGGCTGACGAAGCACCTCCCATTCTGAAGTCAGAAGTCGCTTACTCCATTGGAAGGATGAAGCCACGTACTGCCCCTGGACTCGACGGTATTTCTGCCGATGCACTGATATTAGTAAGGAAATGTCAAATGAATTCCGGTCACTATGAGATCATAACATAGCTGACACTTTTTCGCTAACCCTAACCTTAAAAAAATGCTGATGAAGGCAAAGAAAGAAAAAGAGAAAGAGGAAGAGGTGTCTCACGCGATAATAAAAGACATTGATAAAAAGTGGCATCTAGTACATCATAGAGGTTTTGATACTCTTACAGGCGAGGTCAGGTGTCGTGCCCGAAAGATATTCAATATGACCCATGAAATAGGACGTTGCAGTGATGATGAGATGAGAGGTTTATCGCAAAAATCGCATCTCAGGCGGGATTCGAAACCGCGTCTCAAAATATCCGGGCTGTGCACTGACCGCTATGCCACTGAGACCTATGTATTAGGTTGAGTGATATGCAAGTATTTACATTCAGAGCGACGCAGCACCTATCAACTTTTTGTCACACTTTATAACCAAACCACTTTCTAACCTTTCGTCTACTAATCACAGATGAGTGAGGAACACTAAGAATGTCTGATAATTTACGGCTGGTTTGGTTTGGCTTGTCTCTACGCTGCTCCTCAGGAAGTCCAGATCCAACTCCATTGGACGTCCTTACCTGTCCTTGGTCCCGATGATCTAGTCGCCATTACTGAATTTCGAGAACCAAGACTGGATTCCAATTCCAATTCCCACGCACTGGCCCATCCTTCGGGTACTGATTAACGCCTTGCCCGCTCTGTTTACTTTTTATCTTTACCGTTTCGTGCCGCCATTTCCCTTCAACTGTTTCTATTTCTCGACAGCTGGCGTTTTTACCCATGAGTGGTATTGGTTTCTTTTCATCCTATCACGTCATGTCTGCAACGACGATGAATCTATGTAAATAGCCTCGTATTGTTTAACAGATGATGGATGGAGGTCGTCGACACGCCGCTGAATTTCAATCTGTTTCCAAACCGAAAATCGCGTTCCGTGTAGGCTTAAGCTCATTCCGTTGAAAGCAACTGGAATCGCTAGTCAACGATGCAGTTCAGTCGTACAGTACGACAAAAACTAGTTCCTCGCTTTATAATTTCCTTTGTAATGGCAACAATACGCTTCTTACACAGTAACCGTAAGTTCAGAACCGACATACACCCTTTCAAAATGTTTCTTTCTGTTTATTATTTAGACTTTCACTTCAATCCCTCCAATAGTGAATTGTATCAAATGCAATAATAAGGTGTCGTTCAAAAACGGCCTAAACTGTCTGGAAGCGAGCTCCTTTTTAGCAGTCGATAATCTTAGCGTCTCGTCATATTTAGTAATTGATCGTTATTTGTCGAGTAGTTAATAGTGATATTCAGTATTTATATTATGTGGTAATTAATAATTAATTGGTTACTGTGATTTATATGTTAATCTAGAAGATTGCCAAATTTTGTACTTCAGTATACATTGACATTGATTGGATAATGTTTTTGAGGATGTGTTTATCATTTACTATCTGATGACCAATTTATTTCTACTCGAATTTTTTCTTCAAATCCAACCAAACGTTGAACTTACTTCGGTGTGTTCTGTAGAAAATTTTTGGACGACTTCAAATGTGTGCTCATTATTTCTCATAAGCCTCCGGTTCGAAAGTTATGGCCAAAAAACCAAGCGGAGGAAAAGCGTCTGTAAATATTTTGCCGCCACTGTATGTATCTTCTACAGGACTAGTACTTCGTTTTCGTGGAAGGATGCATCTTCGGTGTAAAGCTGACGGTGTTAGTCAATGGGGCCTCAACGTTAGAATCTTTTTTGTATGAAAAAAATACGGCTGAGCAATTAAAACTCCTACTGCATGCTAATTACTAATTCCTTGTGACAGAGAAGAAAGCACAGGTATACAAGGCGCGGCAAAAGTTCTTCAACACAGACTCTTGACCGTCTAAACGGCAGATCTCAGAATGCAGGCCCTAAGTCTCTTGAGGAACGAGTCTACGGCGGCACGCAAGTTCACCGCCGCGTCCGGGAAATCGACAGCCACAAGTCCTGGAAGACGTCTTGAAAAAAGAAACGCTTCCGTGGGCTTCTCAGCACTTTGAAAACACCACACGGACCTATCAGCAGGACTATGCAACTACCTGTAGTGCCGAAGTCGTACAGGAGTGGTGCGCCGACAATTTTCCTGCTTTCATCTCAGAAAAAAAAGTGGCCACCGAATAGCCCCGACCTTGATCCGATGGATTATTCAATCTGGTCCGTATTGAAAATCAAAGCCTGCGCAACACTCCACGCGAGCGTGGATTCTCTTAAAGAAGCCTTGAAGAAAGCCTGGAAGGAAATTGATGAAGATGTCCTGCGTGCCGCCGTAGACGCGTTCCCCAAGAGGCTTACGGCCTGAATTCGTGCGAAAGGAGGTCATTTCGGAACTCAGATGTTTTTTTATATGTTTGTGGTCAAAAACAATAAATATTATAAATTTCATCTCATTTGCCTAAGATCTACCGTTTAGACGGTCAGGAATCTGTGTTGAAGAACTTTTGCCGCACCCTGTAATCTTGATGACCCCTGTCTTCAGTTTAATAGCGTTACGTCAGTTTAATAGCATTGATGAAAATTTAAAAAAAACAAAAGCGGAAAAGGTAGCAAAACCTAGGTGAAACACAGAAGAATATCAAATTGGTCGTTGTTCACTACATTATGTTAGGATGTGTGCGGCTGAGAACGAGAGAAGTTGAGAAAAGATATGAAAGCCCAATGTTGAGTGCTTCCTGTCACCACACACACTGCACTATTAGGGGTGGGGGTATGGCATCGTTAACAGGTGCAAATTAGATGAATTTTTTCTACAAAGGAGTTGAACTCATTTTCTTCGTAACTCGCCTTTCAAAAACTAGTTCTCCTACGCAGTGGAAAAAACTGAAGTCCATTCTTTCTCAGATTTTTTGAATATGACAGTTTATGTAAGTACAATTTTAGAATACATTTTCTCGTAAACTTGTGAGCGATGTATAAAACTTAAATAGGTTTTAAAAAGAAAAAATACTATTTTATATTTCGTTTTTTTGTTTGTTAAAAGTGAGGTCTCATAATTTTGCCTTTTTTTTTGGCCATAAAAAATTCCGATCAAAAAATCTATAGTTTATTGGCAGTCTTAACTATTCGTGTTTAGCCTTTTATGACAAAGCAATAATGCTCTATCGAAGTATCACCTTGGATTGACTATGAGTGCAGCGGCTCGTGAGATATATTCATGTGAAAACGCATATAAAAACACATTCAAATTTTCAAAAAAAAAATCCAGATTTTCCAAGAAGTGCATAGATCTATGCATTTTTAAGGAAAGTTACTGATAATACCAATCGGACTAGGATTCCTCTTGGTTTCGATTACAATTCAAAAATTCAAGGTGACGTATCAGTTTGATCGGTACTGTATGAGAATGGCCCAAATATGCAATGAAAATAAAAATAAAAAATAATATAAAAATGAAACTTGTTAGAAATGGACTCCAGCCAGACGGTGAAAGCGTAATGATGAATTGAGACTAGAAACGTCACAGCAATATCGAGCTGTCCACCTATGGCGCTCGAAGCTCGACGATTTTAATCAAATGAAAAACTAAAAATAACTTTCCAGCATAAAGGATGTTGATAAATTTCAAAACTTGCTATGAAATGATTAATTGCTGGCGGCAAACATCGTAGCAAGAATAATTAGTGATTTCGCTGGAGCGAGCTAAAGCTCAAACTACTGTTTTCGCGTAAGATGGAAAGAAAATTAGTAAGGAGATGAAGATTGATATGTTAAAAGAAAACCTGTCTGTACGAATCAATGAAATACTACTTCTCGTTTAGAGAACGTCTGTTGTACAACACGGACCAAAACGAGACGGTAGAAACAGAAAGTGGGTAAAGTTTCGGCGCTGAAATGTTTGTTAAGCTTGCGCCAAGCATTCGTATTCCATTTGGAATCGTTAACAAATGGTGAATGCGTAGTTGGCCTATACATACAATGACTTGAAGGGGGCAAGCAGCTACCTATAGCAATAAAATACAAAAAACAATGTAATGGAAAGAAAATTATATACGAAAAGTCCGTTTCGTCCCTAAACCTTAACCAGTATCTTTACCTTTTTAGCCAAGTCTGATACCAATTTACCAGACCCATTAGCGATGGAAGGCTTGGTTAGCCTTTGCGAGGATCGCTTCTGACACCTCCAGGCTTGGTTAGCCTCTGCGAGGATGTAAACGTTCCGTTTGATTAAGGCAGCGAACTCGGGAAGAATTAGCACATTCGCAACAAACTTCATATTTCCGGTTCAGCGTGATGTTTAGGGAGGAAGAACCTCTTGCAAACACTCGACCATGGAGGTGTCAGAAGCGCCTTTTACCATTGTACCACGCCCTCCCAAGGGAATAAATATTTTTGAACGATGAAATTTGGGAAAAAATCTGATGGCATTCAGACAACCCACAACTATTCCTGATATTTCTCCACTGTCGTGAATAAGTAAAAGTTGTAAATGCTGCAATTGTTTATGGATTTTGGCTGTTTCTGTTAATTCCTGCTTCATTACAATCTTATAATTTTACAATCTGTATTTTGTAAAACAGCAGTCAGTGATGGTCAGTTACGAAGACGAAGGACAAAGTTATCTAATTCGAAAACCACAAGCGAAAATAGACAGGGAAATGACGACAAAAAGGAAGGAGTTAGGCAATTAGGAATGAACGACCAAAACAACAATGTGAGAGAAATGACGCATGGCAGCCATTAGCATTAACCAAAGAAAACTTTAATTTGGCACGGAATGCTCGAAATGCATTGTTTGCTAGGCTATATTGGATCACATTTAATATTGGATCTGCAATAAGAAGAGGTTCTTCCTCCCTAAACATCACGCTGAACGCGAAATATTAAGTTTGTTGCGAATGTGCTAGTTCTTCTCTTACAATTAGGCTGCTGTATTAATCAATCGGAACCTTTACAAGTTACATGTATGAGGTATTATTTTAATCATTCTTCAACAAAAAAGTTTATCTTCCAACTTAATATGGGCTTACTGAAATTGCTACCGCTTACTACTGTTAATTTCTAGGGGTCTTGTTTGGAATGTCTACTTGAGAAAAAAGAAATACTTAGCGACATCCAATAGTGAAGGCCTGAAAGCCGTCGACACTCTAGCCCGATGAGTGTATTATTTGCAATCATCTGCAATTCTGCTAAATAGGTAGAAGGCGAATAAAGGTAAAGGTAAAGGTAAAGGTGTCGACGTTGATCAGGCCCCGAAGGACGCGCCGCCGCATTCGAGTTCAATTCAGAATCGTAGAGGCAGGGTGAGTGTGTGTTTGGCCTGTACAATGACCTGCGGGGGACAGCCGCTATACCAAGTCAGTGTCTTTACCTTCCCAGACAAGTCCGGTACCAATTTACCCGACCCCGAAGGGATGGAAGGCTTGGTCAGCCCGGGCCGGGATCGATCGCTCGACCAGGGACCCGCGTGGCGCAGGGGGCCCGCGTGGTGCAGTGGTAAGAGGCGCTACTGACACCCGCACGGTCGAGAAGGCGAATACTTCTAGAAAAACAATGCCGATGTTCTTCTGACCGCCATGTGGCTCGGATGGATGTTTTGCAGCAACACAATAAAAAATATTCTATTTTGTTAGACATGACCGCAAAACATCGGAGAGCAGCGCCGAAAATAGTCTTGGATTTTTTGTTTGTTTTAAACGAAAATATCACGATACTAAATCATTAGTTTCTATTTTAGATGGTAAACTTGGAGGCACTACTCGCATACCGGAAAGCCAAAGTGGGGCGCGCCCTCCACATAGTGATTTCCGCCGAATTTCCGTTGTCATCTTTCTGTCCTCACATTTTCGACATACATGACATGTGTCACGAAGAGCCCTATCCCAGATCCTTGATTGAAAGCACTAATTGAATGCGAATACCAGTGGCTTTCTGAACCAAATCACCTAAACATCTGCTATTTCAACCAGGTAAGGCAATGCCGAAAAGCGATTTCTGGATTTTGGTAGCGCAAGAAATCTTTTTTGAATGAGATACGAGAACATTGTGAATGAGGTACAAAACGATATTGCATATTTGTATCTCATTTGAAAAAAGAACGAGGAGTTGATAAGTGGCAGGAACTCCGTGTTAGCCTGATAATATAGGGTTGTTAAGTTTATTTTGTATAGTTTCCTGTCAAGCAGAACGTTTTGCACGAAAAAGACCGTGATTATATAATAAAAATTCTATGGAAATAAGCACTTTATTAAAAATGGTACATTTTCGATTATAAAAATTACTTTCCGCCCTTACTCGGCTGTCATTCGCAGGCTCTAAGCCAAATTCCCTCCTCATTCTCAGAAAGCCGTGAATTTCATGGAGAGCTGCACGATACCGTGTACGTTAATAAAAGTGCCATCTAGTGCGGAAGAAATTAGTACCATAAATCTGATGGTACCACATTAACCTTTGGAAGGTTATTTCTCACATCTGGTACACGCTTCAAATAAAGAAAAGACGCTTTTCAAAAGATTTCTAAAAATCATTGATGAAATGGGTATTTAACCGACAAGTCGATCAACCACCAAAGCAATCATCAAAAACAGAAATGGCATGCGCTACACATGATACCCGCTTTTCAGCAATCGGCCATGTGGAATAGATGAGCACCATTGCTTTGTATCAGCTGATTCTTGCGGTCGTACCCTTCCCATCGCTAGATTTCTCCAGATTTTTCTGCAACCGCTTCCTTTGCAGGTTTTTGTGATAAATCTAGGGGAAAAGTGGAAATATTCGGGTTTTACACCCCTACAATCTGATAGTGTCTATCTGATAGGGTCGAGCGCACAGCTGGTCAGTGAATCAAACCTCCAACTATATTTAGGATTTGTTATATGAAATCTTTCACAATTTGAAAATTCGCCTTCTCTCAGATCACGAAATAAAATACGAACAACTCGAGGGAATATGCTGGCCTGAGAAAAGTATTCACCGAACCACACTCTGTAACATTCGTTTCCCATCAAATTACTAGAGATGCAGCTTGGCGAGTATGAGCAGCTTAAAAGATACCTGGCAAAAATTTCCTCAGAACTCCAGAAATTCTGTTAAAGGTCTGACCAAAATTTACCTGATAAGAGGCAAGAGTAATGGTATTTAGGTTTACCAAGTCCTGAGTGGAGCGTAGAAGAGAAACAAAGTCAAAAGAATGGCAGGAACAGCGGAAAATGTTCTCTACAACCAAATGTAATGTTTAGGCTAGCCAAGGCGATCGTCAGTGTTCCAAAACTGTTCGAAAATTCAAAAAAATGGGTAAAGAGAATGGGTAAGAAAAAGTACTTGCTACAACCGCGAATCAACGAATACCTGTTCGACTAGAAGCATAGTTAGACATCACAGCCGTCAAGGAGGGATGACCAGCTACATCAGCAGCTCTGAGACCGAAGAGAGGTCAAGCTCTTAATGAAGGCTGGGATGCGTTAACTTATGTAAATGGCCCGTTCTAATTGTCCAGTCAGCGAGAGGCCCAGTTCATATGCAAACGAACCGAGCTAACGGCCACGGATGGATTTATCGCCCTCGGCCGAACATCCCGCCAGCATGCCCAACTTGGAAACCGTCGGGCATATCCGCTCCCAAATGAAGAAGGAAAAAGAAAATGAAGAAATAAAGAAGCTGAAGACTATCATTACTATTCTTTCTCCACGAAGCAGTGAGAAAGCTGAGATCCTCGCTTCTGGAGTGTGAACTGTCTACTCCATCGTAACTACACCTGAAAGGGAAAGGTGTCCTCGCTGAGCGTTCCCATCGGGATGTCCCGTCGATTTCGTCTTCAACTCAGAATCGTAGGTGTATGCTTAATGCAAATATCTCCTATAAGATGACTTCTGAGGGCCAAACGCTATGTGAATTCAGTTTCTGTACCTTCGCTAACAAGTACGGCACCAATTTGCCTACGTCGCATGGAGAGAAATCTTGGCAAGGATGGGCGAGGGTCGATCGCTCGACCATGCAGGTATCAGTAGCGGTTCCTAGCACTGCACCACGCGCGCTTCTTGCAAGGCATATAATTATGAACTCACGGGGTAGCTACTCATTTTGTAATTCATGCCTACTGGTCCAGGACTTCACTTATTGATTCCAACGTGCAATTATTCACTATATTCCATTTCAATATTGATTGATTACTTTTATTTTCCAGCATATCATAGTTTGTGAGCCGTTTGAATACAAACGTCTGATTTCATTTGTGTAGCGCGACAAATTTTTAGGGTAGTGGATATTTGAGGAACTCAATCAATTAGCGAAGAGCAAAACTTGACTTTGTCGCACGTCCTTTCCTAATTGGGAATGTTCATTGAGTTCTTTTACTGGACTGCAGCTAAGAACAAGTGAAACGGTATAATAGACGTATTTCATGGTATTGCGTCAGCGGAGTTTTTGATCCTCAGCTAAACTTAGAAAAGAAGTAAGGAGGAATTCTATATTGGAAGACCACATGCCGTATGCATGTAGAATTATAGTTAAGATTTCCAACAACCGTCAGATCGATATCTGACTTGGGTTCCGGCTTTTAGCCGTCGTTTCAATTAGTTATCCAATCCATGAGTCGAGTGGACTTTCCTAATTTGCTGGAATTATTTGCTAGAAGGCTGGGAGCAATCTTGCTTGCAGAGACAGCTTAAGAAAGGTGAAAATTTGTGAAAATCGAAGTGTACAATTCATTCGCTCTCCACTTCTGTTTTGGAACATTCTATTTTTTATTCACAGGAAAGCTTCAAACAATGGGGTCCAGACATGCTTTTGCGTTAACATAGACGAGAATAGATGTGTTTCCGGATCTTTTGTGGTCCGTATGATTCGAGACTCAGCATCCTAATACCACCCCTTACGATATCCTATCCTTACTATACAATGCGTGCAGAAAAGATAGGGACACTCCTAATTTCTTGTTCCAGGGATTTCTCGATACTGTTTAATTACAAACCTACACTGGCAAATTCTGCACGGCAAATAACATAGGCATGAGAGATTTGAGGCTCTGGTTTCAACAGTGAAAGTTTTGAGGGCGATTTTTCCAAACAAGGTGATGGGACCACTGTCCAGAAATGATAGGGACACCCACAAAGAAGAGCTGGTTGAAAAGGCAAATTGGTAAAAACTACTTTTTTAGACAATACCCATTTCAACAAAATGTTTCGCATTGGGATAGACCATAGAACGCCGCGTTCAATAAAATAACATAGCCAAATGAAGGTGGTGGAAGAAATGAAGCCTAGTGTCGCAAAATTTCACCTGTCTCGAAAACCTCGAGAATATTTATCGGCGTTTTATGATAAGCGCCTGTGAAAAATCTCAAGAAATTCACCTGGTATTGAACGAAACTTTACGGAAACATTCCCTAAATTTTGACTTCATTTCACATTTTGCAGCATCGCACAAGGAGAGCAGTTTTGAATTTCTCTAGAGAAACAAAATACGTTCTTTGAATAAGGCACGATAGACGTTCATGTTGTTCCTAGACTGATTATTTTGAGATTAAATTGATTTTTTGATGTGAATCGACTTGTCTCAATCTGTCCAGATGGCACACAGTATCACAACAACACGGCCTTTTCAAGAGTAAGCGGTTTTAACCAGGAAGGGGCGTAAGAGGCGGTGCAGCCAAAGTGTGGGTAGCAGTTTCACTCGGAATAAAAACCCTTGGCTGTACCTAGTTGAGCAAATTCGAAATGATGTAAGTACCGACAGGTGATAGCTACTTGAATGTTGCCGTTCCTGCAGTATAGCGTGATACACAGCTTGTCCTTCCGACAAGAACATGACCCGCTTCATAAGAGCAGGTTGACCCCAGGCTTTTTCAGGGCTCGTTTTGTCGGCACACACGAATGACCAGCGAGTACTTCTGAGCTTATTCTGATGGAAAGCCCCTGTGGACAGCTTTATTACAGGGTGTGCAAAAATTACCCGCACAAAAATATTGCATTGTAACTTCAACAAAAATGTAGATCTGACAATGAAACTTAACATGCAGTTTCCCTATTCCCTTACTAATAGTAGTCTTCTACTATATCGTTCTTTGCCTCAGCCAGGGAAGCTTCCAGTGGAGCCAGATTTTTGTGTTGTGTAGAGGAATTCTCGTTCCTAGTAAGTGACCAGAAAAGAAACTAAAGCGGCTCAAATCCCGTGAGTACATAGGTCAGCCATTTTGTGCTGTGCGGCGTAGGACAGCAAAATTATGCGTCGATGATTGCTGATCATTCTCGATTTGGATTTGCCATCCGCACATTGTGAACCCAAATGAACTCAGGCTTGGAATGCATTTGAGTTTAGTGTATACGTACCCACTACACCAACATGAGGCTGAAACTTAGTTCCAAAAGTTGTTATCAATTGCGCCAAGCGAATAACTCGTGGCACGCAGGTAGCCCTCATCGAAATCATTCCATGTGTTTATTAACGGTGCTATCAGAGGCAGCAAAGTTGCACATCAGATAGAGCACACATTTTTCTCAAAAACCTACTAGACTAGAAAATCAGTTTCTCAGAAACGTCAAAGGAAATTGAGGTAAAAATAGCTGTTCGACCAGAGAGGTGTGGACTGATGATGGCCTATAGCTTCAGATTTCGTTTTGCTATTATCGCTGTGCAAGCATTCAAGAGCTCAAACTTGGACAGCGTTTGCGTGTAGTATAGATGTATAACATATTCCAATATGAAGCTCAGAATCCAATTCTGCCAGTAGTTGTGGCCCGTGATGTATTTGTGCGGGTAATTTTTGCACACCCTGTAGAGAATTAGGGCGACTAACAAGATATGCTACCACGCTGAAGAGCGCAAGACAGCGTTCCATCGGTCTACGACTGCCAGTAAAATTCTCCAAAACTCTGATGCCATGTCAACTCCACTCATGTACGTGGCAGTGAATAGTGACGCGTCCACCGGTTACTAATGTTGGTGGCCTAGTTAAGCTCTGGTTTATAGAGCTGTTTTTTTCTCGGGTGTCCCTATCTTTTCTGGGCAAAAATCGTTCTCAAAACCTTCACCTTTCAAATCAGAAGCTCAAATCGCTTATTCCCATGTTTTTTGCCGTGCTGAATTTGCGCCAGTATGGATTTGGAACCAAATAGTATCGAGCGGTTCGTTGAAACAAGAAATTAGGGGTTGTCCCTATCATTTCTGGACGTAGTGTATGTATAATCAGCGAAACCCAGCTGTTTAATTGGATGTATGGATGCATAGATGGATGTTTGGATAGATGTCAATTCATTTTTCAAGGGATTTTTGGCGATGGCGGTTGGTGGTGGTTTTATCACTGCTTCAATCATTTTGGAAATCACATTCTATGATAACACACACTTCATCTACCCTATATTGTTTGCAGAGATCAGTCATTTGAGATGGATTGAGCCAAAGGGGACGGGGTATGAGTGAGTGAAAATGGGATCAGGAAAGTAAGTGAAAACTCGATGAAGATGTGGAAACTGAGTCAAAACGTGGAACACTGTCAAAATTTCAACTGATCGAGGTGTGGTTTAACTCTGCAAATGGCACAGATTTATGTCTTTCTTTATTTGACGAAGCTGGCCAACAGACGTTTGGCGGCTGATAGGCCGATAAAGGGCTGGTTGTTTATATATGTATCTGGGATATGCTCTTGCCAGGGAAGTTGTGGAACATTCCGAAAACACATCTATTATCCATGATAATGACTATGCGCGCTTGTCTGGCGGAAGTCCTCTAATAGAGCACATAATTAATGAGCGAGGTACCTTGTCTAGCTTACTCCCACACCACTGGACCTAACAGGTGAGATCCATGGTCTTTCCGTGAAGGCTACAACAGTCAGGGATATTTTATATTAAAGCAAAAATACATGTCGCCAATTGTCGATTGAAGAAATGAGGTTTTCCATGCTCACAAAAAGATATACGTTTTAGTTATGAGCACCTGTATACATGGAAATGAAACGAAATTAGCTGTGATCCGTCGCTGACGGAGATTCGTCAAAAATGTAAGCAGAGGAAAAGCTCCAGCTGACAGGAAATATCATAACCGAAATGAAAGTCTCCGAAATGAGTATATCATGTTATATTTTTCAAGCGTTGCTTAACGAATGAGACAAAAAACATATCTGACTTATTCTTCCCATCGAATGTCGTGACCTCCTCTGTATGCCAAATGTATGCCAGAATTTAGATTTTGTTCAAAGCTCTGCTAAACGGAATATTCAGTGTTAACTCAAGCGCTGTTGACTGTAGCCAAAGCCCAGGTATATTGAGATCGACTTCGTTTGAGTTTTGTTCGGGCGAGGTCAAGGAAAATCACAAAGTGAGAAATCTATATCTATCTCAAAACAAAAACATTCAGTTACAAGGTGTCATATGAAATATTAAATAGACCATGTCATTCTGACTGGAACCTTTCCACTTTTCGGTTAAAATGACTAAGCTAAGAATGTGTTCTCACGAAGCGGTGGAAGCGGTGTGTTAATCTGCCATATGCCGTGATTGGACCGGTGTTTATGAACGGTTACCTATGTATACTGCCTGCGGAAGGTAAGCTCCTTCGAGCCACCCCGTGGGCCCCTACTCCCAGCTTGGGACGCTAGGAAAGGACGCGCCGCATATTTATATGCGTCGAGGAGGAGGCGGAGCCTAGTCGGTGCAGCGAGCGTCGCATATTTACAGTGGCGGCAATATATTTACAGACGCCTGCCCTCTGCGCGGTTTTTTGGCCATAACTTTGGAACCAGAGGTGTATGAGAAATACTGAGCACGTAAAATTGTATGTGGACGGATAGATCTCTCAAAAATTCTCTAGTGAAAAAGAGGGCGCTCGTGGCGCAGTAGGATGAGGCGCTACTGACACTAGCACTATCGAGCGGTCGACCCTTCCCGAGCTCACCAAACCTTTCATCCCTCCGGGGTAACGTAAACTGGTACCACACTTGTTTTGACAAGGTGAAGGTGCTGTCTTGAACAGCGGCTGGTCCAGCGATTCATTTTGTAGGACGAGCACGCATTTACCGTACCTCCACAACTTCGAATGGATGTCAAATACCTCTAATCGTAAGTATTCTCAGGAGACACGTTAACTTTGATCACTTTTCCTTCGCCTGTGACTTTACCCTTACTGAGCAACCACAGAAAAGGATGTAATATAAGCAAGCCTGAAGAGTCTTGCCTTTTGTTTTGTTTCGTTTTTTTTTTCAAATGTGGAAAGTATGTAGATAACGTGTCAGTAGTTCTTAGAAGACACTCCTGGCTGTACCAAAATTCACTAGAGCGAGGGCTTGCCGTCCTCGCACTAATGAAATTTTGCATGAAATGTTGTTGCATATCCTTAAGTAAACGTGTACTGAAATATCAACATGACACACAATATCTGCGAATTTCAATGCAGCGTTCAAAGAGCATAAAGGAAAGGTCCATCGATTACTCTTATGAATAGACATCAAATAATTATGAAAAACAGAAAAATATGGCAATAATTGTCAAACGGAGACCACAAGGATTTGCGCTCATAGATCCGCTGCTCACTTATGCACATAGTTATCGGCTTGAAAATATGTCAAACTATCACCTTCACTTCCCGCAATTAATAAACTCATTTAGCCAACGAGCGTAGGTGTGCGTATGCGCATTTGACAAATCAGAATGCTTTGTGGACAGAATTAGTATATTGTTAGTTATAAATAATAAAGCAATGGAATCCATAAAGTCATCAACTTCAAATTGGCCTGGCGCTGACTGACGTTAAACACGTTAACATTGCGACCTTATGGGTGATGCAAAATGTTTGTCGAACTACTCTGGCAACGGTAAAGCTTTGAGAATAAAATTGAGTTCTGCATTTCTTCCTCTACCGAAATTTGGTTTCAGCGTAATTACTATTGGAAGAAACATCCTGAAACATACTTTCCTACCGAGAGATAAATGATTTCTAAACACCATTGATGTTCATTTACTCAGTTGCGTATGAAAACATGCGGTATGGTATTCGAACGGTCAACCATTCAGGCATCATAGAATGCTAATTATTTATATATTTATTATTTATTTATTTGATTGTTTATTCACTACGCATAGCAACAGTGAAATTGTTTAGTGGGAGAAATAACCACGGAAACATTGGACAGCACAAAAATTAGATAAATTCAGGTGATTAGAAAGACAAGCCAAAGTAAGAAAATATGAATATAAGGTGATTATTTCAGTGAAGAATCTCGTTAGTCGGTTTAGATGTTCAAACAAATTTGCGATAATGAGTTCCAAGAAGAAGATATCCTTTCAGATCAGTGGAAATGGACCATAGCATAGATGAGGTGTGATGTGCAAGAGACTGACGGGGCTTTAGTTGCCCTAGTGAATATAGATGGTGGTTCAGTGGTTTGAAAGACGAGACACTTTGTTAACCGTTAGCAGTTAGTAGTTAGCATGACAGTTCTGATGTAATGAAATTTCTGGAGTAAACTGGATATAAAATCCTAATACAAGTAAGGTAGAGCAAATATGTCACAGCACTCTGATTCATTCGGTGGAAAAGTTCAACTATTCTAAGAGAATGATGGAATTCGGAAAGAAAGCTCTACGTTGCAGAGAAGCAGCAAAAACTGACTTTAATTTAAAAAATCGCCCGGAAGCTTAAGAAAAATCATACCAAAAGCCAATCGCCAACGATTTCACTACACTTTGTAATAAACCATTTTCATGCGGCTAAATTGAAGTTCTGAGATCCTGAGAATATTTGCGAGAAGTTCACACGCTAGGAAGTGTAAACAGAGGTACTACTGCTCTTGTCTTGACACTATTATCGGAGCCTTGCGTCCAAAATCTCTTCCACAGACTAGTGTGAATCTAAAAGTCTGATATATTGAGTTTTTCTCAAGCGTACTCAACCCACAACCAAAGTTTAGAAAGAAGAACGGAGAGGATTCATCTTCTGAGCTGCCGCGTTAATATACAATGAAAGGTAGTTTAGTGTTGTGGTTCCACTGATAAATTTGCCGTTCTACCTGCAAGAGAAACCGAGAAACGCAGCTAGCAAAACAGATAAGATATTCCGGGATAAAAGTGTCGAGGCCCTAGCTTCAGCACTGACATGAATATCAGAAAAACTTGCCACGGGGTAATATTTCGTCAGCCGTCGTCATTACATTTCTGGAGCATTATTCATGAGACATGAGTCGCCGCATTATCGTTAGAGAGATCGGAGTCTTTATGATGACTTATGATGAGTGTGCACGCTACACAGCTGTTGATGTGGAACTCCAACGACCTCCCACTCGCTCTGGTCGGTACTCCCAGGAAAACTTTGACATTTTGTCGAAGACCGTTCAAATCTATCTACTGCAGAACTTCAGAAACCCTTGTTTCAAAGCTGACAACAAGAGTCGATTAGCACTAGAACAAGTGCAAGGGATATAGTGGAAACTCGTGGAAATGTCCGCTGAGGCGGTCGCAAATTTACCGCCGCCAATACAGCGATTAGAGCGGATCCAGTTTCGAAAGGAATTCGTTAACTACCTTTTTTAAAAGCGAGCTCGTTGATCTACAGCTCACTGAAGCTGAACAATCAAGGCCGACTACTAGCGGGGCATTGCAGGAACAAATGCATCGCAAACTGGCACTGAATAGAGAACAAAAGATTTGAACTCAATATTCATGCGCCATCACTTACGTAGGATGTACTCATGAGATTAGCTAATAACGATCAGTTAATAATGGCTAGGTAGTAGATTGTAAATAGTATAAATAAGTGCTAATGAGGAGCGACAATAAACTCAAAACTGTGGTAAACGACTAACAATGGGGTTCTTTTGGTTCTACAATAAAACACATATTTCACAATAAGGTAAATATATCACATGTGGAGCACGGCATTATATGAAACTCACGTCTTCTGGAAAGACGTTGCTTTTGATGAAAAGTATAACATCCTTTCTTTGCGCACAAACTGTATGGGACTATTTCAGTGAAATATTCAGAGTGCCGCTGACAGCTGATTTCATGAAAGCGGTAAAACTTTGGGACTATGCACAGATATGAACTGGCATAACATTTATTTATTTATTTATTTTTGCGCCATACTGCGCGCCAGTTGAGAGAACCACACAAAATAACAAGTAACACTAAACTCAGAACACTAACTCATAACGAAACGACAAATAAGCAAGGAAGGAAGAGCAACTGAGCCTCAATGGGAATATATTAGGCATTATATTAGGTTGTTAACTAATTATTTGCCGTTTTTTTTCAAGCTTCTGTTGTGCGCCTAGTAGAGAAGCTCCCGGAAACATCCAGATAGCACTCGATAGCGAATTATTTGCTCTTTTATGACATTTATCTGGTATTTGCGAAACCTTGAAGTTTTGATAACTTTTCGACCATTGAAGTTGAAATCAAAAATGAGAGAAATTGACCCCACCAACAGTGAATTTTCCCTGCTTTGTTTCGAGACTTTCTGCGAATCTGTGTACAGTGCCTGAAATTAGACAAATTTTTCTAAACAAGTTTTCTATACAGTTTGTTTTGGTTTTCCTTGGTTTTTGTTTACTTAGAGAGCGTCAAAGTGGGGTATCTCAAAGAAGACAATAATTTTTGGATGCTTGTGCTGCCTTTCTGTCAAACGTTTCCCATCAGCTCTAGACAAGTCACGAGAGAGCATGTCTTGCTCTATCAGATAGTATGTTTATTTTTCCATGCTAGCCATTTTTTAAAACTTTTATCACAAAAGCGTTTTCAAAAGTCCTCCACGTGTAAAACTTTTCGTTGAAAACCTTTTGCAGAATTTCAGGTACCATCCGAAAGAGGAGGATGTGGGCTATAAGAAGATGCAACAAAGTTTTTCAATCGCACCAGGTTTTGTTAACTTTTAGGTCGACAAAGTGGTGGTTCGACGGCTCGCTGGGCCGCGCTGCGCGGCCACGCTTTTGCAAAAAGTCGCGAAACGAAGCAGGGAAAATTCACTGTCGGTGGGGTCAATTTCTCTCATTTTTGATTTCAACTTGGTCAAAAAGTTATCAAAATTCCAAGGTTTCGTAAATAGCATATACAGTTATCAAAATTTCACAAATCTCCCGATACCGTTTCGCCAGAAATGATAGTATAAGTGTTTCCCATTCGTGAGTAGTACAACAGAAGAGCAAATACATATCGTAAATCGACAGAGATGTTCTGGCGAAATAATTCTCTATCGAACGCTATGATCTTGAAGAAGTTGAGGAGGTTGGCGACAGTGTTGGAAGCTTCAGTCTACTATAGGCGCACAACAGACGGCGCACGAGCTTTGGTTCAAAAATAACGGAAAACAATTACTGCGTTAACAACCTAATCACTTGGCCGCCAGTCAGTTTTAAAATAGACGACGATAGCATATCAAATAATAATACTAAATGTGCGTAAGATAAGCCATTCATCGGCTAGAAAGGTCATCGAACGCTAGCCCCATCCGAACCGGCAAACAATTAGTTAACAACCTGAACGACAGGATAAGCCATTCAAGAGCCACATAAAGAAAGTGTTCATGAGAAGAGAAGTACGTGTGTATTGGAAGAAACACTGTGCTATGAAGAAACCTATGAGGAACAAACTCGATACAACAAGTCATACTTCGCTGAAGTTCTTTACATCACTGTAACGTTACGGATAATTGAGCACTAGTACATATATGGTGAACCTAGCACCTTTGACCCCTTTTTCTGTTCTCAACCACGGTGCCCTTAATGTCTAGCCGTGAACATACTTCATTCCTAACTGCTCACAGTAGTGAACCCACCTGTGGTGATTTAAGGTTTAATAAAATTAAATATTGAGGATAACAAGAGTCTTTTCGATGGTTACAATGAGTAATCGTAGTTTTGAGGGTTCTGATTCTACATCATTCCAGGGTGTTGTAGTTCTTTATTTATCGGTTTCGTTACTAATTATGGTTTAGTTGCTCATCCATGTGGATGTAAGAATCAATTGATTAGTTAATTTAGTAATTAATTTATTAATAGCCAAAATAGGAGCCCTTGTATAAATGAATACATCTGAACCAAAAACAAGTACAACGTTGAAGCGAAACTGGGCAGAACAAATGCTGGATGCCCCATGGACGCAAAACCTAAGCATGAATGCCATCCAAACAACCACATCTGCACACTCTAGACCGACAAATTACTCGATAGTTACTTTTCATGCAAACGGAAGTTCGACCCGATAACTAACACTTTCTGCCACTGCAGGTATGATCAACGAAGAAGCTTGTTCTGCATGAAGCTCAATGGTAGTGTGGAGGTTTTTAGGTTAAAAAGGGAAAAGTAGCGTTTAAATATACAGCGTTTAAATATACAGTACTGGCCATAAGAATTGCCATTTTCACGGAAAAGCCGAAAAAAATCGGCTTTTTCGTCTTTTCCGAAATATAACATTCTGCGTTTAAATATCGAGAAAATTACGGTATTTCAGGAAAGTAAACATACTGTGCTGTTCAGCAGCTCAAGCTCTATCCAACAGTATACACTACGCCCCAATGTATCGAACACGGTTTTCACCAATTTTTTGCCAAGTCACGACCCCCCCCCCTCGCTCAACTGTGGTCATTCGAGTCAACGATCTTCTGACTTTGAACCCTCGTCTCTCAATATTCGAGAGAGACACGACGACCAGCTTTTCTCCTTTCAACAGAATAGCCACTGTAGGAAAGGAACACGTAGCAGAACTTGCCCAAATTGTTTCGGATTCTCCTAGAAATTCTTCCAAAGTCGGCACTTCGTTCACCTGGCATTGGTAGTGTGAGTTTTTGCCCAATAACTCATCAGAATTTCAACATTTTAGGAAGGTGGACATACCGTATTGCTCAGCAGCAAAAGCTCTATCTAATTGTGTACAGCTTATCTCGATTCCTGTAGTTTCCCGAAAATCGAATTTTTATCCATTTTCCAATTTTCGAGCCCCCGTCTTCCGATTTAGGCCTATGGTATACTCCGGCAACGAGCTCGTCGCAGCGGAGCTAAAAATGCATGGCTCGCCTCTATACAGCACTGCAGTTGGGATTTTTGTATGCTGATGTGTGCGAGGACTCGGAGCAGTGCTGCCCGACCTGTCGCAGCTGGCGCCGGCTGGTCGCAGCGCACTGCGCTGCGACCGTCGCAGCTAGCTGCGACAGGCGTCGCAACTCGCTGCGACAAAAGCCATAGTACTGTCCTGAGAGGATCTGCACCATCCTTTTTGCTCTTGCGGTAAACTATACGAGTCCCCGCACACAGCAGCATACAAAAATCCCAGCTGCAGTGCTGTATAGAGGCGAGCCATGCATTTTTAGCTCCGCTGCGACGGGCCCGTTGCCGGAGTATACCATAGGCCTTACAAGCGATCTCCGGAGCCTATCTTCTCTTGTTTCATTGACTGCTCTCGATAGTTGGCAGCCCTTACTGCCAAGAATCGATTGGTTGATTTGACTCGATAGTTGGCAGTAGGGGCTGTTGTGTTGACCTGTTAAACTTGTTTGACCATGTCAAACCTCACTCGTCTAACACGTGTTCGCGTGTAGTAGGGGTAGGGGCTGCCAACTATCGAGTCAAATCAGCCAATCGATTCTTGGCAGTAGGGGCTGCCAACTATCGAGAGCAGTCAATGAAACAAGAGAAGATAGGCTCCGTAGATCGCTTGTAAATCGGAAGACGGGGGCTCGAAAATTGGAAAATGGATAAAAATTCGATTTTCGGGAAACTACAGGAATCGAGATAAGCTGTACACAATTAGATAGAGCTTTTGCTGCTGAGCAATACGGTATGTCCACCTTCCTGAAATGTTGAAATTCTGATGAGTTATTGGGCAAAAACTCACACTACCAATGCCAGGTGAACGAATTGCCGACTTTGGAAGAATTTCTAGGAGAATCCGAAACAATTTGGGCAAGTTCTGCTACGTGTTCCTTTCCTACAGCGGCTATTCTGTTGAAAGGAGAAGAGCTGGTCGTCGTGTCTCTCTCGAATATTGAGAGACGAGGGTTCAAAGTCAGAAGATCGTTGACTCGAATGACCACAGTTGAGCGAGGGGGGGGGGTCGTGACTTGGCAAAAAATTGGTGAAAACCGTGTTCGATACATTGGGGCGTATTGTATACTGTTGGATAGAGCTTGAGCTGCTGAACAGCACAGTATGTTTACTTTCCTGAAATACCGTAATTTTCACGAGTTATTCAGCGAAACATTTTTCACAAGTGGATTTGATGCCTACTTTGAATGAGTTTCTGGAAACATCCAGCACAATGTAGAAAAGGTTTTCCACGGAATTTTATTTTCAACAGACTATCCTATTGAAACAAGAGAAGATAGGCTCCGTAGATCGCTTGTAAATCGGGAGACGGGGACTCGAAAATGGGAAAATCGATGAAAATCCGATTTTCGGAAAACTAAAGAAATCGAGATAAGCTGCATACTGTTGGATAGAGCTCAAGCTGCTGAACAAAACAGTGTGTTTACTTTCCTAAAACATTGAAATCTTCATGAGTTATTAACCAAAAAATTGTTCACAAGTCGATCTGGTGCCCACTTTGGGCGATTTTCTGGACGAGTCTAGAAGAATCTGGAGAGGAATTTCAACAGTGTGGTATTCTCCAGTGACCACTCTGCCAGAATCAAAAGAGCAGTTCAAATAGCATCGCTTAGGAACTGAGATACAGGAGTCCGAATTTGGAAGAACAAGAGGATAACGGTGAACACTGTTGAACGGGCAACTCGTCCGCGGCAATGCGACGTCGCGTCGCGAAAATCGTCATATTCGGCTAACTAAAAGGGTTTCAGGTAAGATTTCTATACCGTTCGATAGAGCTTGAGCTGCTGAGCTCAGCCGGTGCTCGTTTTCGCAGAATGTTGAATTCTAAGGAAGTTATTCAGAAAAGACGAAAAAGCCGATTTTTTTCGGCTTTATCGTGAAAATGGCAATTCTTATGGCCAGTACTGTATAATAACCTGTGACCATACCTCCCAGGAAATCCCTTCTAGTAAATGACCTGCCGACATAAAATCGCTTACCTATTGATGAGACATAGGGTTACAAAGTGTCTCTGGGAATTTCAATTTTGTAGAACCTCCAACCGATGATCTGCTGATTGCGGGCAGGTGAAATAAGCTGCTCATTACGTACATTTGGCATACCTTGCAACATGCACTCCTTGCACCAGCTCTCCATCGTCAACTAGTCGACGATGGAGAAAGCTGAACGAAGATGGAGCGATTCCGAATAAGCACAAAGGCTTCGTTGTAATGGGGCTCTTGTGCTAGCCACTACGTTACTGAGACGACTCCTCAAATGCGACGGTCATATAAGAGGGTATCTTGAAGAAGTATCTGTTCGTTGCAAGAATGACTGTCACTCCGCTGCAAAAGCAGAGAAAGGAGTTCAAATAAGTTTTCAGCAAGTCATAGATCACATTGAGACCAACCTAATATTATCAATTGATCTAGCATTTAGAGCACCGCTGGTTCACACTAAGTTGCTAACGTTTTTGCTTTTACTTCTACGATGACATAGGAAGAAGTCGAATAGCTACCGTCTGCTAAAATTCAGTAGGTAGCCAAACCATGAAGAGCAATTAATCCGCTTTCAACACTGAATCTTCTTGCAACTTGAAATTTCTTGCAAAATAGAACTTTCTTTTCACATACCATCTGTCGCGGACGTTCAAAATAATTTGGTTTGGGCTTGGTCACTAGCTGTCATTGAAGTCATGACGTTTTTGCAACAATTTTGCAAGAGAGCACGCCCGCACGGAATATTAGAATGTTTGGCAACGTATAGAATGGATGCTGACGATGTTTTCGCAGTATACATTTACTGAATGCGCTTGAACAGAAGGGCACAATTTTCCGCTTCGTCACCAGGTGCCCTATTCCGTGGAATATTTGATCAGTAATAACGTGACGTAACTGGGGTAATTTGGGCTGAACACTTTCGGAAGGATGGCACCCGCCTTCTACCATCGAAGCACTGAACGGGATAGTGAATGCATACGCACCCTATTTGCTCTATAAACCTGCATAAACAGTAAAATCTCGAAATGGCATGACGATGAACCGACCCAAAGAAGAATACAAACCAAATGTACTAAAGAGTAGGACGCCCATGGATTCTTCTCTCTCACAGCGCATCAGAAGAAGGTTAAATGGAACAGCGGCAGGGAGGGTTAGAAATATCAGGAGATTTTCGCTCCGCGTATCAAGTGTTTTGGCATACTTATGTGAGCTTATGAAGTGATCCTATGACGTCATTCAAACCCTTTTGGGTTGCATAGAAACACCGAGAAAAGGAAGCAAGGAATTGATTATAATTGATTCAAAAAGTGGTCAGAGAACTAGCTCAACTACAAATTTGCTGTTTTCTTGGTCAACTAACAAAGGGTAACAAGGTAGATCTATAAACGAGCAGATATCTCCTAGATCAGATCTACTAGCCATCAGTCTCCAGTTCAGTACCTGATCTCCTTTGCTTTCGAAACTTCAGGCTTTGGTACGGAGAAAGAGAACAGTGTACGAGTCAGAAAGCCACGCAGACCCCACTTTAAGGAATCTGACAAGAGAGTTTTTATCCACATGTAACCAGCTGCACATATTTTTCACTTTTTGTTTACTGATTCGGATCACTAAATCTGAAGATAAAGCACTTCAATGGTATGTTGTCGATGGGACTCCCGCGTCGGAGATGGGATACTGATAACGCATGGGATAATGATGTTTGTCGGGGTTAGTGTTGGAAATTTCTGACCTCTGATGAATATGATGCTAGAGTGCGCTTCTAATAGGTCACAATCAACTTAATTTCTGCGGTTCAGTGCGCACAACGGAATTTGGAATTAGCACTTGATTAACTTCTCTCCCTTAGCGTGTTGCAGCACGTGTTCTTTCGCCTCCTATCACATTTGATTGAAAAGCGGAAATACCGCTGGAGAGCGTTTTTTTCTCGTTGAGGACGTCACCTTCTGGGGTATTCTCGAGGCAAACCTTTCTCGGATCGAAGTAGTTCTAGCATGCTCAAGTTTTTAACATCAAATGATACTCACAAAACCACACCTCTCAGTTTTCATATCTCAGTGAACGGGTGAATTAACTGTTAGGCTGAGAAATGAGTTTTTGCAACTTTGTGACATGAGATTTACATACCACTATTGAGAACTGTTCGTCACAAAGTATCAAGACATATACAACTGGTGGCATAACTTCAACTTTTCTCCATACCGTCGGAACCCTCGTGAATAGTCTAGCGAATTTTGAGCAATCTACGCTTCGCGCATTTGTGTTCTAGCGTATTTGATCAACACAATGTCTTTCGGGGTTAGCCGCCCTACCAAGTCAGTGTCTACTTTTCTGTCTGTCTTTTCCTCCCATGTCTGGTAGAGATTTACCCAGCTTCGTAGGAGGGTAGGCTTGGTTAACCGGGATGGGCCCTACTTCCCCAGGGAAAATCTGGTCCCCATATATCCGACCCCGGAGAAATGGAAGGCGCGGGGAGGAGTCGATGGCTCGACAATGCCGCTGTATCTGGCCCCCTTACCCCCATATCACGAGCGCCCTGTCGAACATACTATCCTACTATATAATAAGCGAAACCCAAACGATATTTGTCATGGGTGGCTCATATGGGTCCCGCCGCGATTGCCCGTTACCGTACTCCCATTTCATCAGTCCAGCTCGTCGTCTTTTGCTATGAGCTATTTGTTCATCGTTTTGTTTTAAATCTTTCCTGTTTTATTTCGAACCTTCATTTCAGTTCATGTATTTTTTATTTTAGTGTGTATTTAGCAGCCGTTTGTCGGCCGGCAGGCAGTTGAATGGCTGGTACATACAAAAGTAAAACTCTCGGCATGCAAATGAAGTGATTTACACTCCGCCCTGGACACCACTCGTTGACCCCAGAACCGGCGCTTTTCGGCACAAAAAACGCCGATTCTGCCGTTTGTTGCCCTACGTCTAGTACTGTAATTATTAGGGTGACCCAAAAGTTCGTGTGAATCTGTTCAAACTATTCTTGTTCTACCTGAATGATTAATGCCACATTTCTTTGACGTGGATAGGATGAAGCATGGTCTGCTGCTCTGTCCTGCCTATCTTGCTGATATCTGGTTGAGCAGTGTTACAAGGAATATGCTGTCGCAGTTCGATGACCCTTTTTACGCACGTCGTAGTTTGTTATACCACTTCCGTTCTAGCCAAACAAGGAGGCAGGCGATAAAGCTGATGCAAAATCAGTTTGGCAAGGAAGTCCCCTTCAGAAATTGGATGACAAAGTGGTGGACCCGTTTCAACTGCGGTGACATTAACCTGGAAAACAATTCAAGATCAGGTCGACCGTCCTCTGCAGATGATGACAAGATTCTCTGCGCACTAGAACGAGACCCCCAGTCTTCGTTGCGCAGAATCAAGAAGACTACTGGTGCTCCACGAAAAACAGTCCAGCGTGTTCTAAGTCAAGTTGGCAAGGTCGCCAGAAGGCCAAGAACGACGCATCACGATCTCACGCAGGAGCAAAGACGGATGCGAGTTGACGTATGTGCTTCGAACCTCGCTCGTGTGCACAGGAGGAGGCTGTTGCGTTCAATAATATGCTAACATGAAAAGCGGGTTCACTGGTCGAACCCTAGCCGTAACACACCATGGGTTGACCACGACGCGCCTTTCCCTACTCACTTGAAGCGCAACATCTATGGGAAGAAGCTCATGCTGTCATTCTGGTTCTCTCGCCTGGGCTTGTCTTCTACAATCTCCTACCTGATAGCACCACGGTAACCTCCGAGACTAGTTGCGGAGAACTGCAGGAGGTGAAACGTAGAGCTGCTCTCTTGTCTCCAAAACTGGACCATCTTTTTCTTTTGTGGAACAGCGCAAAGCCTCACAGATCTTCAGTCACCCTGGCCACCTTGGACAGTCTCGGAATCAGAACTCTCCCACATCCACCTTACAGCCTAGACATCTCTCCATGCGATTTTCACATATTCCTTTCACTTCAGCACTACTGCGCTAGTAAGGAATTCAAAACGCGGGACCATGTTGAAAAGGAAGTGCAGGCATGGATTGAGTCATGGAGTGCAGACTTCTGGAGACTGATCGCTAACGAAGAGTTGTGCTGAACCGTGGAACTTACCTTATTGATCATTGACTTGTTTTTCTTGAGGTATGAATAAAGAAAGTCAGAATCTGAAAAGCACACGAACTTTTGGGTTACCCTAATATATCACCTCTCACAGACATAAAGAAAGTGGAATGTGTGATTATCTTCGTATTCGTTCGCCTGTATCAAAAGTATGATTGTCTGCGAAATAAAGAACTGGTGGAGTGTCGTTCAGTCCTCTCCATATGTCCATTAACGACTCATTAGGTACAGCTACGGGGTCATTCGGTACAACTACCGGCTCATCCGGTACACCTACCGACTCACTCAACACAGCTACCCACCCATTTCGTGCAACTCCCGACTCATCTAGTGCAACTGCCGACTCATCTGGAGCAACCTGCATCAAACGTAAGTTGAGGCGCAAGGTCGAAGGGTCAACCCTGAAAGGGTATCAGGCTCTGAAGAAACACTCATTGGTCGAATGTTCCATCACGTTCTCTACTGCTAAATCACAGTAGGGAAAGTGGTGACACACAGTAGCCCATTCTTGGCGGCGGAGCAACGCATTAGTGGCAGTGTATAATGCAAGGAGGCAGGGACACAACAAATTTAACGGAGGGTGTGGCAGCGAGATCATGAACCACCGCATTCTCAGTGGCGGCACCAAGAAAGGCGCTACGTGGGTTGAGGGATGTTGTTGTGAACATATCACTCATTGCTCCATTATGGTGGTATGACCAACTGTGTGCGGTTGTCAGAATGTTTGGAGACAACATGGTGAAGCTATTGAGCACCCTCAACCGCCTAACCCACACTGCGAAAACGGCCACTTCAGAAACAGTGAAATAGAGGTGTATCGCTTGCGGTAATCATGATCGGCAGGATCAGTGAAGCAGAGGAGTGGACGCGTGGCGAACATTTTCGGAAACACCACTCTTAACACTCTACAATGGCAGCAAAACCAAAGTAGAGCGGTGACAAGAGGGGTGCTGTGTGGGTTGGGGTGGGGTGCAGCATGCTAGTCTGCAATATTGCGTCGACTCTATGCTGGTTAACATGTTATCATTGCCACATCTATCACTGTTTCATTGTGAAGGTATGAACGACTGTGTAGGGACGACATGTCAATTTCCACCGAGCTGATCGTTAACAATGGAAGATATGGCAATGAAAACACGCTAGAGTCGACGTAATGCTGCGGACCACCACTCTGCACCTCCCAACCCACTAGAGGGCGAGGGTATTTCCGTGAGGCTTACGGTATATTCCGGCAACGGGCCCGTCGCAGCGGAGCTAAAAATGCGCGGCTCCCCTCTATACAGCACTGAAGCCGGGATTTTTGTGTGCGGGGACCAAGAACAGTGCTGCCCGACCATCGCAGCTGGTGCTGGCTACGACTCCTGCCACAGTACTGTCATGAGAGGATCTGCACCCTTGGGTGAAGTATCCGAGTCCCCATACACAGCAGCATACAAAAATCCCAGCTGCAGTGCCGTATAGAGGGAAGCCATGCATTTTTAGCTACGCTGCGACGGGCTCGTTGCCGGAGTATACCATAGGCCTATGGTTGCGTCGTTAGCGCCGCCGCGCAACGAGGTGTGGTACGCAAAAATTTCACGGTCGTGACCTCACACTCTACGTCCCCTTTTGCCGCAGTAGCAAGGAAATACCGAGGAAATTCCTTGTTGATTCTTCGAAACGGTGATCTCGGTCATTTCCCGTTAGCTGCAGGGAACGCTTGAAAGCTGCTGCAGCGCTGTCACTACTGTACTGCTGTCACGTCTGCGTCATATTGCGCTACTGCCACACTAGAATTTTGAAGCGACTTTTGTGAGACAATCGTAGGTTTAACGTTTTCCGTGTGTTGCTAAAGTGATTTAGCGAAAGACGTACGCTAGTCTTTCGAGTAGCAATGACATCCTTTACGAAAGAAATTCGCTGTTTCTCCTCACTCGACGGTATTTACATTGGAAGAAGTTCACTCGTATGACGCTGCTTTCCCTGTAATTCCATTTTCTGTTCCAGCGCCTCCTATAGCACTTTATGCAGCTACGGGATTCTCCGTTTTGGTTGCAGTGATTTCGATATACCTTGTTATTTATCTTATGGGAACAAAGAGGAATGTGAGTTTCATGAAAATATTGCCTTCGTGAATTCGTAACTCAGAATATAACCAGTGTTCTTTACGTCCTTAGCAAATCAAGCTGTTCGCGTACACTTTGATTTTCTGAGTCATCTTCCTTTTGCAAATCTACCTTCGCAATGTATGAAATTGTGTGGAACCATGCATGCCTTCGAAAAATTCAATACGAAAATATCTTCTTCTTCTTCTTCTTCTCCCAAGCGTTTAGTCCCGCGCCGTCGCGGGGTCCGCTGTTCTTGTTAAGAGTCGCCATCTACTCCTATCTAGGGCGTCCTGGAGCGTAGCTTGCACTTCCTTGAGGTCGTTCTTGATCACGTCGCTCCACCTTTTCTTAGGGGCGCCGCGTGGCCGCTTACCTGGGGCCTCAAACTCCAGCGCTTTTCGTATTGGATGGTCATCAGGTCTTCTCATAATATGACCATACCACCTGAGCCTTTGCTCTCGCATCTTAAGCTGCACTGGAGCTGTTCCCATAACCGCTCTCACGTCCTCGTTCCGTACCCTATCCAGCCTGGTCCATCCGCATGCCCACCTGAGCATTCTCATTTCTGCAGAATGTACTTGTCTCTCGTGGGCCTTCGTTATGGGCCAACACTCGCTGCCGTAGAGCAGTGCTGGTCTGACAACGGCCCGGTATATTTTTCCTTTGAGCACCCTCGAGCACCATCTATCACAGAGAATTCCAGTGGTTTCTCTCCACTTTACCCAGGCTGCATTTATCCTTTCTTTCACTGCATGATCTAGGGTACCATCCTTTGACAACTCAGATCCGAGGTAGCGGAAGTGGTCCACCCTCTCTATGGCTTCCCGGTAGCAGTCGACCACTGGTTCTGAGCCTTCCTCCGAGCTGAGAAATTTGGTTTTCCTCACGTTCAGCCGGAGCCCATTTTTGGCCAAGGCCTTCTGCCATTCTTGAACCCTACACTGCAGTTCTTCTCTGCTATCCGCTATCAGGGCTATGTCATCCGCATAGAGGATGGTCTTGAGTGGCCTTTCACCAGGTGACTGACCATGCCATCAAGCGTCAGGATGAAGAGGAACGGGCTCAGTGCTGATCCTTGGTGCACACCAACCGCGATATCCATCTTCTTTGTGTGTCCGTGCGGGGTGCGTACTCTTGCTCTAGATCCGGCATACATGTCCCTTATTATTTGGATCAAGTACTCAGGCACCTCTCGTTCCCGCAGAGATCTCCAAAGTACTTCTCGAGGTAGCCTGTCGTACGCCTTCTCCAGGTCAAGGAATGCCAAGTAGCAGGTTTTGCGCTTCTCTCGGTATTTCTCCATTACCTGCCTGGCAATGAAGATTGCATCCACAGTAGATCTACCCGGCATAAAACCGAATTGCTCCTGTGAGATGGGGACCATTTTCCTAAGCTTGCTATCCACCATCCCCTCAAAAACCTTCATGGTATGGGATATTAATTTGATTCCTCTGTAGTTCGAGCATTCCATCGCATCGCCCTTCTGCTTGAAGATCGGTACGATGATGCTGTCCCTCCAAGCCTCAGGCATCCTACCCTCAGCTGTGACCTTGTTCAGGAATCTCGTTAACCAACTTATTCCATACCCTTCTAGCACTTTCCATATCTCCACAGGCACTCCGTCTGGTCCAACTGCCTTGCCAACCTTCATGTTCTTCAGAGCACTCTGCACCTCCACCTCCGTCCAAAGCTCTATAGGCCCTTCCACCGGCTCCATTTCAAGGACACTTTCTCGGGGAAACTCTTCATTCAGAAGGCCTTTGAAATACTGTTCCCACCTGGCCTTGACTTCTGCTGGCGCTCTTAACACAGTTCCTTCAGCGCTCTTCACAGCCCTCGCTACTCTAACGTCCAATCCTGCCCGATGTCGAGCTTTTGCTAGGCGGATAGCAAATTTTTCGGCCTGCGGTTGTTCCAGTTTCTCGTACAGGCTATCCATCTCTGCATTTTTCGCCTGCGACACCGCCGCCTTCGCACGCCTTTTATTCTCCCTGTATTTGGCGAGATCTTCCGGTGATCTAGACGTCTGCCACTTTTTGAACGCCTTTTTCTTTTCTCTCACCGCCTTCTGGGGCCGTATGCTCGTCTCTCCCGGCCGGGCGATGGGCGCCCTTCGCCCGGCCGGGTTAGTGCGAATAGACACAACTCAGTGTGTCTATTCGCCCACACCCTGCCGGGCGAAGGGCGCCCATCGCCCGGCCGGGAGAGACGAGCATACGGCCCCTGAACTTCGTCATTCCAGAACCAAGCAGCCCTGTCACCCTTCTGTCCGCCCTTGGTTTTACCAAGTATTTCTCTAGCACACTGCAGGATGGTTTGTGCCGCCTGACGCCATGTCTCGTTAACTGGCCCATCCGAGTTCGGAAGACCAGTGGCTAACACTTTCCTCTTGAGCTCGCTCTTCACAGGACCTTTCAGTTTCCACCAACGGATTTTGGGTTCAGCCCTCTCCTTCATCTTAGGAGGTAGCAGAACACCCAGGTCTGCGACAAGCGGCCTATGTTGCGTTGCGACGTCTTCGCCGGGGAGCACCTTTACGTCCTTTACTGCTTTGAGATCCTGCCTTCGCACCAAGATATGGTTGACTTCCGTTCTACGACCTCCGCTGCAGTGGGTCATCTTCTGGCTCTCTCTCTTGGCGAAGAACGTGCTGCAGATTGCCAGGTCGTGGGCGACCGCCAAGTCCAGAATTCGTTCACCGTCTTCATTTTTGGCACCAACTCCTCTTCCTCCATGCACCCTCTCCAGTCCTCTACGGCCGGTCCCTACATGACCATTCAGATCTCCCGCAATGGTGAGGAAATCGTCGTCAGGGACAGATCTGATAACGTCGTCCAGTGTCTCATAGAACTCATCTTTATCCTTCTCGGGGCAGCCGGTCTGAGGTGCGTAAACTGATATTATTGTCCAGCACCCCTCCTTCGTTTCCATCCTCAGGGACATGATCCTATCGCTGACCCTTCGAACAGGGGACACCGAATCTTTGATAGACTCCGAGATCGCTATGCCTACGCCGTTCTTTCTGCTGTCTTCACCCTTGTAGAAGAGTTTGACTCCGTCTCCAATTTCCTTGGCCTTCTCTCCCTTCCATCGAGTTTCTTGCAGGCACATGATCTAGATGTTCTTTCTTTTCATCAGATCGGCAAGCTCTCTGGACTTTCCACTCAGCGTTCCTACGTTGAGCGTCCCTACTCGAACTAGCCTCTTTAGCCGAGGTCGTCCGTTCCTCGGTAGCCCTCGCTTACTGTCCGCAGGATTCGGGCGGGGATCTTGCGCGCCACTTCCGGGTGACGTCCTAGCATTCACTCTATTTTCTTGGCAACTTTCAATCATATTTCTGTGAAAGGGTTTGACCATCAGCCGGCCTGTCAACCTGGGCCTGACGCTGGAATCGTTGCCATTTTTGCTGTTCTTGCACGGCATGGCTTTTTGCCTCAGTATGTCACACAGATCCACTTCGCGATGCTCCAGAGCGTCAGCAAACTCGCTCGAGCGACCTGACAACATGCCGACACCTGGCATCTTCAGACTAGCCTGCCTACCTCTCGATGTTTCCTTCTTGCATCGAGCAGGCTATGCCCTCACCTTCTAGGGCCTGTGTCCATCGGCGGGCTCCTCAAGAAGGGCCTCTCGCTGGAACTCGTTGGTCCGCGATCAGCTCACCCCAGACCAGCTGGGGAGTTTCCAGTGGCACCAACTAGGAGGAGCGGACCTCGCCACCCAATACGAAAATATATAAAACATAAAGTGAATAACATACCCCTTTCCAAACACCAGCCCCTATCTCAACTTTCTAGACGAGGGTTACGCTGATGACCGCAGTACTAGATAAAACTTGAAGTTTTTCTCCGGCGTGATTTTTACGTGATTTAAACTGGGGCTGCTGAAAGACTGAAAACTGTGGGCTACAAATTCATATGCAGTCATTCAAAATTAGTGATAAAACTGGTGTCGTCGATGTTGATCAACGCGCTATGCATTCGTGTTCCATTCAGTACGTTGAATCCAAAAATGGACTATTCAGTGGCTTCTGTGAACCAGCCGTTGTGAAAGAGGGAGTCTTCACTTCAGCGGACAAGTCTGGTATAAATTTATCAGACCCCTGATAGTGAGGGGTGGAACGGTTGAACTAGGGCAAGGATCGATCGCTTGATCGTACGGATGGAAGGAACGCTTCTTACAGAAGCACCACGCGTGCTCTTGAGATAGTTTGTGGCCTCTTCATGCCTATATATTTTTTTGTCTTTCAGGCTATCCTTGACGTCACGGATGCGATTGTTCCCGCTAACGAAGTTGTGGCTTCAGTGCAGTCTGTCAGGTGGTTCGGGATTCATGTTGCTGTTGTATCCAGCATCTTCAACATTGAACCCCATGAGGTATTCTCCTTTGTTCTTCGTTTAAGGCAATCTTGTTCTTTGTGCAGCCTCTGGTTTCGATTCGGAAAGAAACAATGTACAGTACTCAGGCGCTCAGTCATAGTCATGAAGTGAAGGGAAAGCAGAAAGCGAAAAAGAGAACATGTTAAACACTCTGCTTATTTGAGTGGGATGTGCTTTACCCTCAATAAATTTGGCGAGATCTATGGACCTAGAGGTTAAGGCGACGAGGCCAGCAGAGATGAGTTCCGTAATGATGCGCCATGCGTGAGGATGCTGCATGGGTGCAGTGCCCTAACATGACAAGCGGGACCACCCACTGCTCTTATTAGTGCCTTCGTCTTCCCAGATCAGTCTCATACCAATTCGTCCGGCAGCGGAACGATGTATGGTTTTGACCATTCAGTGTGCGGGTGAAAATAGCGCTTTGTACCACAACCTCACTTGTGTACCTTATGTATTCTAACTACCATTATTTGATTAATCAGCATCGATTCTCTATGAACTAGCGCAGGGCGTACCAGTCTAAAATTTATTCACATCCGGCAGCAGAGCAATGTCGGAACTGAATGACTTATATAATAATAATAATAATTAATTTATTACGACCATCGCGAAGGATGACCGCACCGTTGATTCAAACTCCCATATCCCTAATGCTCGAGTAAAGCTTTTCAGCCACAGCGCTAGAACGCTTAATGTTGTGAGGTGTCGGAAGCAAATTGCTATGCAATACCAAGTACCTGGAACCCGCCCTCACTGTGAAGAAATGAGCTCTTGTACTGGAAGTTGGGGGAGAATACCAGATTTTACGATCGTATCCTCCCGTTCTTGTCCTTCTCAGTTTAAAAAACTTGGAGAAATCGATTCCACTATATAATAAGCGAAACCGCGATGTTTGCAATGGGTGGCTCATATGGGTCCCGCCGCGATTGTCCGTTACCGTGCTCCCTGGACGTATTTCATTAGTCCCTCGCCGTCTCTTACTGCATGATTTTTGATCTTCGTTTTTTGTTGTTTTTTGCCTTTAATGTTTTTAGTATTATTGTTTTAATGTTATTGCATTTCATTCGTAGTGCTAGCGAAGCCCCCATCCCTTAAAAGCCACTTGGCGGCCGGTGGGCCGCTGAATGGCTGGTATCAATAATGCCAGACAACATTTTGAACACGCAGCAAACGTCATTAGCAGCTCTTCTAGAGTATAAGGAGTGGAGAATTTGAAGCTACGGCTCCGTCGAACCTCAGCACATTTCCTTCTTTTACTCGATGGGATCCGGAATGTTACCCGTTGTTGGGCTACCGTTACAATTGTCCGAAATTCTCAGCTTTGCCACATACGCCGCTCCTCCGCGCTAAAGCCGAGTATGAACGGTCATTATGAAATCTGCTGAGTCGCTCTCAGCCTAACTTTATCAAGAGCATGCTGCTTGCAGGTCCTTAATGAATACTATCGAGATAAAGTTGCAAGATTATGGATCGTACGACATACTTTCGGATACAATTCACTCACGAAGGAATTCTTAACAAAGTGTGAACATTTAGCGTTATAGAACAAAGAGATTATGGAGTCTATGAGCTGAATTCAGGTTCGACTCGAAGTTCATTAAGAATGGATATGAGGTTCTAATGGTATGCTATTCTCATAGTAGAGAAGGCTCTAGTTAAACCATTACTTAAGTATTGTAGCGGGTCGTCCAGTATATCACAAAGATAAGTATTTGATTGTATCCAAGACAACATTTCAGCCCGGCAGAAGAGGACCAATAAAAACGAAATCAGGAAAAAAGAAATGATTAGAAGTGTTAGAGTTGACATCGATTCAACTAATTCAACGATTTTCTCAAGATGAAAAATCTTCGTAATATTCGGTTAATAAATATTCAGCCGATTGTGCCGACAAACCAGCACAAAAAAGGTCTTCTGCTGTTCATTTCCGCGCTCTGTCCGTCGCGTGGCCCGATAGTCGCTTGCAATTTTTCCATACACAGGCCTATTTGATAATTTTTGGAATCAGGAAATAAAGAATGTTATGATGACTACTCGAAACATTCCTTCTGCTTCACCTATGTACCCAAAACGGATTACACAACTTGATGCTAAGATGGAGAAGAATTACAGTAGGAGAATACACTCCAACAGGGTCGTCGCTTAAGCAGTGAAATTGTGAACTGAAAACTGTCCTAGCTCTCCAATATACTATATTTAGTGAGAGAGGCCAACGCACTGGACTTGAGATGGATGGTTGGAAGTAAAGTACCGGACATGTCTTTTGATCGCCCCTCGAAAAAGCCGCTCAAGAGCGTTCCAAAGCGGCTTTTTTTCAATAACTTTATTGAAACTTAATTATTTGTAAACATCTATCCTGGTCGTTCAACGAGGGACCGACCAGGCCAAATTTGAGGGGTCGGCAAAAGGGGCCATATTTTGCAGAAAGGGCCATATTTTGCATTTGTACCGATCCTTGAATAATTGATAGAGCTCGAGCTGCTGAGCTCAATTATATGTATATTTTTACAAATAATTGAATTTCAACAAAGTTATTGAAAAACGTTTTGGAACGCACCTAAGCGGTTTTTCATGGAAGTGATCGAAACACATGTCCGGTACTGTAATACTAGAAAAGAGCAGGAAATATGGAGCAAGAATGATGAAAGGAGGTGAAAGGAAGAAAAACGATGTACCCCTGCGAATGTCTGTGCCAACAAGCAATGGCATGGTTTGACACGTTCGAACCCTTAAGGAATCTGATCTAACGTTTTTCCTCGAAACGCATGACAGTCACATGAGCAGATGTCGTTGTTCCAGTAAGGCAATAGAAAAGCTTGTAATAATGAATGATTGCAAAGAAAAGTTTTTTGATTGCTGGTAAACGATACGATATCTGATTGTTAGAGTGTGTGCAATTTTCTAAACAAGCAAAGATTCAAAAACGTTTTGTTTTTAATGGACACCGCGTTTTTCCTAGGATCGGTGGCCCCTGTATTTTCGACAACAAGAAACATAATGCAGCCAGCGCCAGTTTATGAAAAACTAAGCGAAGCGTGGAATCGGTGGATGTAGATATATGTGTTTTTGAACATTTTGCACTTCGAAACTTGCGGTAAAGCAGGGAACCGTTTGAAGCTGTGGAGGGAGACACTATACCGATCGACTATTGGAGTGACGAAAGGCAAGGCGTAGAATTTATGAGATCATAGGAAGCGAAAGTAAAAGGTCCAAACGAATGCTATAAAAGTTTCGAATGATCACCTTCATTTCGAAGAAGCATAGGTCATGGTTATTTTCGGTGATGGCGAAAACAATGACGAAGAGAAGTCATAAAATGAAAAGACTTGAACAAAGCTGGAATTTGGTTGGGATGGCGTACAATCATGAAATACGCCAGCCGTTCACTCCATTCCTAACCATACCAAGCACCCCTCAGTGAACGGGCAAACGTAAAGCTGCCGGCGTTGATCAGTCCCCTGAGGACGCGCCTCCGCATTCGTGTTCCATTCAAATCGTAGAGGCATTGCGAACGCGTATTTGGCCTATACAGTGATCTGCGGGGCCAGCCGCTATACAGCTCAGTGTTTTTACCTTCTCAGACAAGTCTGGTACCAATTTCCCCGACCCCGGAGGGATGGTAGGCTTGGTTAGCCCGAGCCGAGATCGATCGCTTGACCGTGCGGGTGACAGCAGCGCCTCTTACCACTGTACTACGCGGGCCCCTCAGTGTATGTGATTAATACTAACTCCCGCTAACCATAATTGTAAGATGCGCGCGCTAATCAGTCCCTGAAGGACGGGCCACGTATTCGTCTTTCGCTCCGAATCGTAGAGGAGGGGAATGACCTGTACGACTATTTCGGGCCGGCCGCTGTTCTAGTCAGTGTTTTCCCTCCCCAGACAAGTATGGTGCACAAGGTCCCGGAGGGATGGAGTGCTTGGTTAGCCTCGGCCATGCGAGTGCTAGTGGCCCATCCTACCAGTGTGCCACGCGCGTCCTAACGCATGAGCGGCAACAAGGAGCAGAAATTGAAGTTTAAATTTTATTGAGTCCAGCTCATGAACAATAAACGAGATCGTTTCCTATGGCACATATATAAAAAACAAGAAATAAATTATTGGTGAGCCGAGACGAGGCTCGAAGTCTCGTCGTCGGCGATCGTTCCATAACCGCGAGCTTGGCCTCCGCCAATCGTGTCCGCTCCCGAACGGACGTTGTGAATCTGCCTTACTATTTCATCCACTCGCATTCCGGACGTCTCCAACATCTGCAATTCCAGATGTTACCTTGAAGGCCAATTATCAGTCGTTCGTTCTAGTACGATGTTTTGAATTTCTAAGAAAAATACCATAATGGGCGATCATACAAAAATTTTAACAATAATGCTTTTAAATTTAACAACAATTATGTTTTCAACGGCAAATTTCAACAGTTTTCACGAAGAAACATCAGAGAGTGGAACAATAAAGGAAGAATGTATTCGAACCAACCATCTTATATAAGGTGAACGATAGCAGTGCCGAGCCTCCAGCGAGTAAGAAAAATATTCCAGAGCCACAGCTTGAGCGAAGATTTGGGAACACCGCCACCTCCACCATTCCGATAGCAGCGGGCAAAGACTGTGAAATCTGAAATTTCATCTATTCATTCTTTTCAAAATGGCTAATCCTTGTCGAGATCAATATTCGTTGTTTGTGGAGTATTCCCCCTTTCCGATATTATAATCAATTACCGCGTCTATTCCATCTCAACCTTATTTTTCTCTTTCAGCTAATCTCCCACGTTGACCCAGAGCTACCTAAGCGCGTCTGCTTTAGCCTCAAGTTCTTGGTCATCTCCTTTACTTTCGTGCCAACCCCAACAATTACCCAATAATCATTCTCACAATTAGAATTTAGCACCTTTTTGACCGCTTCACCTTCCGGAGTTTTTGTAGGCTATTTTAATTGTATCACAACTTTTGTTGGTCTTGGGCTTTTTACCTATATTTCCATACATCCCTATTGTTATGCTTCTTTTCCTCATATTTGAAACGGCTGCAGCTTTGAGTATCACAAGAACAGTTATGATGTTACTTGTTTCTTATCCTGCTAGATGGACATTTAGACCAGAGAACTTTTACTTTGTAATTATAGCACCATTAGTAGCTATAATAAAATGCGACGGGTGACGACACCCTATGTGGTCCACGAACATACAGCATTAACTGAGAACTATCTTGTTATTTGCCGTGTACGCTCTGTTGTGTTACATTACAACCCGAATTAAGATTCTCAGGAAATTTGCAATTTCAATTATTTGTCCATTCAAATGTTGTTCCACTGCATATTCCAAATTCCGAAGTTGACTCATCACTTTCCAATGTCGACACCTTTTCAGAATCTATTTTCTTTCAGCCCTGACGTGCACTCCCTAGCTGCGCCTCTCCGCTAGTTTTTCGTTGACGGAATTATCCTACTTCCTACTATATAATAAGCGAAACCCAAGCGATGTTTATCATGGGTGGCTCATATGGGTCCCGTCGCGACTGCCAGTTACCCTACTCTCAGGGACGCATTTTGCTCGCCGCCTATTGCTACATGCTATTTGTTCATCGTTTTACTTTGAATATTTTTTGTTTTATTCAGAATCTTTGTTTCAGTTCATGTATTTTTGTTTTTAGCGTGTATTTAGCAGCCGTTTGTCGGCCGGCAGGCCGCTGAATGGCTGGTAGATTTAATATAATCAATCTTATGAGGTAAAGATATTGGCTAGGTATTGGTCAACGGGGCGATCAGGACCGCAATCACTTCTGATCATGATCACTGAAATACCTACCTGAGATATTATGGCGCGAGTATTCTGAGGGCAAACTTCGGATATCATTATAGGAGCCATTATGAGAAGACCTATATTCACACTGCACTGACCCATAGTTGCTGCAATCGTCGCCAGCAACCACGATGCTGTTGCAGCCTGTAAAAATTATTTTTTCGTGAAAAGTCGTCTTTGTACCTTTGGAAAAAGAAATGAACTGTTAAATTGTCGTCCGATGAAGAAAAGGAGAGAGCCCACAAGGAAGTGAAATAACATTCTTCTCCTTCTTACCTGGCTACTAACACTTGTGAGCAGTTCAGCGAACCCGAACAAAAGCCACTCGAGGGCACAAAGTGACGTTATCACGGCGAACAGCCTGCGGCGTCCGAACCGCTCGATCATCCAAGGTGCTAAAAAGCACAGCGGCAAAGCAACCAAATTGACAACGGTGATCGCTGTAGTTGCCTGAAATTGTCGTACAGGTACTATAGTACAATAAAGTGAGTTTTTGTTGAACGTTGTTCGAAAAAAGCGACTCCACCGATCGGGTCTGGGTCAAAACATTAAATTTCGCGTAAAACTCCGCCCATGTGGGTTAATTGGGGCGCTGATCACAATTCTGGAGTCCGTTTCCGGCTTTTTTTGTTCTCCGGTTGGATGAACCAGAAGAGAAGGTAATGAAGTAATTGAGGTGGTAATTTTGTGCGGCGATCTCGAACAAGGACTGGTTTTGAAAACGAGGCCAGGTCCCGGAATATCAAATCCGGAAATGTAGACGTCAAGCAGTGAGCGCTCATCGGTTTTCGAGCTTTTGACTATACCCTTGGATCATTACCTAAATGTCGTGCAGATTTTCACACTGTTACCTCCGTTGAGCCTTTGAATTCCATACGCCTAAAACCCTTGACCGAAAGTCGTTCACTGCGGACGACTAGTAGCAATGCTGTTCATTTGTAGCAAAAAAATGAGGTCGGGAATATCCTCGCAACGGAATTCGCCATGATGCCCAATAACTACTTTTTACAACCACACTGGAAGGAGATTCCCAGTTTTAAGTTTTCGTGATGCACTCATTCCTGATGGATTTCTATTCATATTGAATGCTCTCTGCTCATACCTGAGATTGGGATAGTCCATAGCTGATGAACCAGGAGAGAAGGTATTGAAGCTTCATATTCAGTGCCGACAATGGCGGAGTAAATGCACTGAGAAGAACGAGGACGAATGAGTACCTGGAATTATGCTGAATCAAAGTGAGAGGTTAATAGTGCCGCAAAACAAATCGTCAGTGTTTTTAGTGCAATTTATTCGCAATATGGAAGAGAGCAACGATGGAAAAAAATATCGGTGCCGCTACCAGACTGAAGTCTTTAACGGTTCTGGGAGGAAGTAAGCCAAAATTTGGTGTGAACATCGGTTTAATCAATGAATGAGCTGACCACAATCGATCGGCGAACAAAATGAACAGCAAACCTATAAGTGCGATGTCTCATGATGTCCTTGAAAGACACGCTCGTGTGTGATTCGTAGCTTCGTTCGGTCTCCATCTCCTCAATTGCGTCATCTGAATTATTTTACCTTCACAACCAATTTCGCAAAGAACATTCGTAGTGGTCAGTGATATGCTCCTTTTGTTTATACATATTTCTTTCCAGAATGATCCCGCTAGCAGAAGTCTCAGCAGAATCTGTAATTGTCAGCGGACCTTACCGGCGTTTATACCCAACGATAACGATAATCCTCACAAGAATCTCGGAAAACGTACATCATGTTCGTGATCAGCATGCAAAATTATGTCTATGGGAGAAGTTTCACCGGAGCACCCTAGCTGACATTTTAACGAACGATATAGATGGTCCTCGCCCGAAATTCAAAAAATTCGTGAGAAAAATCAGATTCGTGATCAGCGCCCATAGCTTAACATCCATAGGCTAAACATCTGCGAAAAAAATTTCAAGCTCAGACACGTTTTATGTAGAGGAAACTTTTTACTGGTGCCATAAAGTAATAGGACGATAAACTGAAACGAGGGCTACTGGGTGTGCTGCTTTAGAGCGAAGTTTACGATCACATAAAAAAAGAACAGCGGCCAAAGCAGTTTCAGTTTCCAAACACGAACCACATTTCGCTCAACTATGTTCCTGAACTGTCAACATGTACATAGAATTTCTTTGGTACAACTATTCTAGAACGACTTCTTTAGCGTCGCTCGGTTTCGCCTCCTTCCGAGTGCGTTGAAAAGACAGGCGGCTAGTTCACGGGGGTGGCATCACATGGCGCAGCGCATGTGGTCGCTGTTGGCGCACTAGCAGTGGCCGCGAGTTGATGTACGATCAATCTCGCAGCGATGAGCAAATGATGATAAAATTTCCCCGGCATACGATTGATGGTGAATATAATTCCTGACGCTCCCTTTTCATTTAGAATACTCAGAATTTCTTGAGAACCTCAAGTGCGAAAGTTCTGAATGACCTTCAAAAACTGAAAACTATGTAGACCACGTTTCAGTTCTACTTGGGCATTACTTTAAAATTTCATCATAAATATCTGATCCCGCTCTGTAGGCAACTGCCACAAATACCTCGCCAGTTTTTCATTCCCGAGTTGTTTGCTGACGTTTACGTTCTATGTTATGTTTATTACGACACTTAAGGTGACCGTTAGATAATGAACAGTGAACAACAATAGAACAGAACATACATAGGTTTTTTGTGTTTCATTTTGTGCGGGTTCTCACATATGTGTATCTATATATTTTTGACATCTGAGACTATTTGAAATAATTAAGCCCATGTAGTCGTCTTGGCAAATGTAAGCAAATTTTGGATATTTAAGCCTGAATTTTACACAAGATTAGTAAGCTCCAGTTTGGGCGCAACCAACCTTTAACTGCATTTTTGTTGGAGTATTATTTGCTATATTATTTGCGTTGCACATTCGTAATGATAAAACTACAGTCAGTGCAGGGCCGAACAAATAAACGAATCGCCATAGAAAAATTGTATCAGAAGAATGTAAGAAAAATCGTAGAAAAATCTGAGCTGAATTGGAAATAGAACGAGCACCATTTCTTCTTTTTCGATTTTTCATTATTACCGTTATCTGTGTGTTAGATACGACACTAAAAACGGAGTCTGCGAAACGAAGACGTCATCACTGCTCGAGGTCGACTTTAAGTAAGCGTATACTTCAAGAGTCCATTCTATCCAGAAACCCTTTTATTATCACTTTTTTATTGTACTCTTAGTTTTCTTGTGCTAAATCTCTTATTGTCGTTCAATAACAGGCCGCAAGTCTGGCGGTGAATTTAAGAAAATGTATTACGAACTCACCTATGTCATAGTCGCTGCCGTAATAATACTGAAGAGCTGCTATTGCTTCTTCTTCTCTGCGTGCCTAAATTATTACTTGAAGTTCATATTTTGCGGAGAAAATTATGGTTCTTGTGGTTGTCAATTGATTGCTCCACTCCAATAATTTACCTGATTCTTTCATAGCAGAGACTATCAGAAGAAAAGAAAGGGAATTTTTCGTACAACAGCCGCTGGCCATCAAATTTTCAAGAATATATAGGTCAGCCTATATGTTGGATATGGCCATAATCAGGGCTCAAATGAAAGCTATGATAACAGCTAGTGATGTAGTCATAGCTACAGGGCCCGCTTTTGTTTGTTTTGTTTTGTTTTTTTATAATGCTCAGTGGTATATCGTCTACGTGCACTGTGCTCTAAGATGATTCGCCGGTAATCTTTTCATCTTTGCCTTCTTCTCAGTGTACAACAATTTCTAACTGTTCAATCGTTTGAATTACTCTTCTTGAATATGACATGGACTGTTTATTTAGTGATCTGCAATTTTATAATTGGTGGGCTATTTACAGAAAAAATAATACCTGTATGTACAGTTGCTTTGGGCTCTGTGGGAAAGAGGAGGCAAGGATTAGGTGTATGACTGCCATCAGAGCACAAAGAGCTGGTAGCACACACCAAAGGGTGTCGGAGCCGATCACCGATGGAAGACACAGAGGGGTGAACACCAGCACTGCGATCACACTGCCAGAGTTCAGAAGCATCGAAGTGAAACCTTAATTTCAGGTTTTGAAAAGATTAAATTCAAATAATAAATAATTTTCTAAAAAATGCAAAAACGCAGTTATATTCCGCTTCTTAGAACAGCATTCTAGTATGAAAACTATAGGATTCGTGGCGACATCGCGATCGGCTCTCACCAAGAAGGGAAAGAGAAGGGAAACAAGGGTCCGAAAAAATGAGAACGTGAATAAAATCGGAGAAGATAGAGAAGAAGAAAATAGGCAAAAAGAGAAGTATGTTTGTTTCAGGAGAGAGAATTCCATAGTAGTAAAAAAGGGAACTTAGCCGCTCGTTAAAGCATCAAAATGAGGATTCACTTTTACCAACTTTTACCATCATACAGGCTTGTTGTACAACAAAATGAAAAACGAAGTAGATCGGAATTTCTTGTTCCTTTTCACCTTTCTTTCTTTCTTCTTTTTCTTGTCATTCTTAGTCGTTTTCTTTGGTTAAGGAGTTGATCCTCAACAATCGGGTGGTTAAACTAAATCTTTTGGTTATTCATTGATGTCTTCGCAAAAGAACGCTCAAAGAGCAGAGAAAAATGATTGATTTTAGTTTCAAATAATCTCGGCAGGTCCTAAACGCTATTCCACAAGAACCGTTCCCTCAGAGTTTTTTAACTTTTCTTGGGCGCACCATCGAGCTTCCGCTCTATGTATGGTACGTACGTCAAATAAGATACCCAAAAATTGTAGGTATGATGTAAGCCAAACGGACCTCTTTTGTCGTCAGGACTGCATTCTGCCATATAAATAAGCAGCACGACTTTTAGCGCCGCCACCACGCCAGCCAGAAAGTGACCGATGACGAATAGTTCAAATCGGCACAGGGCAAATGAAAGCACCATAGCTCCAGCCGATGCGAAACCTAATATACACCTGAACAGTTCTTTTACATGCCGGGCTAAATATTGTGTCAATGAGATCTAATCAGCTTAATGAGTTTTTTTGATTTAAGATGGTAATTTGAAGTTACCAGGCCCTCACTGTAGGTGTAAAAGCTTTCCTCAATATGTATATTGCATGATGCTCACCTCACGAAGATAGCACTTTCCTTTCTTCCAAGCCGATCCATTAAATCGCCCATGATCAGGAATCCAACAAGCAAACCCAGCATCATGGTCGATGCACTCACAGAGTAAATCCATTCAAATCTGAACATAGTTACAGCACTCTTTGGTCACAAGGCAAGAAAAAGGGAAACTCGTGTCTTAAGGCCCTTTCAGACTCTACTGCGGTCACGGCAGCTGCGCAATAGCGGCAGCGCTGCACCCGCTTTCAGCAAGAAAATAGCGATGTCTGCCAAATTTTTGGCGTACACCACACCTCACTACACAGAGGATCCATTTCGTGTTTCATCATCGTTTATTTTTTGCATTTTTTGTGCATTTTGTGTTGTTTTGTATTCTTGCCGCGGCAGCGCTGCCGCAGTAAAATTCTGAAAGCGGTTGCGCGCACCCGTTGCGAAAATGCGCTCATCCCCCCTTTTGCTGCTAATTTTACTTTACTGCGGCAGTAAAACTCTGAATGGGCCCTTATAAACTATAAACTGCAATCCGGATGCGATACAAACTACTCCTTTGCAAACCGTTACAATAAAGGAATAACAGCCTATCAGAATATCATCTTGTTAGATCCAGTTTAAGCTGTGATATCGGCTAAATCAAAATCACTTTCAAATCAAGCTTTTGTGCTCAAAAACCCAATATGAAATACTTTTACTGTGTAGTAAGCAGTTCATGGCGTATCTCGCAGGATGACTTGACATAGTGTGTTGAACTTGTTTTTCCACCCTCGAAGGAAAAATTCATCTCCATGCGAAATTCGATAGCTGGCGTTATTATGAGAGACCTTCCGTGGCATCAAACGTTTCATAGAACTCATGACGAATAGGAAAACCAAAAATATTATAAAATAAACAAAAATAGAACGTTATCGGTGCTGGACTTAGTACAGTAGTAGTAATCGCTCCCAGTAAAAAACGGAAAATTGTGTGGTCGTGAATCGTAAAAAATTCATTATCAAGGTGTATGGAAAGTCCGAACAGGCGACTACTTGGTGAGTGTTTTACAGCGTGAGAAGCGATTTGGAAAATTTTCGTCTCATCAGATAAGACGTTATTTTGATGATTACGGATAGGTTCGAAAATCGATTCGGCAGTTCATCACCATATATCTCAATCACTTGGCGGAAATGTTGTAATCTATAAAGATAACAGATTCAAAATATAATAACAAAGATTAATATAGACCTTCAAAGTACAAATGGAAGAACAGAATATTTTGCGCCATTTTTATCTGAAGTGATAAAAACAAAGGAGAATTCTCGATTATAAAAATAAATAAATAAAATTCAGGACCAAGGAGGTGTTCAAAGTCCATAAGGATGAAGAATAGAAACAGAAGAAAATCGAGGTGGTCAAAGTCCATCAGGGCGGAGAGAAGAAAATGAGGAAATCGACTTTCCTTACTATTTATTTATTTCGTACGTGCACAAGAGCCACATACGGGATAAACAAAAGTGTATGTCTTATAAGACATCGAAGAAATTCTCTCTTTCCACTTTGGCTCAAACAGCGGGCAGAAAAGTAGAATTGTTGTTCTTACCCTACTTGGTTGGGTATTCGGGAAGATGGACGTGGCTATCGAAGAGATCGGAGTAGAAATCGTGGATGACCTTCTCCATAGCCCTTCTGGAGGACGTGAGGGTTCCATCCGGGCGCAGGAGAGCTGTCATCTTGGTTTTATAGTTGACTAAGCCTCGACGAGCGTTGCGTATGCTCTTGCCCGCTTCAGCCGCATCAACTAGCGCAGCTACTCTTCTGAACGATGGACACGTCATCCCTGCGGTCCTCCCTTCCGAGATTCGTCACGCGATTTCATCGATGAAGAATCGCACAGCTCCCGGTCCCGACAGGATTCAACCCGAACATCTGAAGAACCTACCGCCAGTCCTCATCAACACCCTGGCCAGGCTCTTCACACGATACCTGTCGGACTGCAAAGTACCAGCAATATGGAAAACTAGCAGGACTGTGTTGCTGTATAAGAAGGGAGATCCGCACGACATCGGCAACTATCGCCCTATCTGCCTGCTGTCTGTAGTCTACAAGTTATTCACACGTGTCATTCTGAACAGGATCGACCGAACGATAGACGAAGGACAGCCGTGCGAGCAAGCCGGGTTTCGAAGAGAGTTCAGCACAATCGATCATATCCACACCGTGATCAGGCTCATTGAGGTGTCCCGAGAGTACAAGACGCCGTTATGCCTCACATTCATCGATCTCAAGAAGGCCTTCGACTCTGTCGAAACGGAAGCGGTGATTGAGGCTTTGTGCAAACAAGGCGTCTCCACTCAGTACGTGAAGATCCTCAGTGAGCTCTACAAAGGATTCACGACCGTGATCACACCATTCTACAACAACGTTCGCATCAACGTGAAGAGGGGTGTACGCCAAGGTGATACCATATCACCGAAACTGTTCAACGCCTCTCTCGAGAACATCATGCGGACACTAGAATGGGACGACATGGGAGTGAAAATCGACGGCCGGCAGTTACACCATCTTCGTTTTGCGGATGATATCGTACTCATAACACCATCTATCACCCAGGCAGAACGCATGCTGGCCGACTTCGATCATGCGTGTGGAAAGATCGGCTTGCAGCTGAACTTGACGAAGACGATGTTCATGAAGAATGGATACGTTTCTGATGCCCCATTTTCGCTCAACGGAACGAATATCTCTGAATGCTCCAGCTATGTGTACTTGGGTCGGGAAGTCAACATGACCAACGACTTGAGTCCAGAGCTGGGCAGAAGGAAACGAGCGGCTTGGGGCGCATTCAAGAGTGTTGAAGAAGTAGTGAGGAAGACGAAGAACGCCCGACTCCGCGCCCATCTCTTCGACTCTACGGTTCTTCCTGCGTTGACGTACGCTTCAGAATCCTGGGCGTTACGCAAGCAGGATGAACATGCGATTTGCGTCGCGCAACGAAGTATAGAGAGAAGGATGCTCGGAGTGACTCGCTTCATTCAGGCGAGAGACGGCATACGGAGCTCCGAGCTACGTCGACAGTCGAAGATCAGAGACGCAGTCGCATGGGCCAAGTTGTCGAAGATCAGGTGGGCAGGACATGTAATGCGATTTCGTGACGACCGTTGGACAAGAGCCGTTACTGACTGGATTCCACGGGACGTCAGAAGAACACCAGGTCGCCCACCTTTGCGCTGGTCGGACTTCTTCGTCAAATCCCTGAACGATCGATTGGATGCTCTTCGTGTTCCTCGAGCGAGCAGGACCCACTGGTCTACTATGGCACGCGACAGGGACGAATGGAGACGTTACTGGCGCCCGCTCGAGCAAATCGATGATCAACGGGACGACAGGTGATACAGGTGATACCCTACTTGGTAGAGTGTTCAAAAAGATCAAATTGCTCTCAAATTCAAATGTGTATTTCCAAATTCTCCATATTTTACACCAATCTGAGAGCTGGAATACGTTTTCTCTAGCTCCTATCACCCCTCTCCCCCCAAATCACATGGCACCTAGAATCGCCATCGGCATGCAAAATAACCGGCGCTACGTGGGTTGGGGGGGGTGCAGGATGGTGGTCCGCAATTTTACGTCGACTTTAACGTAATATCATTGTTATATCTGCCATTGTTTACGATCAACTCGGTCGGTTTTGACATGTTTTACATGTAAACTATTCAAAATTGTTCACACTTTGACATGTTAACCGACACATAGTCGACGCGATATTACAGACCAGCACGCTGCACCCCCCCCCACAACCCACATAGCACCAAATAGCCTACCTAAACCAAGTTTGAGCCAAATATGAAATTCTAACCTGATCACCCTTAGATGGAGTGAAGGTGCGTTACCATAGAAAGTGGTTTTCAAAATGGTTTCAGTGATACGCAGTGATCAAACCACCACCAACCGCCACCACCACCAATCACTTAAAAGATGAATTGACATCCATGCATCCATCGGAACATCAATTTATCCATTCGTATACTGAAAACAAAGGTTAACAATACAGTAACCCTAGACAACACTAATTTAGACCTTTTCTCGTGTTGTGAAGGCTTAGAAAAACAAGCAGTATGCCTTTGCTGTAAAAAGCTCTTGAACACTGTTATTGAATACGTCACACAATTCCTATTCCAATTTGTAGAAATTTTTTTGAAGAAAACTTTTAAAGGAAAGAAGAAATTCGTTCAATTGAACACGGAAATGAGAGAGAGAAAGATAGAAATGAAGAGATCAGATTGACCATACTCTCAAAATATCATCAAAAAATACCCACCGTTCGTCGTCGATAGGGCCGTAATGCTCGTGAATGCTGGTGTTGAACATTTTCCGTATAGGAACATTGAGAAGATTCAAGCAGGACAAAAGAACATCTCCAAATTGGGAGAATATGGCATGGACGGCGGTAACCACCAACAGTCTTCGAGACATCGTTGTGGCGCACAACCTTCACTCTAAGCAGACAAAGCAATCAAAAAGTACTGAAAATGCCGATAAAGGTTGCACAGATTTAAAGAGCAACTCACGAACAACGAGCTTTTCGAATCGTCAAAGAAATTCGGGGGCGACGACATGACGAGATAAAGGGCACGAAGAGAACTTAGAGCGTTTCACAAACGGCTGCTGATAACGCGGCTGAAAACTGTCGGCGGCGGCAGCTCGTCGGAGAACACCCCCCCCCCACCTGGCAGGTGCATGTCAATTTCCCCTATCGTCTACTACAACAATAGCACAGTTACACAAGTGTTGCTCGCTTTGCATGGTCGACAGCGCCTTCTAAGACCCGTTTCGGCCCACTTTCACTGACATTTGTTTGACTAGATTGTTCACTTATGATCCACTTAAAAGATGAAGTAACAAATCCCCAAATATCAGAGAAGTCCCGTCGTTCATTCAATGCTATATGGTCCTGATAGTTTTCCCTCTAAATTGAGATGCATATTAATGATGCATTCTATACTATTATGGTGCCATTGAATTGCTCTATCAGAAGTAAAGATAAAAGGTAAAGGTAAAGGTTTCGGCGTTGATCAGTCCCCGGAGGACGCGCCGCCGCATTCGTCTTCAATTCAGAATCTATCAGAAGTACATGAAGATAAAAGGCATGGTGAATGCGTGTTCGGCCTATACAATGATTTGCGGGGCCAGTCGCTATACCAAGTCAGTGTCTTCACCTTCTCGGACAAGTCTGGTACCAATTTACCCGACCCTGGAGAGATGGAAGGGTTGGTAAGCCCGGGCCAGAATCGATCGCTCGACCGTGCGAGTGTCAGTAGCGCCTCTTACCACTGTACCACGCGGGCCCTCCCTATCAGAAGTATTACTGAAAATCCTCATTGAATTCGTCTTTGGATTTTCATAAGCGCTGCAACAAACCCCGAACATTTCTTCGTATCCTTCTGCGTCATTACTAATATGGAGCTAATGCAGCATGTGGAATTTTAAGACAAAAAGGCACAGTTCCGACCAAATTATCAGCTTTTAGGAGATTTCTAATCCGATATCTAAGTTAGCAGAGTTCCTGGTCTTAAATGTACTCCTGTCGATCTTCATGTTGGTGTCGTGGTTACCTGTTTTATAGAAGTTGTTGGATTTGCACTAATTATCATGTTTTTCCTCGGAGAATATGTTGTATGTCGCACACAAGTATGCTTGTGTAATAAATAAAATGAATAATAAAATATTACTGGAAAAAATCTTCATCGCGATCCCAGAACATTAAGAATATGTGAGATCAAAGGTGACGATGTTGTCTCAAAATATGCAGCATAGCTAAAAGTAAGTAAGAGAAAAGCCGGATTGGACCACCATGCGATATTGGACTCTGGAGCAGAAACATTCAAAACAAATACAACAAAAAGTTGCCCAAATTCAATGGTAATTCACTACCAGGTGACCGACTTATGCGGGAAGTCAAACTGTCAACTTGACTAAACTAAAGACCGTTCGGAACCAAGTAAATAGCTCGTATACTGCGTGATCAACTCAACTTAGTGAGCAATGTCTAAGGAAAACGGACGATGTCGAAGACGAATGTCTCCCAATTTTGGCTTGTACAAACAAAGAAGGATCGCAGTGCTGGCTCTAGTGGATTGCTGATAGATGATCTAAAACCAGTGAATAATATCGACTTTAGAGCCCAATAATTCACCATTTACTGGAAACCAGAGTGATATTGGAGTAGGAAAAAGCGACAGGACTTTTGGTTCACCCTACAATCGGGTTCACAGAAGATCTCCAAGTATCACGTATCGAGCAAAATGGTTTCTCTGGGCAAATATAATGTTACCAGCCAAAGCCAATATAATGTTAACAGCTGGACCGAGTGTGGGAGCCGAGAACCTCGAGCAACTAAATGTTTCAGTTCTCTTTTGGAGTGCTTAGTTTGGACTGTACTGATCAACAAAATTGCCTCCCCTCCCTACTACAAAAATCCGCAGCGGAAATTCACCGCTAATTCCACCCAAAACCCAGCCAATACTGAGTGTTGAAACCTCCCTGAACGTTATAAATGTCACAACCGGTATCCTCAAGAAATTTCGAGTAGCCTAAGAATTTCTACCATCGGTATTGACACCAGGTATATCTTGTCGCCACTATGTCCAGTGACCCCTTGTGTGGCATTGGGAAATTAAAGATGTCTCATCGAAGAATCTAAGCCTGCTACATCGCGACGAAAAAAAAAAACGAAAACAAACGAAGAAGTGAGCGAAGTTATTGAATATTAATAGTATAGACAGGAACTGCGTTCTACACCTTTTTGTTTACACAATTATATCCTCACCTATTCTACCGTTGCCGCGGAGTGGTCACGATTTTGTTAGAATGAAAAGTTCGAAAAAGAAGGAGCTATTTCGTTTGTCTTCAGGACATATCTTTACCCTAACAAGCAATAACGCCTTCAAGATCAGAACTCAAAAAGCAGCTCACACACCTCCGAGAACTGATAAATTAGAACTTGTTTTTCCATCCAGGTTCTGCTGCAGTACTGAGCCTGGATTGATCGGATACACTCGAAAAATATTCACAACTTTATAAAGCAAACGAAAAACTACACGAGAAATGACGACAAGGAAGGAGTTGGCAGTTCTACGACGTTCCAGAACTTGAGCACAGATCAGACGTTTTCCGTGACTCCGGAAACCCTTTTCGGATTTCTCAACTCCATTTCCCTCAATGAGCCCTGAAAATAGAGCATCCTCATGATCTAAAAAGGCTAGAGAGATCTTCTCATTCTCAATGTTTTTGCTAATCTTTACAGTAACTAGGATTAGCGATTCCTATTCAGCTCTACATCAAATTTTAAAGTAATGTTTTAATTTTTTTGAAATATTCCAGAGCAGAAGAAAATAGAAAGCACGAATGAGGGCCTTTAAAATTGTTTCGGCTCCAATCTGAACACAGATTTCAGTCAGCTCGTTCTATTTGTTAGTCATTGCAGGTGACGAATATATTGAAAAAATTTGAATGGCAATGGTGTCCACATGCCGAACTCCGATCGCCCTTGATCGATCGATCGGGACACCGCTCATAGCAGACGTGATTGCGGGGATTCCCTTGAGATCATTTTTGTCAAAAAATCCTGTGAATGCTTTCCGGATCCCTTAAGCTGTCAAGAACCGTTGTAAAGCTGTAGACTTTTCGGAACTCTTCGATATCGCACGTGAGCAAATGCCTCAAGAAAAAACTGCCTCATGAGATCCTATATTCCTAAGCAACTTGCTTTTAGTAATCTCGAAAGAAAACTACCCAGTAATGATGGATAAAATGGCTAGACAAATGGTGGATCGGAAAAATCGATGGAGAATCTGTCCGAAGAATGAAGTTAAGCACGCGAAATCGGCGCCATCGATCGAAGAAAGAGAGAGGATCGACAAAGAAACATAGACAAACAAGGATGAGAAAGAAAGAGGAGGAAGAGAAAGGTGGAGAGAAAGGAAAAACGTATACACGAAGAGAGAAGATTCATAAGAGAAGAAATAGCAGGTATAATTAGTTGAGCAGAGCATAGCAAGGTCAGCTGTGACGATGCTGCGCCCCTGTCGATGGCGATGAACCATTCGCTCGCGGCAAATGGCTCAACCCATAAGCGACTAATTATACCCATGTTGGAGTGTGAGAAGATCAGAGAATATCTCGCGTTTTATCGATTTTTATCGATCTGTTATATCCTTGTTGCACTAGCAACCGTATTTACCATCCTAAGCTAGTGCTACTTCTTCAAGAGCTCGGGAGGATATGATTGAGACCTTTGACCAAATTTTGTTCAAATCACAGTTCGGCGAAAGACCAACTTTGTCACATTTTTCGCGGCAATTACGATGGTCATACACTGTCGAACACATACGAAATGAATCCGTCAGAGTAGAAATCGGCTCATATGAGGTTAGAAAAGTCGGACGAATTCGAGTCCCTTCGGTATTATCGAAGCATTTCTCTAAGCTGAGGGGTGAGGGATTGCCAGAAGGTACAATGTTTGCGTAATAACCCACACGTAATACGATATTCCAGGTCACCCCCATGACTATCATTTTCTGCTTCGTTTCATTTCATTTCTCGTGATCACTTGAGCCCATAGTTCCCCGTTGCCTTAGCTACTTCCGCCATGGAGCTGAATTTGTTCGTCTCTGTGTACTTTTTCCTCCCGTACTTTTTTCCTTGTTCTAGTTCTCGTTCTGGTTGTTAGTACCTCCTATTATAATGTACCTCATATATGTTCCTTCGGAACATTGTTTCACACTTTTTTCTATGCACGACTGTGTTTGTATAAATCAAATCAAATCAAATCACCACACCGTTGAGCAGGTGAGACACCCATTTATGCCGATTGTTTTCGAGCGCGAATTTTGGCTTATATACCCTTACTCTATGAAACGGATGATGATGAAAATGGAAAAAGAGAAAGGAATGTGAACATACATTATAGACTTGTATGGGATTGTGTGGATAGACGGATTCGATCGCATAGGCAAGCATCGCCGCCTGCAGACCGACGTTGCACATGATGACCGTTGGCCGATCGGCTCTGAAGCCGTGAGTGTCGAGCCCTGGAAATTCTAAAAATTAGTGAGGGAACAGGCAGTTTCACTGATGTTCTTTGCACTAGAGCTTCACAGTAAAGTGAAAGGGCGAATGAAATTGAAAGGTGCGAACTGATCGGCATCGATCAGTACGCCATGGAGGGATTGGTCAATTTGTGCTAGGATCGATCGCTCGATAGTGCAGATGTACGTCTTTTACCGCTGCACCGCGTCCGTCCTTTTACTAGATGCGACTAAAAAGTCCGAGACGCTTTCCCAAGCATATGTCTCCCATCAGACGCTTTGAGAACTCAGGGAGATGGCCCGTAATCTTTCAATATAATCAAAAGTACTTAAAATTTCCTGACAGGAAGATAAAATGTAAGGGCAAAGGGGTTTGAGTTGATAAGTCATCTGGGCCGCAATCGTGTTACATTCCAATTTAGAATTGAATTCGACAGGAAAATAAGGAACATTGAAGCTGACGAGAGGGATCAACGAGAAGTATCAGGCTCCAGTTCCTCTAGCTCTGGTTCTGATTCCGGCGCAAGCTTGTTTGAACATCTACCTATTCGGCTATTGGTAAGAACAGTCTTGAGTAGAGACTACGTTTTTCTCTAAAAACGCGAATTCGTCAGCTTCCCACGATTGACCCTATTTTTGGGTAAGCGCTGCAACAGAGTTGGAGAATGTTCAGTAAGTGACCATAAGATCGACTAGGAGAACCAATTTTTTTCCGAATTATAACAGGAAAGATGCGATTTTGAACTCACAGTCCTTTATTTCTTCTGGACTTCGTGTGACTCCTTCCTCAACGAGCTCAGCAGCTGGTAGGTTCTTGAAGCCGGGGATATGCGTACCTACCACAGCTGGAAGAAGCAGAAATTAAACAAAATGAAAGTTCGAAGGGTCGGTTTTCGCAAGTTGGGTGGCTCAAAATTCGCTGCTCTTTAGACTATTGTAGAGAGATTTATAAAATAGGGCTCGAAGAAATTGAGAAGTTGGAGCGAAACCAAATTAAATGGCAGGCTCGAATGGTGAAAGGTATACACGAACGAAACCCCGCATTATACCCCTAATAGAGCACAAACCGTGCTGAGCAGGGTCTACTCAATAGGAAGTCTAAAACGCCTCACTAACGCTTCGGACACCTCGGACTAGTAACGGCGGGTAAACTTTGAATAAACACCGACTTTGGAGAGCGTTGATGAATAAGGATTTGCGCGCCAATTGTGTTAGACTTTGTATAAACTTTGAATGAACCCTGAATAAACACTTCTGCGCGTGTTAATGAAATATGTACAGTTTGCCCGCTATTAGGGATGGAGTCCACCTTCTGTTCGGGGTATACCGTTCATGAATCTGGTATCAGAACTAGAACGGATGAACCCAATAAGCTGAGGCGAAGTCACTTTCGAAATGGTAACGTACTTGGAGGACAACCGGTAGGGACTGTTCCTTCGAATTGACCTCGAACGCGGGAATCGAGCCAGTTAATCTGAAAACGAATCATTCCACTATGTCGCTTTGATCAGAGGAAACTCAAAGCTACGACGCGCCACCTCACATCATCCGTCCATTCGATGTACTTTCGGTCGCCGTGTTGTTCCTCCAGATGTTCATATTTGATGTTGTACCGGGTGAGGTTGTCTTTGGCCTTCCAGTTGCCGGGCTGAACCAGATAAAGGTACAAAATTTGCCAGTGAGAAGATAAAGGTAAAAAGGTAAAGGGGTAGGGGTTCGGCATTGATCAGCCCAGGGGATGAGGACGCGCCAGGCATTCGTGTTCCATTCAAATCGTAGAGGCACGTTGAATGCGTTTCTCCTATACAATGGCATGCGGGGCCAGCCGTTATATCGAGTCAATGTCTTCACCTTCCCAGACAAGTCTGGTACTATTTTACCAGATCCCGGGGGAATGGAAGGCCAAGTTAGCCCGGCCCGGGATCGATCGCTCCACCGCGCAGTTGTCAGCAGCGCCTCTTACCACTGCACCACACGAGCCCCTCTCTAACCTCTCTAACGTCTAGGGTAACACAACCTTATCTTTCGATCTCCGATCCTTGTACTATGGCAAGTACATTAAATTCAATACGTCTAGAATGCGATCTTTTTCGTCCCTTTTCTGGCTTCCCGCAGGACGTCAATATTCGTCGAAGCGTGTTGCTAACCAGACTGCGCCATGTCACCCTGTTATGTTAACGTTAACGCTTACCGGCAGTTTCACGTCGTCCTTGCTGATTTCTAGGCCCTTCCTTTCCCACTCGTCGAACCCGCCGTCGATCAGCGACACCTTTTCGTGGCCGTACGACTGAATGTGTCACTTCTTTTTTGCGCTTTAAAATACCCCACATTCGTGATTACCTTGAAAAGCCACGCGAATTTTGATGCATGAAGCATTCCTCCGAACATACCCCGAGCGTAGAGGATCAGATGTTCGTCTTCGTGAATTCCCAGCATCTGAAAGCATTATTTGTTGACATACGATTGATTTTTCACATGTTTCTAATCGTCGGTTTAACAGCAGTTTAATTGAGCCATTCACCTGAATGTATTGTTGGAACACTTCCGGAGGGTAGAGAGCAAACCTTTCGTACTCGGATGGATACAGTGCAGCATCGATGGAAATATGTGGAGCCTTAGGAATATGACCGGACAGATAAAGCTCTTTTGACCTGAAAAAGCGTTGGTTATTTTCCGCTTCGGAGTAAACCATATGGGTATCTGGTTAGCCATCACCACAGCGCCCATAACTTCTGTTCCAGGTAATGTTGCGAACTCTACGGAACGCTTTTTAGAGTTTTGGCAGCAAAATAGTGGCTTTTCTGCACTGCAGTAAGGTGGATCAAATTTGTTCGGCCTAACGTTTGATAATCGATTGACGTGTTCACATTCCTAAATCATCCACTAGGGAATAAAAACGTTAAAAAACATTATGGAGCGTTCTGAACACTTTCACCGAACTAGTCGACGCTGTGTACAGATGGTTTGTAAAACTGATCCATCGAGCCGGATTCGAACCAGCGACCTAAGGATAGCTGCAACTCTACAGTCCTCCGCTCTACCAACAGAGCTATCGACGGCACGAGCGCTAATTCCTCCCTTTTCCTCACTCGCTCCTATGGGACCAAGAATCTCCACCACTGGCGGTTTGTGTAATGTATCTAGTGCTCAGATGATCCGTCCAGCTCGATTCGATGTTTGTGACCAATAGTGCTTCTTCTGTACATCGACGACTTGCCAAACTGTCTTCATCCGCACCTCAATTTATGCAGATGACACAAAATTTTTCGCCTCCAACGATATCGATATATCACAACTAGCACTGAACCCCATCTCTGAGAGGTCGAAAAATAGGACCTTGAAATCTCGTAGGAGAAAGCAACACCGATGGGCATCGGTTCCCTCAAGTAGCATATTTTCTAGTTGACCGAGAACTTCGTGTATCCTGGCACTGTTACACTCAAACTCTCTCTCCCCCTGTTTTGATCGATTTGGACAAAATCACGGTGCTCGCTTTCAGTGAATCTAATCCAATTCTTCGCGCGTTCCAAACGAATAAACTTAACACAGTCCTCAAACTTTTTGTTACCTATCTAAAGCTTTTGCACCATGTCCTTGAGATTCAGACGTATAGTCATGTTATAATTTGAGGCCGTTTTTGAAAGAGAAAACAATCAACTTCGAAAAGCTGCTATCCTTTACCGCCTTTAGCAGTAGGAAAAGAAGTGACCCTTTTAGGCGCGAATGGGCAGAGTCTTTCAGAAACAGAAGTTTTCCGACTCCTTCCTAGTTTGTGCGCTGGGAAACCTTTAATTTTCCTACTTGGGAGAGATACGGACCAAATGTCAGTCGGTGACAAAGCACAATAAACAGAAAAAACAAATGAAAAAGAAAGTAGAAATATGTGAAAAACAAAGTATGTGCGTTGAAAACATTGACTACAAGAATTTGACGAAGATTCGAAAAAAAATCAGGAGACTCACGTGGATGGCAGAGCTAGAATCTTCTCGAAATTGCCGTAGAGTTCATTTTTGAAATGCTTCCAATCCGGTTTCTTTGCTACAAGGCTCTGATCATAGGTGCAGTCAAGAATTCGTACTCCCTCCTTGTTGATGATGTTCTTCTTCAGTAGCTGTGAAACCACACCCACGTCAATTAGCCGCTTCAGCGACATTCTGAAACAAAATGTCTCAGTTGACCTAACAGCGACAGGTAGAAGATCACTTTGTCGAATTTCGAGTACATCAAGAGACTCGAATTTTTTTTATTTTTCATTTTCTAGCTTGTGAGCCATCTTAAACAACAAAAATGTTACATAAGAAGACAAAGCTCTATTTAGCTATTTGGAAACAAAAATAGACGAGCAGTTCTTGCAATCGCAAAGGCAGTGAAAATGGCAGGAATAGACTGGTGTTTGACACGTTTTGCTGTAAAAATATAGTGGTGCGAACGAATGAAAGAATATTGAGCACAGATTTAGAATCCTCGAAAAATGCTCAACAGAACACATCTAATTTATTTTTTATTTATTTATTTATTTAGTTATTTAATTGTTCTGTCTGACATCAAACACAGAACACATCTTATTTATTTATTTATTTATTTATTTATTTATTTATTTATTTAATTGTTCTATCCACATCAAAACCGAGAGGAAGAAGTAAAATTCTTGGCGTGTGGTCGGACTTGCTAATTGTGGTTAACGTCTCACTAAATTTGTAGGAAAAATTCGAGTGCAAGAAAATATGTATGTAGAGCTCGCAGTGACTATATCTAACGAGGCTTCAACGTGAAGAAAGAGGAATCCGGCTAAGAAGAAAAAAATTATAGTGAAGTCGCTGAATTGCAGGTCAGAAATGGCTTTTTCATTTTTATTCTTGTGAATAAAATAATCAAGGTACCTCAAGAACTATGGTGTCTAGTGACGCTAGGGAAAGACTGACAAAAATCAGTCTGGGTAAGCCACCGGCTGAAGCTCTGAAGCGACGAAAGGACGGATTCTGGATGGCTTGATTGTTTGAAGCAGTGCTGACCGATTGGAATGAGAAACCGTGAACGACAAAAGAAAGGCTGACATAGACAATCTATTATAGAAAATGGCGTTTCGGGGACAAAAATGTTTTTGCTCGTTTTAGCCGTTCGAATGGTTGTGCTATGTTCATTACTTGTCCAGACTTGTCTAGAAAGGTGAAGGTGCTGATTTGAGCAGCGGCAGGTCTCGCATTCTATAGGCCAGGTACGCATCTACGATTCTGATCTACCAGAACTCATCCTGTCTTCAAGTGTTCTGTTCAACCAATGCTCGAAGTCGCTACGAAAAACATAAATTGCTCGCTACGAATAATGATTCCGTTCCGACGTAATAGCACTGCAATGCCAAATTTCACCTCAAGCATCAAAAATCACTTCTGTTCGTAAGACCTGCAATCCCTGAATCAGGAAACGTTTTCCACGTAAGGCCCTTGTTATACATTCCCTCGCGGTGAGCGTCTGCGACTTGCGAGCGGTGATCGTGTGCGTCGCTAACCTCCGACGCTGAGCACGCGACGCACGCACGCACGCGCCCAAAGCATAAAGAGCAATGCGCGAGGTGATTGCCCCACCCCCAGCGAAAGGGTCCATCGCAGTACAATGCGCAGCGACGAGAGCGTGGAAGGTTCGCTAGCGTGTGCATAATAGCCCGTGAGCGTCACCACGCCAGCGTCACCATAATAACTCGTACAAACGTGTCCGTCGCCATGGTGTCTGATACTAAATGGACGAATTACGCTGGGGGGTGAGCGAACGTATAACAAGGGCCTAAAGGTCGAATAGTTTTTCGTTGCTGCTGATGGAAATTTGATATTCGTCTTAGTGTTGCCACTGAGGTTTTTGCCTTGTAAAGCAAGAGATGACGGTCATCCAGCGCTTCCACATAAGCGATGTTGCCAGACTGTACTATAGAAACTATGAAATAATAAGCACATGAAATTCTAATCTTGTATGTATCTTGAATCTTGAAATTTGATCTTGAAAAAAAAAGACCAAATATGTAAAAGCTCAAAGTTAATTCTAATCCTGCTGACCAGCTATTCCTTGTTTCCAAGTTATCACCAGTGTACACAGAGTGAAGAAACAAAAAGTAATCGTAAATGAAACCACATGATGAAAACTTAATGGACACGGTATCACTTGAACGCTTGTTACCAAGTCGTTATTTCGTCGATAACTGGAGAAAAACATTTCAGCCTTTTCTCAATGGGTATGGGAGCGGACAACGACGGTCTTCAAAAGGAACTCTTATCAACTGATCAAATCGCGCAAGGAACTTTTGTCCCAACAGCTGATGCGCGTCCTTTCGTTGCAACGTACGGCCTTGGCGAGGCTGCGGAGAGAAAGACGAATCAGAGACCACTGAACAAGGACAGCAAATTTATCATGACAGGCATGCCGTGAGGAAGTTTTGCTCCGATTCTGATTTAGTTTATTCCACGAATAGAATATGGTCTTGTATTGGAATAAGACCACAATCTGAAGCAATGCAGAGATCTGTTGGTCTTAATACTACCAGGTAAGTTGTGGCCAAGTAAAACCAAAAATGGTGATAATCCAGAGGTGCCGTTCATGTCAAGCTTGATGAACTATTCCATGGAAACTATTATAACTATATAAGAACGAAAAATATGTATGACTTCTTCAAATCAGCCGGACAGCTAGAAACGCGAGCTCTTATAGGAAGAAAAAGGCAGGGCTCAACTTCTCAACAGGACTGAAAACTGTTCCAAAAACTTGAACAGGGATTGGAGTCGCTCTAAATAGACTTCTAAGCGCTCCTAGGAGGGCGGAACGATATATCCAAGCTATCTGTTTCAGCTTGTCTTGTTCAAAAAGCCGCTGTAGAAGGTAAAAAAGAGAAAGACTAAGCGAAAGAGCTCGCGCTGTCGGTTTCTTGGATGGAACAGTTGGAGTGACAGCAGCAGACAATTTTTCTGCAAGGAATGCACTTCGGAGCTCCCCACTTTATGAGCCGTTCCAAAGAACACAAAGCCTACTGCCGATGCTCGGTAGCAGTGTAAAGAGAAAGCTCATTCGGCCATCTGGCATCTGTTGAACAGAGAGAAAGCGTTTCTAGCAAGCCTAAAAGGTTTCCAGTTACCATCCGCCTAATGGTCCACTCTGAGACCTCCAATGTAAAGTTTACAACTTTTTTATGTAAAAATAGTAACGTAGTATTCAAGGCTCAGTGATAAGGGGCGCTACTGACACCCGCACGGTCGAGCGATCGATCCCGGCCCGGGCTAACCAAGCCTTCCATCCCTCCGGGGTCGGGTAAATTGGTACCAGACTTGTCTGGGAAGGTAAAGACACTGACCTGGTATAGCGGCTGGCCCCCACAGGTCATTGTATAGGCCAAATACGCATTCACTATGCCTCTACGATGATGAATGGAACACGAATGAAGAGAACCTTAGGGAGCTGATCAACGGAGGCCCCTTTTCCTTTACCTTTCTGTTATTACCTTCACCGTAATCTCAACAACAACTTCTTTCACAAATAACAGTAACCCTATTTTGTCCCGATAGATTTTCACCAAATGAAAGTATGTAAAGGTCATGTTTCCATTTTTATATTTTTTAAGTCATCAAATTGCTGCATCTGAATTATTGCAAAAAATCCTGATGAATCTTGTACGTAAACATTTTTAGACGGTGGGAAAATGAAGACCTCTCGTCTCTTCTCTTCGCCGAGCGTTGATTTGATCCTCACCCTAAAAATCGATTACCTATCAGGTAATAAATCAATGAAAATCATACTCAAAGTCTCCAGCGATAATTTGAAATCGATGTTGAAAAATTTAGCAATGTAAGAAATTTTTACAGGATGTCTTGAGTTTTTCCAATGACCATGATATTTTTCCGTCGGACAGTTCTTCACATATTTCGAATTTAAAGCCTTTTTCGTGATGCTCCAACAATAAGTGTTTTTTCGCGAGCTCCATCGCTCAGTCTCTCTTTCTGTCTTCCACTGGTGCTTTAGTCGAGCCTGAATAGTTAGCTTGGATATATAGTTCCGCCGGTCCTAAGAATGCTTCCTTGAGGAATTATAACCAGCTTTGATTTTTTGGGCGCATTCTCACAGCTTGAAAGATTAAGCGCTGCACGTTTTTTCCCTACAAGAGCGTTCGATTCTAGCTGTGCTAGCTATTTTGAGGAGCTTTACAAGACAAAAACTTCAGTAGCAACATTAAGTCGAACGTCAACTTTCCATCAGCAGCGATGAAACCTTTACCTGGCAAACGTTTCCTGATTCAGAGATTGCAGGTCTTACGAACAGAAGTGATTTTTGATGTTTGATGTGAAATTTGGCATTGAAGTGTTTTTACGTCGGAGCGGAATCAATATTCGTACCGAGCAATTTTCGTCTTTCGTAGCGACTTCGAGCTTCCATTAAACAGAACACTTGGAGTCAGGATTTGTTTTGGTAGAAGTGAAAAGGAGATTGGAATTCTGAAAAATAAGAAACATGGGTAACTTTTGTCTTAGGCGAGGGACGGGATGGGAGCATTTCACAGTTACACATGTATGTAGTTATGGTGGAAAGAAGTTGCTCGTCGTACATAGTTTCAGAGCTCAACACATCAGTATCGTGATTAGAGCCCATGATCGTTGATGGTTCTCGCTCTTCTTGTTCTTGTGGTGATAATTATGGAGAAGAAAGTCACACGAGACTGCAGTTAAATCACTATGTCGCTATGTTTACCTCCTCCTATTTCGTTCTCATCGGTCATTTAGCAGCATGGGAAGGCAATCGATGTTATTCTGCTGATTTTCCGAATTCACTATTCAGAGAGGTAACTAAGCGATGATTGATGGCACACCGGACAAAAATCGAAGTGCTAGTTGGAATCTTTCATGGATAGTGGCTTTTGTGTGCAATTCATGGAAAGAAAGAAAACACTAGCAAATTCCATTCTATCCACAACTTGGATTTTTTCTCACGACTAGGCGTTCCTTTAATGATCAATGTCAATAGCATGATTTCTGCTCAAAATTCCGCCGAGAAGTAGTTTGTGCGCTGCCTTTTAGTACTTCTTGTTCACTGTGAAGAAAACAGAGTGTAAGAAGATACAGTTCTTCACGACAGAAACTCGAAGCGAAGGCTTGTGATCAATGTGATTTTAAAAGTGGAACTACTTGGAAGCTTATTGATGGATTTGGATTTCTCTCACTAGCTTCCTATCTTTTTGTAAATACAATTAGCCGAGCTCTTCCCTTACAAAAAATATGAAAACACGTCTCCAACAACTGAAAGCAATCCTTAAAGGTAAGCAATCGAAGAGCGTCCGATATAATCAGCAAGTGGAATTTGCCAAATTTCAGTTCACCATAGGACAAAGTTTGAAGAGGTAACAGAAGTGAATAAAATAGATTTTGTGTCAGTTCTTTTAGCAATTCTCTGGGCAGTTAAAAGTTCATAGTTCTAGACAATCGTTTCGAGTTCTCACTAAGGGTTCGTAGTGCTATAAAAGTTGACTTATGTATTTCATTGAAAAATTTCATTGCAGAGGCTTCAAGAACAGTTATCTTGATCTAAATCATTGCGCAAGCAATGAAGAGAACTTCGATCATTTGGCTTCATAATGTGTAACGTTACCCCAGTAGTAACAAAAAAATGACAAAATAGACAAGTGACAAACGAGTGTTTTCAAAGACATTCGAGAAACAAATACCAACGGAAGTTTCTTTCGAATACGAAATGACGGAGTACGGATCCATTTATAGCTTTCAGAATTTCAAGGGCATGGCGAAACTCAAGGGTCTGTTTTGTTGTGATTTTGGTTATCAATTTTTTCCTGTCTCCGATGTGAATCTTAACTTGCAGGTATTTATTTAATTATTTATTTAATACGTCAAATGATCCGCCTAAAACAAAGATAGCAGAGGGTAAAAAGAAAGACGACAAATGAAAAACTTGAACTCAACACAAGAAACGATCCAGGAAGACTATGCAGGCCTCTTAAATAGTTAGGTAACGCATAACCTTTTCAATTAAATTCAGAGAATTTTGACCTTGAAAGCTGATTCAAGATGTTCCAAATGGAATCTGACCACTAGAGACCTATAAAACTTCAGATGAGAAGTACAAAGCCCATAATATGAATCTCGAGGCGTCGCCCAGGCACTTTCTTAGGACATATTTAGCACTAAATTAAGATTACATGTCAAAAATATATAAATAAAGGTAAATGGTGAGAAAACACTGCGTCGTTCTCTTCAAAACGTGTACAACAGGAAAGAGGTGTTCGATCAATTGCCCGCTATACGAGAGCATCATGATAAGCGCAGAGGAAAACAATGAAAATCGCCATGTTTTCCCGCCCAGTTTCCATCCGCAACGGAGAGTGATACTGTTTACAAACGTTCGCTCTCACTCATCGGTACCAACAATTCACGATAAAGGACTGTCAATCGATTCGTGCAGAGGGAAACGGTTGGCCAGCACTAATGAGACATTTCAGGTGGAAAAAACAAGCGAATGTGAAAACATTGTCGCAAAGAGAATAAGTCCAGCTCAGTGCGTCGAAGTTTTTGCCCGATGGAGTGTGTCTGTGTCTGTGGGCAACCGGTTCCGTTGGCTGAAGGGAAGAGCGACAGAGGGCGGGACGGTGATGGCGATGTCGACGGCACCATCCATCTGCGTTCCACGTGCCTGGGAAGCATTCAAAACATGGCGGTGTTCAGCAGAAATGGAGCTAATCATCAATTTCGCTCGTTTTCCGTGAGCTTTATCGATGTTTACGCTGGTTGGACATTAGGGTTCCAATTTAGAGCATGGAACTTTGCGATTTTCAGTAGATTGCAAGGATGTATGAATTTTCATTTCGAACCATATAAGTGTTCTTTTCGATTAGGGCACCACTATTGTGTTCCTTCGCTCTTTTTTTTACAACTTCTACCTAACATTAGGGGCGTGCTTGGTGCAGTGCTAAGAGGCGCTACTGACACCCGCACGATCGGTCGATCCTGGCCTGGGCCAACCAAGCCTTCCATTCCGACGGTAAATTGGTACTAGACTTTTCTGGGAAGGTAAAGACCCTGACTTGGTTAAGCGGCTTGCCCCGCAAGTCACGGTATAGCCCAAAACACACTCATCTTGCTTCTACGATTCTGAGTGGAACACGAACGCGTGGCGCGTACAAAAGAACTCACCTTTATCGTTACGGCTGAGAAAGTGCGACATTTAATCATGAAAATCCAAGCGATGAGCACATATCTACTACGTGTCATTAACAGATGATGATTCTAAGTGACAATGAGTTAAGAACAGAAATGCTTACATTCATTCATTTTTATTTATTTGCGTACGTGAATTTGAAACCCACATGCGGGGCCATCCCGAAATCCAAAGTGCAGACTTTGTGGATCTCATCTAAAGTTTTTAAGGTTTATAGTTGACCGTATTCTGCTTCGAGCACCTCAAATTAGCTTGCAAAACCCAGACGTCTTATGAGGTTCTGTGAAGAGTAAGTTTTGCTGCTGCCAAGTTTTATTTCCATGAAGATTTTCAAGAAGAGGATCAGCACACTGTGACCTATGCGATCAACGTTTTTGTGAAAGTCATAGGTTATTATTCAGACGCTCTCCTAATTCCAGGACACAATGACCCGCCTCATTAATTTCACGATCTAGGTAGAAGGAATTGCAGAAACCTGAACCTGTCCTTTTGAACAATAAGAGCACTTCACTGTTGAGTTTTAGACAACCACATGTGAGCATGTTTTCAAACAGTGGCAGACCTGTTCCGCACCAACTGAAAGCAGATGGATTCAAAACGTTCCACAAAGCGTTTAAAAGGTATGAAAAAGGAATTCTTCACACCTCTTTCCTCATTTCCGTCGTCAAAGACCTCACTAACAACTCTGGCTGGTACTACAACATAAAAGACCGAAAATCCTTCAAGTGAAAGCGTTGTTTATAACAGAAAAATACAATTTTTACCGGATAGTGTCCGAAAATGTGAAACTCCCACAGATATTTCCGTCAAAATGCAATTGAGGTTGCAAAATTTAACATAAGGAATACATGCGCCATGTACATGTTGAGCCTTTTCAAAGTTTATAATACCTAGTTGTTTGCACTGTTTGATAAAGGAATTTGTATGAGTGCAGTTAACGGACATTTGATGAAGAAAATTGTTAGACCACTCCAACCATTAAATTCATAGAATCAATTGGAGCTGAATGCATGGAAATGTCATGAGCCGGCGTGCTGTGCGACGAACATTTATTTAATTAAATTTTTCGAACATCCCGTTTTCTAGAGCCTTATAGAAGGTCTCCGGGGAATCCAGTGAGACGAAAACAACCTCTTAGAATTTCTTCTAGACATATTGCTTTGCTTTGCTTCCTTAGGTGAGCGAAAGTTCCAGATTGTATCAAATCTGACATGTATTTGCAAAAAAAAACTAAATTTAAATTGAATACTAAACGCAGTTCGCACATGGCTAGTTTAATAAATATGTTCCCCACGAAAAACGAAACAATATATGTATATTCTACTATTGCCGATGTTCACCATGTGTTTACCAATCCGATGGAATGACATCTACACTATGAAACGAGAGAAGAAATGAGGCGGAAAAATTCAGCCAACTTTGGGTTCTTTTTTGGATTTTTAACAAAGTGATTTTGCCAGCCCGTGGAACCTTGAGTTTTTGACTTTTAACTTCAACTGAATGACTTTTAGTTTTCCAATTTTGAATATGTTACACGTGATTCCTCAACAGTTTCCCTTGTTCACAGTGACGTAACTTCGGCGAATTTTTCTCAGAATTCTTGGTAGCACATCCTTCGAACAGTAATGAGTCCAAGGGGATCTACAGAAAGCGAGGCGAATGAAAGACGTAGAAAAATGAAGACAGAGAAGTTGCTGTAATTTTATCTCACCGCGTCATAAATCTGAACTGACCCAGGGTACCCAGGTAGCATTTCTAATTGCTTGACCTAATTAGGGAAAAAAGGAAAGTGGTCGGCTTTTATGAGTCCTCCTAAGGATGCGCAATGCACATGTCTTCCATTCAGAAATGTATAGGTATGGCGAATGTGTACGTGGCCTCTACTAGAGTGAACCAAAGTCCTGCCACACGAGAGTACCAAGAGCGCAAATAAGGAACAAGTACTTAGGCTTAATCACGCTGCAATCTCAATGAAGGGTTAAGGATGTATGTGCTATATTCAAAATGCTCACGGGGATCATCGACACTGACATCTCAAAGTTCTTTTCACTGCGTTCATCAAGAACTCGCGGCAGTCTCGAAAAAATTTCGTATGGAAAGCCTAAGACAACTCTCAGATTGAATTATTTCACACGTAGGGCATGCTCTAATTATATTGCATTTAGGAATGACATTCCTCTTGTACCGTGTTCTTTTCGTCCTATCAAACGTTTTGTGGAACTGAGACTTCTTTAGCACTGAAATACTTGTGTCGTGTTATTTGAATCGCATTTTTTGTATTCTTCTGTTTCGGACGTGTGTCTTAAACATACGTAATAAATATCAATATCAATGCTGTCTTCACTTTTTTCTATTTATGTGATTTTTCCTGATTTTTCAATTGTTTGTCCGTGTACATTGCTGAATCAAGATATACAGAAGAATAGCGAAAGAGAAATAGTGTGGACGTCCTGTAACAGATTCTGAGGCACCTACATTTACTTCAAAGGCAATTTGACCAGTGAAAAATATAGCACGTCGTGAGATATTGCTTAACAGCACGTGGTGTTTGTAAGAAGCCAAAACAAAAGATAAAAAAGACAATAATAACAATGTTTTCAAACGAACAAAGTAACAATATGACAACTAATAAAATAGCTAACTTTCGCAAGCTCCTTTTCAACACTTCAAGAACTGTTAAGTGCTCTTTCAGCTAAATTGTTAGTAATTATGAACTCATAGCAGGATAACCAACTCCCACAACAGTTTCCGTTTACTGAACAAACAGTGAGCAATTCATTGAAAAAGCTCAGCAGCGTATAATTAACTAACCTATAGAACCCTAAGCGACTAGTTAACCACTAAAAATTATGAATAATGAGAAGACCAAAAACAACTCAATGCCGTCGCAGATTCCATCTCAGTTGAACAAAATCATCAATGCTTCAAGTGAACTCCGCCGCTAGATATTCTCTTCGGGTCTCGGAGCTCCATTTCTTTTAATGATCCCTGAATGATGATACAAAAAATTTGAAGAGAAACGAAACGTACCATGTTGAACTGTTCGGTGGCACTCAAGGAAATGAAAAAAATAAATAACAAAAGAAAGAAAGAACGAACGAACGAAGGAAAGAAAGAAAGAGAAAGCGAAAGAGAAAGAAGGAAGGTAGGAAGGGACGAATGGAAGAAAGAAAGAATGAATGAAACAAACAAAGAAAGAACTAAAGAAAGAAATAACGAAAAAAGGAAGAATGAATGATTGAACAAAGGAAAGAAAGAAATAACGAAAGAAAGAAGGCAATGTATCTCTCCTCTCATATAAAAAGACCTGAACCCTGTCATGTGAGGAATGCAGACTCACGTTATAAACACGGAGGGACACATCTGGGTAAACTAGATCTATCGCGAACGCTAACATTGCCGCTTGCATTCCCGTATTACAGTTTGTTACAATTGGCTGACCATGCTTATATCCATTGGTAGCCAACCCTGAAAGGAGAGTAAAGTCGGCAAAATCCAGAACGAGAAATCAGAATTCTCCGCAAAGCATTTCTGCACATCTTTAGCTTTCATTTCCAGAGAGGAACGCTCAAATTTTATTTATAATAATGGGAAATACACGAATAAAGCGAGAAATTATCAACTCACATTCTTTGATCTCGGCAGTGCTTTTCAACACACCGTTCTCGTCCAAAAGCTCAGCTGCTGGTGTGTTTTTGAAGCCCGGTATATTACTACCGCCAACACCTGAACGAAAAGGTGCTGATCAGCCAAAACAAATAAGAGTGATACTTTTTTTAAAATAAAACGTTAAACACTTACGGTAAGGGTCCAATCCAGTGTCTTCAGTACCATTGAACTGCCCACGAATACGGGAATCAAGGAAGTTAACCTGAAGGTGGCGATAAGTAAGGCAAAACATTTCAAAAGAAGTAAATACGGCACTTGTTTGAAGTTACTATTCCACCGACCGGGGTGGGGGCCAAAAAAATCAATTTTTGCTAAGATTTCGAATACAGGGGTTATTTGGGGTGTTGATCACAAATCTGATGCCGGTTTTCCAAAGTTCGGTCGAGGACCACCCATATTGTCGATTTGGGTGATCGAAATGAGATCGAATGAGAGGAGGGGTAATTTCATGCCGTTTCACTTTTCTCACTATATTATACAGGATAAAAGGTAGCAGGGTATAAACCTACAGACGGGTAACACTCCCTTAGGATTGTCAGTAGGGCTAGAAGTGTACCATCATACCAAATTGGCGAACTTTGCTGTACCACATTGCCAACCCTGCAAGCGCTGCGGGTGGTCCTCGGCCGAAGTTCGGGAAACGGACATAAGATTCATGATTGAAGCCCCACACCCCATAGGCGAAGTTTCGAAGAAGAACTTTTGACCTAAGCCCAGTCCGTGGAGTCGGAACTTTCGACAAATGTCCTAAATATTATTCGAGTGACGCTCGGTTAATCGCGAAAATCGCGACTGGGGTGAGATTCGAACATGCGTCTTGAGCTTATTTGGGGACAAGAGGGGGCGGGTCAGTAATCTATAGATTTCATGTAGCGGTCTAGAATCAGCAAGACGATTAGGCCTGAGAATCGGGATCTATTCCCGCTTATGGCGCGACATTCTCGATAATACTTGCATTATCAGCACAATAACTACTTGTCCTGCTCATAGCAGCAACAGCAAAAATACTGCAATAAGATATTTAGTAGTCGAGACCGTCCAACACTAATTTTTGCCAGCTCTATGTTACGACTAATTTGGCAAATTCAACTCGCCGAGTTTTTGTTGGCGTTGAGTTTCCCTTCCAACAAAGAGCCCTATCTCAATTATTGCCCGAAAAAGGTAAAAGGTAAATGTAAAGGTACCGGCGTAGATCAGTCCTCTGAAGACCATTAACACTAAATTATGGCCCAAATAGAAAGGAAATATTGACGAGTGTAAATTGGTTGAACTTCGACATTTCAAAACTATAAAATTTGAAAGGAGACATTGAATAGAAACAAACTGTACAAACACACATCAGTCGCATTACCTCATCCGTTCGTTCAATGTACATCTTCTCACCATCTTTCGATTCCAGCTCTTCGAAATTAATATTATATATGCCAATATCATCTTTAGCTTCCCAGTCTCCAGGCTGAAGTAGGAAACATGATAATGTAGACAGACGTAGAGCAGAGCTCACACAAACCATCAGCTTCACGTCTTCGGTGCTGGTTTCATGTCCTGTCTTAACCCACCGATCGAAACCTCCATCAAGTACGGACAATTTTTCGTGACCGTAGGACTGAAATGTGAAAAACCGTAATAGGAGCAGCAAAAATGCGAAGATAAAGAATGATAGAAGTATATGAATAGACGCCACTCGCCTTCAATAGCCATGCGAACTTAGTGCTGTACATCATACCTCCTAATGCTCCTCTCGAGTACAAAATTAGGTGCTCTCCATTGTTTACACCCAAAATCTGAACAGAAAGTTGCAGCCTTGCGAGTACACTAACACGGAACAAGAACTGTAGAAGCTATTGCAAAGTGACAGTTTAAAAATCAGTACGATTCTTGAGCACCTGAAATGCAACCGCCAAGTGAAGGCAAAAGGTAAAGACGTCGGCGTTGATTAATCTCTTAAGTGCTACGGCATTCGTGCTCAATTCAGAACGCTAGAGGCATGGTGAATGCCAGTTTGACGTATAAAATGACTTGCGATGATAGCCGTTATATCAAGTTAGTGTCTTTACCTTCCCAGACAAGTCTGGTCCCAATTTCCACGACCTCGGGGATGAAAGGCTTGGTTAGCTCGAGCCGAGATCGATCGCTTGACCGTGCGGTTGTAAGAGGCGCCTCTTAGCACTGCACAGCATAGGCTCCCCAATGTCCGTTTCATATCACTTATTCTCTCAGAGTTGAAGTGTTTTTAAGGCTTACATGTCACAATAAAAAACCAATTTCAAGGACCGTAGAATCTTACCACTGGTAAATCCGTTTGTTTGATTTTTTTCATCCGTTAGATTCGCTACCGTTATTTATTGTGTACTTAAGAATGAATAAACTAGTAAATAAACAAATGGAAAGGCGAATAGAAGAAACACTTTTTACCCTTACCTGCATATACTCTTCGAAGATTTCACTGGGATACAACGCGAATCTCTCGTACTTCGATGGAAACATTGCCGCATCAAGCGACATATGAACTGCTTCAGGAATGTGACCAGATAGGTAGAGTTGCTTCGATCTAAACAACAACGAATACTGGGGACCAGACACTCTGACAGTATGATTAGAACTGGAATCGAAGTGGGAGCTTCCGCAATATGACCAAGATAATTTCCTTGCACACTATTTGTAAGAGAAAGAAAACGAACACATCGCCGGAGTCTACAGCAGTCTATTTCGTTCTAGTTACATCCGTTTTCCATGGACAGTGGGCGCTTACTGTACTAGTCACAAGTTCCGAGTCACGTCCAAGTTAGACAAAGATTTCGAAAGCTCTCACAAATTGTTGTTTACTATGATTCAGTATATTTAATTGTTGGTAGTTGTAGGCCTTCGAAACCGGGAAAACGGAACTGCATCCGAAAACTCAGGGCTATCGACGTGCAAGTATACAATTTTTTAGTGAGCAGTAAAACCCAGAAAATGGTATTGCTTATTTACCTAATGTGGCAGTAGTCTTGGCCCCATTAAACTTGTGGCACTCCAGTGGTCACACAAAACTGTTCAATTTGACTCAAACTTCGCCCTTGGGGATTTTATGGGGCGTTGATCACGAACCTGACATCCGTTTTCCGAATTTCGACCAGAGATCACCCATATTGCTTGGAAGGGCAAGCTGGGTGGCCCAGGTAGGATCACCGATTTGGCTGAAACTCCATCCAGGCACGTTATTTGGATGCTGGTTACGAATATGACGTCCACTTCTCGGATTTCAACTGATTTGGGTCAGTACTTCGGGCGAAATTCAAAAAGGCAACATCGTGATCAACATGCGAAATAGCATACCTGGACGAATTTTGAGCGAAATCTGAAATTTTGACTGGACCATTCTGACCGACGATATGGGTGGTCATCGGCAAAAATTCGAAAAACAGACGACAAATTCATGAACACCGAGGTTTAATGACAATCCGTCGGACTTGGAAGATTTGCGATCTGCACCACAAATCAGTCCTACGACGGAAGTTTGGGTATGACGCACTATTCCAATTCACGGACTCCGCTGGCAGGGGAAGACTTTTTCTTTTCAATTTCACTCGAACTCCACCTCCGAGGATTTTCGGGGTGCTTATCATGAAAGTGACATCCGTTTTCCGAATTTCGGCCAAAGACCACCCATATCGTTTACAAGGGCTAGCTGGGTGGTCCAAGTAGGATCACCGAATTGGTTAAAATTTTGTCTAGGGTGGTTAGTTTGCATGCTGATAACGATCCTGACGTTTGTTTCTCGAATATCGGCCAGCGACCACCAATATCGTTAAAGTTGGCAGTCGGGTCAAGATCACCAATTTGGTTATAACTTTGTCTAAGTGCTATTTGCTATGCTGATTACGAATCTGATATCCTTTTCTCAGATTTCGATGGATTGCGGCAGATCCAGGCACCTGCTCCTTCACGCCCGCTCTTACGCCTTCATGGTTTACCAAAGCCGGTTTACCGGTCCATTTCGGACGAAATTCGAAAAACCAACATCATAATCGTGATCTACATGTGAAATAACCCCACTAGTCGAGCTTTGATCCGAATCTGAAATTGTGACTAGACTATCCTAATGAACGATGTGGTTGGTCTCCGACCGAAATTTGAAAATGGGTGACAGAATCGTGATCAGCACATGTTACCCCATAAATGAACTTTGGATAAGATAGGGTGAAAGAAGTTTTCTCCGGCTGCTAGACTGCCATGAACTGAGAAGGCCAAAATCTTTTATCGTATGAATGCATATGTTTAGCTCTTAGCCACAGTCTTTATTCAGGTTCTGAATGAAAAATAAACTCAACAAAACAGCGAAAACTCACACGCTCGGTTGAGAAAGAATCGCTTGGAATTTTCCATAGAGTTCATGTTTGAAAGCTCTCCAATCGGGTTTCGGACCGATGCTGTAAGTGCAGTCGAGAAGACGCACTCCTCCACTATTGACTATGCCGCCTTTCAAGAGCTGAGAAAGAGTGGACACATCAATCAACTTTTTTAGGGACATTCTGAACAAGCTCTATGTAGTTGGATACTGGACTGCATCAAAGAACGGCGCAGAAACCACATTAGTACAACTCACACAATCGATTTGTCGAGGAAGCGTACGAAACGATGGGGAAAATTTTCACAAAAAAAAAACACACAAAAACGGATCTGTAGTAAATTCCGCCGAACGCGCAAAGTCCGGCGCGCTGCAAGAGAATGGAGCACAGTTTACCCCACGAACGCCTCAGTACGGCCATTTCAGGTTGCATCGTGATAAATTTAGCGGTTCCTTGCGTAGAAGCTCTGTTTACACAATTTCACTTTCTAACTTCCCTATATTGGGGAAATTTTCTCAACAAATTTCCTCAAACTTCGCGTGTGGGCACGACTTTGGCAACCGTTCTTCGAATTTCAAACGGAGACCACTCATATCGTCCATTAACGTGATCAGGCTTAAATTTCAGAGCTACCCAAATTTTGTTTTGGTATGTTGTCTTGTCTCCTGGCCACGATTATGATGTTGCTTTTTCGAATCTAGCCCAATTGTAGCCATTACGGATATATTTAGGTGAGTAATTATATCGTAGAGGAGGGATCAGGGAGGTGGCGGGGGAATGCATAGTTGAATCTGCCAAAATCACCCATATCTGCGAAAAGGGCATCAGATTCTTAATCAGCATCCTGAATAACTGACCTAGGTCAAGTTTCAGCCAAATCGATGATTTTGACCCGACCATTATGTAAATGTGACCCTTCACGAAAATTTAGTAAATTCGGTGATCATAGCTGGACCCCTCTACTGGCCCCATGCAAATGATAAGCGTGGTCCCCTGTTAAAATTCGGAAACTGAATGTCACATTCATGATAAGCACCCTAGAAAACACATGGGTGAAATTCGAGCCGCATTGTAAAGAAATTTGGGTACTTGTAAACGGTTGGGACATTGCTCGCCGCGCGGCCGGTTTTCCTACGTGACACGCGTTCATTTTGGAAGTCGTTATACGCCGTGTTGGTTGTTCCAATGAACGCTTCAACCCCATCGGACGAAAAAAAAGAAATTCAGACCAGATTCTCAAAAGAGGGTTGTTTTTGACTGAAATTTTACAACTTATATCTTTGTTACATGAAGAACGAAAACAGCGAAGTCTTTAGTGGCTTTCAAAATCTTTAATCGCATCTAGTAGTGCCGAAAATGGGTCTTTGTCGCCAATCTGAAAAAGAAGCATAACTGGGTACAGTCAATGCACAAGTGTAACAACGACTCTTGTCTCCAGATGAATTCTGATAGGTATGATTCCAGGTGATTACGTGCTGTACATCTCTGTCGCTTATTGTGTTATTCCATTGATCCCCACATTCTTTCAATGTTCTGCGTATGTACTGTCGTAGTGGGCTCAACAAAATTTAGGCAATGACTCACCGTGTAAGGTTGGAAACTAGCCATCTCTAATTCCGACGTCTTGTATCCCCGTCTTGTACATCCTTCAGCTACATTGTCCTTGATTACGTCTGAAAGGGTTCTGGCGCCCTTCCTTCTGCGAAAACTTGGCAGCATATTTTTGGGTTCGGGAGGGTGAAGACGTTCATTGCAACAACCAGTTTGGAAACGAGCAACACAAAAAATGAGTGCGTATCATGTCGCGGAAGAGTGGCGATAGTACGCGGTGGCGCGGCGAGCAATGTCCCAACGGTTTACGAGTACCGAAATTTGTTTATTGCTTCTATCACTGGAGTGTAATGAGTGTAATAGTGTCAGGTAACCGATAAATAGTTCTGAGAATCAAAAGTAGCCAAAACTACTATACTTCCTACAGGAAGGCATATTTATTCTGCTCTGAAGGTTTCGAATGAATAATGCAACTGCGAAAACTGTTCTGAATGTCCGAAAGTCTGCTGTCCAGTCGTGTATGAGAACATTGTTTTGCCTCGTTTCAAGCTTTAAAGTGATCTTCAAGATGTGGCCTTCAATCGAATTGCAGGTACCTAACTTGATGTTAAGAGCTATTAGAGATAGAATGCCATTGAAAGGTAAAGGCAAATGTAAAGGGGTCGACGTCGATGTGCAGTAATAGAACGAGAGACAATGAAGAAAGAAGAAAAAGCTGAGATCAGCAAAGCAGTTGGCTCATTGGCAGTGATTGCCTCGTGAACCGGGTTGCAGCGCAAAAGTGCAGACTTTACGATACAATGCGCCGTGTTTACCCGATAACTGAACTTTATGTTTCCACAATCCACATGAAATGCATTCGAGTTTTCAATTCACATGAAGTAACGAAACCATTCCAGCGAAATCAACCATGAATATTTTTGAGTAGGTGAGAACGAATCTCGGACTGAGAAGCTACAGAATGCTCAATGGGCACATGATCACAGATTCGACAGAACAAGCGAGATTGAAAAACCTAGAGAGCGTCTGAAACTTTTTGTGGTGCGCCGCGTAGAAGACGTCCTATGGACGGACGAGAATCGATGACAGACGGAGGTCGTAACGGGCAAAACCAAAGTCAGCTTATGGACCCAAGGCAGAATAACACCAAAGCACGGGAAATTAGAGCAAAATCCAATTTTCCTTGCGGTGTCATGGTTCCGGGAGGAGTTACTGCAACCGACAAAACTCCCTTCGCCTTTATTGCAAAAAACGTCAAAATTATGCCAGAAAGAGGCCCTAGAATAAGTCTTGCTGCCTTGGAGAAGAAATCACAAAAATGTGATTTTGCAGCAGGAAAGGGCACCCGCTCACGGGGGGAGGACGTTAGGCAGCAATCCTAATTGCCAACTCATGGCGCGCGCAACGTGACAGTACCTACGCGCCATTGGCGAGTTCACCACGTGCACCTGCACCCTGGTCCTCACCGCACGAGATATTGTCTGCGCCCGAGCTCCTTGTTGAGGCCGTCGCCATACCCACGACGGCAACTGTCGCAGCGAAGCTAAAAAATGCATGGCTCGCCTCTATAAAGCACTGCAGCTGGGTTTTTTTGTATGCTGCTGTGTGCGGGGACTCGGATAGTTTACCGCAAGGGCAAAAAGGACGGTGCAAATCCTCTCAGGACAGTACTGTGGCCTTCGTCGCAGCGAGCTACGACAGGAGCTGCGACAGGCGCAGCTGGCTGCGACGAAGGCCACAGTACTGTCCTGAGAGGATTTGCACCGTCCTTTTTGCCCTTGCGGTAAACAATCCGAGTCCCCGCACACAGCAGCATACAAAAAACCCAGCTGCAGTGCTTCATAGATTCGAGCCATGCATTTTTTAGCTTCGCTGCGACCGTTGCCGTCGTGTAAAGGCGACGGCCTAAGACTATGGTGACCCGACGGACGAGAGGAGGCGATGGTCGGCGAGAAATGTTCCGAACGCGTTCGCCTACATAATTGGCGACCGTGTAAATGGTCTAACGATTCGGTGATACATGAGCGTAATATGGAAACGGGGGAGTGTCGTTTGTTCGCAATGTCGGCTCGACCAAGGGCGCGCCACAGTTCCTGTGGATACAATTAGCGACGACTCGCGCAGTGAGGGTAAGCTGACTACGGCGACTCGACCGTAGTCTGTAGTCCCTATGTCAACCAAATTCGAAGGCGCCTGCCCTCGATTAATGAAACACCTCACAAAAGGATTCGAATGAGCACTCACTGCATTCAAAACCATGGAAACCCATAAACTTTCTGGATCAGAATTTTACCCTCTATCGAATGAGCTAACAAGGAACGCTCTTTCACTAAGATTAACAGCTGTGGTTCCTAACCTTTCCCTGAATCGTAAACCACTTCCTCATTTTCCAATTTTGAAAAACCCGCGAAAGAGACATTACACAAAGAACATACTGTGCTATAAGAAAAGAAGCGAGAATTGGGTTGAAAGGCGAATTCTGAATTAAAACAATCAAATAAGTCAAGCAATACAAATAATAATAGTAATAACAATAATAATATCACATTTCGAATTCTGCGATTCGACGCTATAGTAGCTCTGAGGACTGTTGGTGTAGTTATTATTGAATAAGTACATTGCCGTAGATTATCGAGGTTAGAAGAGGGTCCATCTGTTACCCTTCCTTTTATTCTGTTTTTTTTTACCTTTGCAGAGGTGACGGCACGTGCTGTTTCGACCTCGCGGCCGCTAGGCGGAACGTTGATGTCACCAACTGAAGGGTCACATCTATTGATTAATAGACACGTCCCATCTATAGTTCGATTCGGATGGCTACTTCACGCTTTTCATTCCAACTTCTCATAAACCAGAGTACCGCTCTTTTGCTTCTCATGCAATTATTCGCTTCGTGTTTCTTTTCATCAATTATTAAAAAGTTATTATTACTGAAAGAGCGTTCCTTGGTAGCTCATTCGATAGAATGAAATTCTGATCCAGAAAATGTATGGGTTTCCATGGTTTTGAATCCAGTGAGTGCTCATTCGAACCCTTTTGTGAGGTGTTTCATTAATCGAGCGCAGGCGCCTTCGAATTTGGTCGACATGGGGACCACTGACTACGGTCGAGTCGCCGTAGTCAGCATACCGTCGCTGCAAGAGTCGTCGCTAATTGTATCCACAGGAGCTGTCGCGCGCCCTTGGTCGATCCGACATTGCGAACAAACGTCCCTCACCCTATGGAAGCATATTAAAATATTGAGCTCCTTCCAATGGGCTCAATCAGAAGTCCATAACAACAGTTTTTGGTGAGCACTTTTTTGATTTGGAAACAGTACTTCTGCTGTATAGAAGTTCAAACAATCGCCCATATTAGTCAACAAAAGTGGCTCAAGGAATTTGGGTTGTGAATACTGATGTTCAAAGTACTGTGCTAAAATGTCGAGACACGTCACAGTACGAACAGTTTGAATTCTGCAGTATTTATTATCAATGAAATTGGCTGAGATTTGAATCGTGATCAGTGGTTCTCTCTAAAACCCTGTTCATTGCATTCGTGCTTCTCATATCTCGTCTCCATTCCTCTCTATTTTTGTTAGAATAAACATCAAGATTGAGTTATACATGAAGTTCGAGTTTTCGTATAATTTTATGTCAATAGAATTGCATTAAAGAGGATTATTTCAACATTCCAACTACACGGTCTAGGAAATCGAAAAATGCTTTTTCTTAAGGACTTTTGATTGAGCCCATTGGAAAGAACTGAAAATTTTAATATGCTCCCGTATTACGCTCATTTGTAACCGATTCGTAAGACCATTTACACAGCTGCTTATTATGTAGGCGAGGGCGTTTGGAACATTTCTCGTCGACCATCGACTCCTCTCGTCCGTTGGGTCACCATCGCCTTAACGAGGAGCTCGTCCGCAGCCAAGATCGCGTGCAGCGGGGACCAAGGTGCAGGTGCGCGCGGTTAACTCGCCAACGGTCCGCAGGTACTGTCACCTTGCACGCGCCATGAGTTGGCAATTAGGATTCCTGCCTAACGTCCCTCACCCCCCGCTCGCGGAGCTAAATCAACGATGTTCCTCCTCGAAGCGTGTCCGTCTAACAGCCCATGTTTGAATCCCCTTGATTTCTCTGTGTGGAGCTATTAAGAGCACAAGATACAAAGCCAAAAATTCGTACAATTACGGGATTGAAGAGAGCTGTCCTGCGAGCGTGGGACGACATGGATGAGGACTACCTCCGTCGCATCGTATGTTCCGTCAAGAAAAGACTGTAGGCCTGTGTGGATTGAGAAGGCGGTCACTTTGAACATCTTTTGTACGTCGACTGTACGAACTGTTAGCATCTCAGTAAAGTTTAAAAGTATTAGAATTATTGAAAACGAAAAACGTTATTATCTGACATTTAGGCGCAAATATTTATCGACCACCTGTATAACCGGATCTCGTGTTGCGAAATCAGAGGGTGGATGCCCGTCTGTGAGAAAATACGGCACCTCTAAGAGAGCGAAAAAGTACAGCAATGCAGAGATTCAAATACCCGGATCACGTCCATGTCGAGGATCGTTTTGGTGGAACAATGTTTTATGTGACCAGCACCTTCGACATGAGCGTGGAGGTCGACGTTTGAGAAAACTGTTCAAGCATGGTGGGTAGAAAGCATAAAACAGTCTCCTTTATCGTGTACGAGGTTTATCGTCACTGTCAAAAATTCATGACGTTCCGAGCAAACTGAGATTTCTGCGCTTCTCATCGGTTGTAGGAACATCCAACGTTGTAGACAGCAGAGCGCGGTACTGAGACTGAAGGTTGAACATGTTTCTTCCTTGCTATCCGGTAGAAGCGTTGCCAGCGTTTCCATTCAGTCCAGGCTACGGATCGTAGCGGAGGTTTATTTACCGTGGACAAAGATAATTGTTATGATTGATTCTGATTTAATTTAACGTGGAATTGTAGTGGTGGTAACACCTCAACAGCGGTATGGTTTCCAGCTCTCGTTCCCACATCCGCAAGTTCTGCACAAAGCGATGTGTGGATAGACAACCACAGGAAATCATTCGGGGATGGTTACTGCGCCATCTGCCCGCTATATTATCGACGCTATTTGGGTTGGTGGGGAGGGGTGCAGAGTGGTGGTCCGCAACATTACGTCGACTCTAACAGTTATCATTGTCATGTCTTCCATTGTTAACGATCAGCTCGGTCGGTTTCAACAGGTTGACATGTAAACCCTACACAATTGTTCACATATATATGGCAATGATAACGTGTTAAACAGCATACAGCTGACGCAATATTGCCGATCAGCACGATGCGCCTCCAACCCATATAGAACCATTTTAACTTATCGATAGTGCAAAAGAATGGGTTTGTTGCGTACGTGGTGGTGCATGATTTAGATGATAACATTTGTGCTACCATTTAGTTCTCGTCTAACGCGAGTTGCTTAAGGGTCATCCCTTTTGATCGTCGTTCTTCAAGATTTGCTTCTATTGGCTGTGAACCAACGATAGTTGTTACTATAGGCTCTCTTTCCAATCAACCTCATCGGTATATACATGAATATTTGTCCTTTAACTTTAGGTTAACAGGTTTATTTCATTTATTGAGCTTCAAGTTCTGAAAAGGTTGCTTCGTGGTAAGTATGAGTGTTACCCGAGTTTCTGCTATAGGTGTTACTTAGGGTGATGAGCACAAATATGACACTTGTTAATGGGATCCAAGTTCATGAATGGTATATCCGAAATTAATCCCGAAATGTACCCTAAGTCGCTCATCTATCACAGTGCAACAGGTTTATTCCCGGTTTGCAGGGATGCCACCCAATAAACTTTTTCGAAATGTAGACCGAACCATCAAAATTTGCCATCGTTGTTTCCGTTATAATTCACACCAGTCGTTCATCGGCCTATCGGCCGCCAGACGTCTATCCGTTAAGTTCGTTAAATAAAGAAATAAACGCTCTAGTCTATATTGCTTGTCAAGCTAAGTTACCCTTCGTTCATTTGGAATTTCGGCTCTGTTCCACTGATTGCAGTTCGGTGGTCGAAGAAATTTTCTTCTTTCACTTTGGCTCAAACAGCCAACGGAGAGTAGAATTGTTGTTCTTACCCCATTGGGTAAAGTCTTCAAAGAGGTCAAATTGTTCTCAAGCTCAAATGTGTATTTTCAAATTCACCATACTCTAACAGCAATCTGAGAGCGGGAGAACTTTTCTCTATCAGCAAACACCTCTTTCCCGCAAACCATAGGCACCTATGTAGAATCGAAATCAGCATGCAAAATAACCTATCTAGACCACGTTTGAGCCAAATATGAAATTTTAACCTGACCATCCTTACTATTAGACGAAGTGTAAATGCGTTGTCATAGAAAGTGATTTTCAAAATGATTCCAGTGATAAACAGGGGTAAAACGACCACCAACCGCCACCACGACCAATCATATGAAAAATGAATTGACATCCATCCATCCATCCATACATCCATCCATCCAAATATATAAACAACTGGGTTTCGCTTATTATATAGTAGGGATTTTTGGATGAACTATAATACAGTACTATTTCAGGTGTGAGGAGAAGCAATGCGTAAAAGACTTGTGGTTCTGGCTATTCTGTTTGCTGTCGCTGTGTCAGAAACTGTGTGTTTCATTCGCATTCCATAAATTTTTCTGCCAAACATAAGAGGCCAACATACAAAGGACGACAGCATACCGTAAAGCTTCTCAAGCGGCCGAACGTATCCAGCAGCATTGTTTTTGCAACGAGCCGGTGGTTGTTCCAAATGAACGCGAAAACCATCCTCAAAGATGAAACTTTCAATTGCTAGTACTGCTATTTGCATCCTGTGCTTTCTCTGATAGTCGTGCTAGTTCAAAGGTTGATTCTAGAAGGCATCTGCGACAGACTGCAACTGCAATTCAGGTACAATCCATCAAAGTGGGGAAAGCAAAAAAAGTGGCGTGAATTGTAAAAAAGGAATGAACAGAGCTGTTGTTTGCCCTTTCAGAATTACTTTACTCCTTACTATTAGTGTTGACGCATGTGCGCATTTTTTCAAGCCCATGGGAAAGGCTCAAGATGCTTTGCTCCGTTTTCAAAATGCGGTTTAACTCCCGATGCTTCTGCAAATTGAGAAACTTGTACCAACAACATATTTAATTTACGTGTTTTTTATCTATGTGAAAAAAAAACCTGGATGCGTTGATGGAATCCTTCCCAGTGGGTTTTTCGAGAATCATGAGAGCTAATACGCTTCATGTTCCTGCTTTGGCTGTCGTCAAAGGTACCAGTAGCTGTAACATGGCGAAAAAGAATTCGGAGAAACAAGAGTTTCAAACTTTTGGGCGTCTGTCTAGTGAAACGTAAAGGAGTCCTCGTTGATCAGTACCTCAAGGGTCTACCGCGCTACCTCTGCTCTGTGCAGAATCGTAGGGGCATGGTTAATGCACATTAAGGCACAATTGGTGTACGACTTACGAGAACCAGCCGCCATATCATATCAGCAGAATTCACAGCAGAGTACTTTGCTCACTCTTTTTCTTTTTGGTTGGCCAGTAGGTACTTCTCAAATCGATCGCAATTCATTGCACGCTATCAAGTTAACAATTTCTTCTCCTTTTGTAGATTCTGTTACAAGTTTCTGCGAGTCCTTGAGCACTTCACAGAACGCGAAAGTGACTCCAAGAAGCCTCTCTTGCAAATTCTGAGAGTTTCTTATCGAGGGTCGTCAACTCAGCTAGAAAAGAAGGTTTCTAGTTCCGTGACTATTTACACGAATTTGGGTGCGCTTCGACTAAAAAATTCGTATTGCATTCGGCAAGCTTTCCATAAGCGTTAGCAATTTTTTTCGATAGTTATTTCTCTCACATTCAGGATGATGCGATGGAGAAATGCGAAAAAGAAGGGAAAATTGCGGAAAAGTGCCTAAATGGCTGCAAAGAGAAGGTTTCTGTCGAGGAGGAGAGAATAAGCTGTCTGATTCATGAGTGCATGGCGGAATATGACGCAGCGCTTACCTGCGCGATAAAGGCGTACGGACTTTAATAAATTATTTTTTGTCAAACATTAGAAGCTTTGAAGAAGTTTAGAAAATTGAATGAAAGCGCATAGAGAAATGTGTTGTTCCCTCAACTGTAACAGCCACCGCACTGCTGTCGTTTCCGGTATAGTATTCAAAACACATTGACTTTTTGGTGTTTCACCTTTTCCCTCTTTCTCGTTTTTATTCTGCACTAATTCCTGATTTTGAGGTAGAGGCTGCATTCGTCCTCTCCCAACTGCTGACCAATGTCCCACGGTTACTGCTAGATCACAAAATCAAGAAAGACTTTGGACTTCTTTCTCACTCCTACAGTTCAGTTGAACGGCTTTCGTGTCTGAATTCAGATTCAAACAGATGTGAGATTCGATGATTGTTCATGGAAAGTACTACAGAGCACCTCGACGAAGGATGTCTTACTAGGGAGGTTTCTCAGCGTGCTCCGAAGATTCACAACGAGACCCATATTGTTTTGTAGAGTATCGAATGGCGATTACAACGGTATGGTTTGTTTTTGCTAAATGCAAATGGATGGCTCAAAAAAGGCAAAAAACCTTGAAAACTAACCAGTGGCAAATGGGATTCTAGATCGCAACCACCAGAGATACCACCAGAATCGACCCAAATTCAAAACCAAATGTCAGATTCGTGATCAGCGCCCCGAATAACCCCTGTAGTCAAAGTTTGAGCTAAATAGGTGATTTCGACCTAACAAGGCTTACTAGTGTTTAGTAGTTGCACGAAGGTCCACTTATCGAGAATATCTTTATTCCGATTGCTCCACTTTTTGGTCTCTAATCAACACAGAGACTCCAATTGGAATGAGTTTCTGCGATTTTTTATCAAGATAGATCACTTGGGCTGTTGGCCAATCCGCAATTCACAAAGCTAACATCGGCTTTTCCCATTGTGTCTGGCGTGAGCTTGCTAGTCCGTGGTAACAAAGTTGAGTAGTTGGGTTTAAATCACCGATTTAGCTCCAACTTTGTCTACGGGGGTTATTCGGGACGCTGATCACCAATGTGCCATTTGTTTCCGAATTTGGGGTCGATTTGGGTTGGTTACGGTAGATATGGGTCACATACATATGTACTAGAAGACATCGTCGTTTGTGCGTACTTTGTTGGCCATACTCCTCACAAATGAAATTCTGTCCGGCAACTGCGACAAAATTCCAAGAAGAGCGTAGTTTGGTATCTAGCGTAGGAAGGCAGAAGAAAAGGACAGCAAAGGGATCGATCCACCGACCACCAGATTGCATGCTACCCACTGAGCCACCATACAGTACCGTCGGTATCTTTCCGCCAAAACGCGATTTAAACGATCTAGATCGTTTTTACCGTTCACTCGCCATAAATCACTTTAAAAGCATTTGTATTAATAAAAAACACATGGCCGTAATTAGAAGAGCGTGATCTATCCAACGGTGAGGAAAGTGTAGTGGAATTATGAAGTTTTTGATTTTCATGTGTGTGTTCCTTGACCTCATCAAGGCGACGACCACGCAAGGTCAACGTCGTTAGCCCGTCGTCGTTAATTACACCCTGTGGATATTTGCAACTAAGTTACGTCTGAGATTTACATTGTAACATTTTTGCAACTACGTGATATCAAAAACGATTACCATAGCTGCAGAGAGGAAGCCGAGACAATCATTTTAAGATGCAACAAGCCTGAGAGAATTTTAAGTTCGGAATTCGGCGGAAGCAAAATTTGAAATATGGCACATTTTCATGAAGCGTTCCACTGCTAGTTCAGTAATTTTGTTCTAATGAACTTCATTGTCTTAAATAACAGCAAGTGGAGTCTATAAATTCATAGATTCTGTAGATATAGTCAACAAATTTCACGAGTTATTCACACTCGAAGTAGGTAACTCATAACACTTCGGATTCGAAAACGTTCGGTATCGGCACATTCATAACCGAAAATCACTATCACGAGAAGACATGAAATCATGAGCCTACGTTAAGCAATTACCAACATGTTTATCATCCGTGATATAGGCGAATATCGTTAGAGATTCTGCACTTGGTTAAGGGATGGTCTGTCCATGAGAGGAATATAATTGCAGGTCGACTCATATCAGCCACCGCGCGTCATGTTAGGCGCAATTGGTGCCACTGCGCGTCATGTTAGGCGCAATTGGTGCAATCACTCCCCATTAACTGCCTGATCGGCAACGGACTGGGAGCGGCCCGTCATAAGGGATCCGAGAGAGTTTCCCAGGCGGTGGAGATGGGTAAGTGGCAGTGATGGCTGTTATCGTAGTATAGTTCAGGGTTCGGATCCTATCGCAGTCGATAGTTTTGCAATGCTTAGGATGACTCACCCACCCCGGAACTCCTCCCCTAGCCTGACCGCGTGGCTTCGCCACGCGGTCTCGGTCACTCCTCTCTGTGCACACTATTTCGTCGCCATTGGAATACGTTTAGCGTGCAGTATTATCGCGGTAGTTGAGTGGGGCGCGGAATGTGCGCTCCAGTGACAATACGCGCACCAATTACGCCTATGCTGACGGTGGCCGATATGAGTCGCCCTGCAATTATAGTCGTGTCTGTCCATGGACTTTCTCATTCCTTGAGTGAAGTTGCTTGCTTTCAACTCACCAGTTTGCCGACAGGGAATGCTTAATGCTTGTGAAGGAAATACTCATTCAGGAAATTCATGACTGCAACTCTCTACAGTCTCCAAAAATTGGGATTTATGGCGTCATAATGGAATAGAGCTTCGATGAGAAGGTCCTCCTCAGACACCGTTTGCTTCCTCCCTTTCCGCCTATGACAGGTATTTTCTCCAAACGGTGATCGAACCTGATCTTGTTAAAATGAAGGAGACCGGATCCACTGCAAAAAGATGGTTCCACGAAGTGTTGTAAAGGCATCACCTCCTTTAGGTCAACATGTGTCGTGCCGTGAAGTGATTCCTATGTCTACGGACGGTGTTCTTTCTTCTCAAACAGCGTGTTGCCGTTTGAGAGACATGCTTCTGGACTTTTGCGAGAATCGAGTGAAAGTGACAGATCTTATAGTAGTAGCTGATAGGATGACTGTAGCCAAATAGCCAAGATGATACAAGTTTATTTCGGCTGACGTTTCGGCGAGTCCGCCTTCTTCAGAGCCTGGAAGAGAAAAGAGGAATTTGAGAAATCACTCGTTCAAGAACAATTTCGAGTTCCAGCGGCGAATCAGGTGGCACTAGGAGAGAAAGACGAATCGCGAATAGGGTAACACAACCAGACCTGGGCCCACATTCACGAACGGACCAGCGGTCTCCGAGGAAGTTTGGGATGAGTAGAAAAAGGTGCGCGCCGTTCACAGGCTACATTGCGGGGTTTATCTGGGTTTACCAATGATAAATGTGGGCCGCGGCGCAGCCACCCTTACGAGACTGTCCAGACGGCAGAGTCGATGAGGGATTGCGTTTAACATAGGAAGTTTGGGATGAGTAGAAAAAGGTGCGCGCCGTTCACAGGCTACATTGCGGGGTTTATCGGGGTTTACCAATGATAAATGTGGGCGAGTAGAACACCACTGCAAACCACAAGCTACAGGCGATACATAAGGTAATGTGGCCACCCTTACGAGTCTCTGGCCGACTGTCCTTAGGGTCAAGCCCGCACAGGTCAGCGGATGCTGCCAGCTCCTGTGTCACCTCCACGCGTTCTTCCTTCCTATTGATAGTGGGATTTCTCACGGCAATCCACAGCGCTTCGATGGTCTTCCGCGCCGAGATTCGCGTTACATTATCGCTACCGCCACCTCCACCATAGCGCCGTCGTGACACCGCAACCTATGCTCATCCAGCGGCTCCGATACATCGCACCTACGCAGCGTACCCAAATGCTCTTTAACGCGCTCCCCAAGGAGTCTACCCGTCTCGCCAATATACAGGGTGTCCCAAAAAGATGTATACACTGTTTGAAATGCCATAACTTTGGCGAAAGTGAACCAATCGAAACGACTCATAAAATGGATGGAAGCTAAGAAAAAAGAAAATTTTCTGGTATGTGTTCGGTGAGAATTGCGCCATGTGCTCGACCGTGGACTCGGATTTCGTACCTGATTGATAGTGCATGGGTTATATGCTTGCTCTACTTTGGTCGTAAATAAGTGTTATCGCTACTATGAGTTAGCTCCGAGGCAGTAAACATATCGACTTGTAGCAGCTCTTGGTTGAGCAATGGAACAACATCAATATCGATCAATAATGGTAACCACTGTTTGAGAGGCTAAAACTCTTCCAACAGTGATGCAATCATAAGAAAAGGATTTAGAGGAATGTAAAAGTGTGATCCATGAAGATTGCGCCATGCACCTGTGCGAATCTTCGAATTCTAGACCTGATTGAAAGTTCACGGATAACATGCCTGTTCTACTTTGGTCGCCAACAGGTGATATCGCTGATACGCGTTTCTCTTGATGCAGTAAACATAAAAACCTCAGAACATAGCAAATTTAACATGCACTTCAAGATGCGCTTGCACAATACGACAATATTTTTTCTAAATTGAGATTAAAATTAAAGACGACAATTTATACAAGGGAAGTGAGAAAATAACGTGACAGGAATCAGTATGGACAATTAAACATAATCATTATGACAATTGTTCGAATGGATGGCCATTTTCCTGCAAGCATATGACCCATGCACTTTCAATTAGGTCTAGAATTCGACGCTTCGCCCAGGTGCATGGCGCAATCTTCATGGCTCATACATTTTACATTCCTCTCAATCCTTTTCTTATAATATATGTAAAATATATAATATACCGTATAAATTGTCGTCCACGGATCTCCTTCTTTGAAGGTTCTCCTTCAAGAAGGATCCCCAGCCGGTTGGTGGCGAGGCTACGTGGCGCGACCCCAGGTGGCGGATAGGGGATTAATCGCGGACCAAAAGCCACCTTATACTTGCCGTGAGACGCGGGTGGAATCAGTGTCGAGCAAGCTGATTCTGCTGCGCCAGACGGTGACACCTCCTCACGGTGGCTAACTGTCTGGCCTAAAAACTCGCATTTGGTAGACACGGAAGTATAAGAGAGGCGGTTCAGGGTCGCCTCTAATAAATAAGCCCTTAGCTCCAGCGGGATAGTCTGGCTAGCTACCCGCCGTATCCAGCCCGTACGGCAGAGCCTGGCAAGCTGCCCGTACGCCCCTCATATGCCGAAGACAGTAACAACAAAGGGCCTCATTCCCCTGACCCCGAAAGAGCCCCCAATACGGCAGCGTTGGGAAGGACGAGTACGGAGAGGCTGCGAAAATCTCAGGGCCTAGACAGGCTGCCAAAAAGAAGAAGGACTAGGATGGCGATCTGTACTTACAACGCACGAACGCTTGCATCGGATGCGTCTGTCGAAGACCTGATGATGCAAGCCAGCAAGATCAAGTACAGCGTCATCGGACTGACCGAGACGAGAAGACACCGACCACTACACGCCGTGTTCGACACTGGAGAAGAACTGTTCCTCGGAACATGCGATAGTAGAGGCGTTGGTGGTGTCGGTGTCCTCGTCAACACGAACTTGGCCATGAACATCGATTCGTTCGAACAACTTACAACCCGAATCGGACGTTTACGGCTGATGCGACGTGGATCAATGCCGGCGTTGACGGTCTTCGTAGTCTATGCACCAACATCAGACTACGATGACGAAGAAGTCGAGGCATTCTACATGGAGTTGGAGAAGCTCTACAAGGAAGATCATACCTTCTACAAGGTCATCGTCGGAGATTTCAACGCGAAGATCGGGCCTAGAAGGTCGTCGGAAGAGCTTCATATCGGCGTCCATGGTCTGGAGTGGAACGAACAGGGTGAAAGACTGTCTGAGTTCATCATGTCGACGAACACCATCCATGGTAACTCGCAGTTCCAGAAACCCGCCTCCAGACGATGGACTTGGGAGTCTTCAGGTGGACTGCACCACAACGAAATTGACCACGTTATCGTCAACCGAAGGTTTTGCCTAACCGATGTCGCTGTTGTTCCGAAATTCTTTATGGGATCCGACCACCGTCTCCTCCGTGCGAGCTTCTGTCTCACACGGAGGCAAGAGAAAGCCATGAAATTCAAGAAGAGAGGCCCTAGAACACTCGTGAACTGGGACCTCTTCTCCTCGCTGGCTAGCTGCTGGAAAGATTCCGCCGAGGACAACATCGACTAGGAATACAACAGGTTCATTGCTCACATACGTGACTGTGCTCAAGAAGCCGAGAGCCCCAAGAATACCAGGAAACGCCTTTCCCACGAAACTCTCGAGCTGATTCGCCAACGCGGAGTGGCAAGAACCGAAGGCGACTACCTGCGAACGTCCGAACTCGCAAAGTTGTGCAGAGAAGCGATAAAGGAAGACCTTCCCGAACCCAATCCCGAACGATGGACACGTCATCCCTGCGGTCCTCCCTTCCGAGATTCGTCATGCGATTTCATCGATGAAGAATCGCACAGCTCCCGGTCCCGACAGGATCCGACCCGAACATCTGAAGAACCTACCGCCAGTCCTCATCAACACCCTGGCCAGGCTCTTCACACGATACCTGTCGGACTGCAAAGTACCAGCAATATGGAAAACTAGCAGGACTGTGTTGCTGTATAAGAAGGGAGATCCGCACGACATCGGCAACTATCGCCCTATCTGCCTGCTGTCTGTAGTCTACAAGTTATTCACACGTGTCATTCTGAATAGGATCGACCGAACGATAGACGAAGGACAGCCGTGCGAGCAAGCCGGGTTTCGAAGAGGGTTCAGCACAATCGATCATATCCACACCGTGATCAGGCTCATTGAGGTGTCCCGAGAGTGCAAGACGCCGTTATGCCTCACATTCATCGATCTCAAGAAGGCCTTCGACTCTGTCGAAACGGAAGCGGTGATTGAGGCTTTGTGCAAACAAGGCGTCTCCACTCAGTACGTAAAGATCCTCAGTGAGCTCTACAAAGGATTCACGACCGTGATCACACCATTCTACAACAACGTTCGCATCAACGTGAAGAGTGGTGTGCGCCAAGGTGATACCATATCACCGAAGCTGTTCAACGCCTCTCTCGAGAACATCATGCGAACACTAGAATGGGACGACATGGGAGTGAAGATCGACGGCCGGCAGTTACACCACCTTCGTTTTGCGGATGATATCGTACTCATAACACCATCTATCACCCAGGCAGAACGCATGCTGGCCGACTTCGATCATGCGTGTGGGAAGATCGGCTTGCAGCTGAACTTGACGAAGACGATGTTCATGAGGAATGGATACGTTTCTGATGCCCCATTTTCGCTCAACGGAACGAACATCTCTGAATGCTCCAGCTATGTGTACTTGGGTCGGGAAGTCAACATGACCAACGACTTGAGTCCAGAGCTGGGCAGGAGGAAACGAGCGGCTTGGGGCGCGTTCAAGAGCGTTGAAGAAGTAGTGAGGAGGACGAAGAACGCCCGACTCCGCGCCCATCTCTTCGACTCTACGGTTCTTCCTGCGTTGACGTACGCTTCAGAATCCTGGACGTTACGCAAGCAGGATGAACATGCGATTTGCGTCGCGCAACGAAGTATAGAGAGAAGGATGCTCGGAGTGACTCGCTTCATCCAGGCGAGAGACGGCATACGGAGCTCCGAGCTACGTCGACAGTCGAAGATCAGAGACGCAGTCGCATGGGCCAAGTTGTCGAAGATCAGGTGGGCCGGACACGTAATGCGATTTCGTGACGACCGTTGGACGAGAGCCGTTACCGACTGGATTCCACGGGACGTCAGAAGAACACCAGGTCGCCCACCTTTGCGCTGGTCGGACTTCTTCGTCAAATCCCTGAACGACCGACTCGATGCCCTTCGTGTTCCTCGAGCGAGCAGGACCCACTGGTCTACCATGGCACGCGACAGGGACGAATGGAGACGTTACTGGCGCCCGCTCGAGCAAATCGATGATCAACGGGACGACAGGTGATACAGGTGATACAGGTGATAAATTGTCGTCTTTAATTTTAATCTCAATTTAGAAAAAATATTGTCGTATTGTGCAAGCGCATCTTGAAGTGCATGTTAAATTTGCTATGTTCTGAGGTTTTTATGTTTACTGCATCAAGAGAAACGCGTATCAGCGATATCACCTGTTGGCGACCAAAGTAGAACAGGCATGTTATCCGTGAACTTTCAATCAGGTCTAGAATTCGAAGATTCGCACAGGTGCATGGCGCAATCTTCATGGATCACACATTTTACATTCCTCTAAACCCTTTTCTTATGATTGCGTCACTGTTGGAAGAGTTTTAGCTTCTCAAACAGTGGTTACCATTATTGATCGATATTGATGTTGTTCCGTTGCTCAACCAAGAGCTGCTACAAGTCGATATGTTTACTGCCTCGGAGCTAACTCATAGTAGCGATAACACTTATTTACAACCAAAGTAGAGCAAGCATATAACCCATGCACTATCAATCAGGTACAAAATCCGAAGCCATGGTCGAGTACATGGCGCAATTCTCACCAAACACATACCAGAAAATTTTCTTTTTTCTTAGCTTCCATCCATTTTATGAGTCGTTTCGATTGGTTCACATTCGCCAAAGTTATGGCATTTCAAACAGTGTATACATCTTTTTGGGACACCCTGTACTCCTCGTTGCAGACCGTGCACTTTATGAGGTACACCACTCCCGAAACTATGGTCTTAATTACCTTTTATAACTTTACCCTGAGAATGCCCAACTAGGGCCTTTTGAGGACGCATCGTAATAATTTTAGCGGCTCTCTGTGTAGGAGTTCTTTTGGCACAATTCCACTTACTACATTCCTTAAATTGGAGAAATTTCTTCTATCAGCCAATTTTTTTCAAAATTCTCTGCTCTGGGCCGTCATTTCTCTTGCTCGGAATAATGCTACTGCGAAAACTGTCCTGAGTGTCCGAAATTCTGCTGTACAGCCGTTTATGAAAACATTGTTTCGCGTCGTTTTAAGCTTTAACGTTCATCAAGATGTGGCCTTCCATCGAGTTGCAGGTACAGTACCGGACGTGCCGTTTTGTCAAAAAGTGATTCGCGGCGCCTTTTTGCGCCCAAAATAGCCGTTTTCAAATAACTTCCTTAGAACTGATTTATTTAAGAAAATGAGCTCATCATCGTGTTCAGCAGCTCGAGTTCTATCGAACGACATATAAATCTTGGCCAAATATATCGAAATTAACCGAATACAGCGATGCGTCGCGAAGCGGCGCCGCACTGCCGCGGACGAGTTGTCCGTTGAACAGTATTCAACGTTATCTCCAGTATTAGCCGTAGATTTTTCGATGAAATGAGGAAAGTTGGATGAAAACAGGGAGAGACGGTGGCACTGGACCATTCACCTATATCCACATTAGCTGTAAGCAGATAAATGAGTGAAAATGGTAGGGGATAAGGGCAGGTTAGATTAGATTTAAAATTTCTGTTTTGTATTTTCAATAACTCCCTTAAAAAGTTGTTTTTTGAAAAAGTAACTACATATTCGTGCGCAGCGATCCAAGCTCCATCGTTTGATACAGGACTTGCCCTATTTTGCCGGAATTCCTAAAAAGGTTTTTCCCGCCGGTCCCTGCCGACCCATCAATTCGTCAATAATCAATACGTCGATGCACGACCCCTCGTCCCATCCCTTGTCAGACCCTTCGACGAGCTCTTCGACCCCTTGACGGGTGCGACACTTCTGCTCGGCTTTACTGCAGAAGGAAACTTTTTTGGCAGAATTAGATGAACACGATTTTCGGCACTCAGTTCCATGCACTGGTCAATTAAGGTAATGGCAGGTAGTTGCAGCCAGGTAAGATGACCAGATACATTATCACCAATTTTCCTGGAATGTCGATTCATTGGGTTTTTGGACGTGCTGAACACGGATTTCGCACTCTTTTCACGTGTTTTCGTCAGACAAGGTAATTACAGGTGGCTGGAGGTAGGTGAGGTGGGCGGAGTCATCGTCACCGAGGGCCCTGAAATCTCAACTAAGGGGGTTTTTTGACGTGCTGAACACAGATTTCGCAGTCTTTTCACGTGTTTTCGTCAGCCAAAGTAGTTACAGGCAGGAGTAAGCAGGTGAGGTGGGCGGAGTCGTCGTTACCGGGGACCCTGAAATCTCGTCTAACGGGACGACCATATATTCACTCTTGAGACGTTCTCTCGCTCCAACTGATCGTTTATCAATTTCAGCAATCCCTGGAACAGGCCTGATTTAGGGGCCTGCTCAGGGTCAAGCATGGGGTGCGATTTTGGCCGAAAAGGTACGACCCCCCTCGTCCGACCTACGAGCTGGTACGACGACCCCCCCACCTTTCGAGGTGAGTCAAGTACGACCCCCTGCCTCGTTTCAGTTATCGGATAGGAGCAGCCCTCGACAAGATATCGGCCGAACTGTAGCAGGCCCCTAAATCAGGTCTGTTCCAGGGATTGCTGACAATGACGAACAATCAGTTGGAGCGAGAGAACGTCTCAAGAGTGAATATATGGTTGGTCGTCCCGTTAGACGAGATTTCAGGGTCCCCGGTAACGACGACTCCGCCCACCTCACCTGTTTACTCCTACCTGTAACTACCTTGGCTGACGAAAACACGTGAAAAGACTGCGAAATCTGTGTTCAGCACGTCAAAAAACCCCCTTAGTTGAGATTTCAGGGCCCTCGGTGACGATGACTCCGCCCACCTCACCTACCTCCAGCCACCTGTAATTACCTTGGCTGACGAAAACACGTGAAAAGAGTGCGAAATCCGTGTTCAGCACGTCCAAAACCCAATGAATCGACATTCCAGGAAAATTGGTGATAATGTATCTGGTCATCTTACCTGGCTGCACCTACCTGCCATTACCTTAATTGACCAGTGCATGGAACTGAGTGCCGAAAATCGTGTTCATCTAATTCTGCCAAAAAAGTTTCCTTCTGCAGTAAAGCCGAGCAGAAGTGTCGCACCCGTCAAGGGGTCGAAGAGCTCGTCGAAGGGTCTGACAAGGGATGGGACGAGGGGTCGTGCATCGACGTATTGATTATTGACGAATTGATGGGTCGGCAGGGACCGGCGGGAAAACCTTTTCAGGAATTCCGGCAAAATAGGGCAAGTCCTGTATCAAACGATGGAGCTTGGATCGCTGCGCACGAATATGTAGTTACTTTTTCAAAAAACAACTTTTTAAGGGAGTTATTGAAAATACAAAACAGAAATTTTAAATCTAATCTAACCTGCCCTTATCCCCTACCATTTTCACTCATTTATCTGCTTACAGCTAATGTGGATATAGGTGAATGGTCCAGTGCCACCGTCTCTCCCTGTTTTCATCCAACTTTCCTCATTTCATCGAAAAATCTACGGCTAATACTGGAGATAACGTTGAATACTGTTCAACGGACAACTCGTCCGCGGCAGTGCGGCGCGCTTCGCGACGCATCGCTGTATTCGGTTAATTTCGATATATTTGGCCAAGATTTATATGTCGTTCGATAGAACTCGAGCTGCTGAACACGATGATGAGCTCATTTTCTTAAATAAATCAGTTCTAAGGAAGTTATTTGAAAACGGCTATTTTGGGCGCAAAAAGGCGCCGCGAATCACTTTTTGACAAAACGGCACGTCCGGTACTGTAGTTTGATGTTAAGAGCTATTAGAGATAGAGTTTTGTTGTAGGTAAAGGCAAATGTAAAGTAGTCGACGTCGATGTGCAGTAAATGAACGAGAGACAGTGAAGTAAGAAAAAATAGCTGAGATCAGCAAAGCAGTTGGATCATTGGCAGTGGTTGGCTCGTGAACCGGGTTGCAGCGCAAAAGTGCAAACTTTACGATACAATTCTCTGTGTTTACCCGATAATTGAACTTTGTATTTCCACAATCTGCATGAAATGCATTCGACTTTTCGATTCACATGAAGATAGGAAACCATTTCAGTGAAATACCCATCAAGTAGTTTCTTAGTTTCTTTCTTTTATATTTATTGTTTAAATTTGGACGCATTGTTTAGTACGCTTATTTCTTACCAGATTATATTCACATTGGAGTCCACTGGCCTTCTCCCTAATGCACTAACTCGCCCTTTGACACCATTGGCTCATGTTCGTCTTGATTGATGCTGGGCGTGTTTCTTACCCACGGTAACTGCAGGGTTCACAGGCTTCATGTCATTTCAGTACAGTCCGCTTAGATTGCTAGTCTGCCCCTTCGATGTTCAGCCCACTCAGGACCCTCCAGGGCATGAAGCTTCGTTGTTCTCTACCGTGGTAGTTGCTATTGGGATAGGCTGTGTAACGTTCTATTCTAAAACCATTCATAAACCCTGTTATTTTTGTTTACAGGGAATGTTTTTCTTCTTGAAATGAAAACATCCAAAACCAGTGTTTGCCAAGGTCTTCTTCATGAATACCTGTTTAGCCACTAGGTTACTGAAACGTTACAATTTGTGTGTGCAGAATCTTAGGATGATGTCTTGAAGCGATTGATGGCACTCAAAGATTTCAAGAGATTTTGAGCAAGCAGTTCCAAACGAAAACAAAAGTGCACTTCGGATGACCTACGGAGCTCGGTCGGAAGGCCGTAACTAGTTCTTTCGAAAGAAACTAGAGATCAACAACGGCTATGTAGACGCTCGAAGTCAAGTGCTTAAAAAGCTGAACTGAAACGGTTCTGCACTATATTAGTTTTTCTGTAAAACTGGCCAACAGGTGCCTTGCGATTTCACCCGTCGCGCGACAAGGGTGGGGCGGATGCTGCAAACGAACTTTGAGCTTTCTCCAAAAGCGAATAACCGGTTCAGAA
>CP130736.1:27891781-27903526 GCA_030553155.1 Nippostrongylus brasiliensis | reverse complement strand
TACTAAACTCGTGTGGAAAGGTAAACACACGAACTTCGTATAGCAGCTGCCATGCCTCTAACAAACTCGTAAGATTCTGAATGGCAGATGAGCGTGTGGCGCTGTCTTGGGGGTCTGATGAAAGCCGATAATGTACCTTTTATCTGTTACATATTTTACCTCGCACATATTTTATCCAGTAAGAAAACGAACCTGGACTGTAAATGTGAACATAACGGCTACGCCAATCCAACTGTGAACTGAAGTGAAGTGTGACCATCCCTGCAAGAAGTATTTTTTGACAGAGCCACTTGGTTCGAAGAGTTCTTTCGTTCCGACACCGCGTGAAAAAAAAGAACTACACGGAAATGCAGTCTTAATACCGCATTTTGGGGGTTACTGCTAAGTATATGAGAGGTAGATGTGTGAAAAACCTTCTCGCTCAACTGAGTTCAGCGAAAATATGTACATTTAGGGTATGAATTCGCGGAATATACACCTGGATTACGGTAGAATTTTGCTATGCTGAAAAACCAAATCCCACGAAAGCATACAATCATTCAGTAGGTAGCATGCTTCTTGAGAAAATATATGAAGGAAAGAAAACAGACATGCTCACCTTCACGTTCTTCGTTAGTATGATGGCGGCAAGTCCAGCACCAAAGAAGCCCATTGTAAGCACGTGAAATATACCATGAATGAATTTGCCGAGAATTTTGGAGTCGTAGCGATAAATCCGATACGCCAGCAGCGCTGAAACATGTGTCACAAAATATTAACGACTTGACCATAATAAATAATTCTCTAATCAATAATCGTCAGATCATTCACCTTCGCCTTGAAAAAACACTAGACCAGTGCTCATAAACATGCCGTGAAAGTTCAGTCCGCCATTGCTTCCTTTCACGTTGCCTTTAGATGGCCATAGTATACCGTAATCCATCGTGTTGAACATGTAGCCTGCAAGAACAAGTTTTCTCTCCCATTTCAATCAAGTTTTACATTTTCAAACTTTTAGAATCATTTAAAGGTAAATGAGGTCGGCGTTGATCTGTTCCACAAGGACGCGCCGCCGCATTCGTGTTTCATTCAAATCGCAGAGACATAGTGATGCATAGTTGGCCACTACAATTTCTTGCGGGTACCAGCGCTTTGTGAGCATCTTTACTTTCCTAGATAAGTCCGGTACCGATTTAGCTGATCGCGGAGCAATGGAAGGCTTGGTTATCCTGGGTGGGGATCAAGGGTGTGCGTTTTACGATTTACGATTTTACGAATTCACGATTTTTACGACATTTTTCGTAAAAAATCGTTTCACGATTTTGCGACAAAAAATTGGGAATTTCACGAAATTTTTACGACTTTCATTTTGGCGCTCAAATTGTGCTAACAGGTCAAAATTGCAAGTGTTCGTGCCATAACCCTTTGCATAGAGCACTACAAAGGCACTTTCTCTACCCTCAGAGCTTCATTAGCTCGGAAGTATTTTTGTGCTCCTCCAGGGTCAGTTAAGATAGGAGGGGTTTTTCGTCAGCCGGCGATGTTTTGAGCGATTTCATTGCAAGTTTCGCTGCACTTCTATTTCTGAAGATTAATATACCTTTGATTGGTTTTGACCGGTAATTGTTGTTTTCTGTGGAATTTGTTTCCATTTTTTTCCTTATGATGTTCACTATAAATAGATGAGCTACATATTACGTTAGTAAGAAAGTTCGTACCGTTTTTTTTTTCAAACGACTTTTGCAGGTTAAGCTCGAAAGCTTTCGCAGAGCGTTATACAGCATTCGAAAGAGAATTATAGGCTCTTTCGAGCAGTTTATTTGGAAATTGTGATAAATTTGATTTTCATTGTTCCTTCAGCCACTAAGGTGAAAAGCTAGAAACTGAAAAAAGTAAGAAAAGTATAGCGTGTCATCCTCTTTCGAATGTTATATGAGATTTTGTGAAGCGATCGTGGAGGTTTGCTCTGCTAAGGAACTCGTGACGCTTTTCTCGCGAAAAATTTTTTAAGATCGAGAACCGTTTGAAAATAAACAAACCATGTGATAGGGCGAAAATTCTGTTCAGAAAATTGGACAGAAATCACCTCGGACGTTCAGAAGATACCTTATAATTTACGGAACAAATAGTAATATAAATAGATCCCAGCCGAATGAACAATGAAATTCAAGTTCATCATAATTTCCAAATTTACTGCTTGGAAGAACATGTAGTTTGAAAAGACGGCACGAACTTTCTTACCAACTTAATGTTTGATTTAAGGCTCAGTTTAAATAAACGTTTTGGTTTCAGTAACGTTTATTTTAGCCGCGTTCGCGCATAAAGCTGCCCGTTTCAGTAGAAAAAAGAATATTTTACGATTTTCCGATTGCGATAAATTTTGTCTGTAAAAAATTTCACGACAAAATTTTTTTGGCAACCCTATGTGGGGGTCGATCGCTCGATAGGGAGGGTCTGAGGAGCGCCTCTTACAAGTGGAACATTAGGATCATATTGTCAAGATGATTTCCTATAACAGAGCTTTTCTCACGTCCGTTTTAGCGTTACTAACCCTCCCGGTCCTCTCTGTTTATTTTTGTTTTTGAAAAGTGGTATTGATCCACGGACGTAGTTCTCTTGGAGTATAAGCTTTTCTGACTGTACATATAAGTTTACGCTCTTAGGGATTTGGGTATGTGTACATATAAGATGTAAGATAATGTATACGTATAAGATAATGATAAATAAATAAATAAGTAAATAAATAAATAAATAAATGAATAGAATAGAATAGGTGGCAACAAGAATACGTATAAGACAGTTTTCCAGTTGAAAACTGTTTGGCAGGGCAGCCACCTGTAGCGTTAAATGAGTTAATATACTAAATTAAGTTGCTCTCACCGCAAAGTATAATAAAGGTGAATCCACAAAGTTGACTAAAAGATAATATGAGATCGAACGCTACATATCGTTGTTTTGCTCGCTCCGTCGCGACTGTGCTCGCCATTCCTGGAAAGAAGGAGAGATTCGGAGAAACATGTATAAAAATTCGTGAGAACACTTGAAGAGTTCAAAGAGGCTTTCCTTTGAAAGGAGAGGCGTCGATATAAAATTGATCAAAGAACATGGACACTGGAAAACATGATACGGTAATAAAAAAACAAAGAAAGTGGATTCTGATTCTGTTGTTTCACAACAGCGAGACTGCTCTCAGCATGTTCCAAAAGGTATCAGATTCTGTACCGCCTAGTTCAGTTTGAAGTTCATGCTCTCCCGAAATCTGCCCTGGAGCAGAGTTTTCGGCAAATTGAGAAACGCGACTCATCGACTAAATTCTCCGCCTTCGGAGCATTATTCTAAAGTCGGAACAAACAATATCTCATTGTTCAGACGACTACGCATATTCGTCTTTATTACGGATTGCTTCAATCGTTGTCCGCTCCGTCGCGACTGTGCTCGCCATTCCTGAAAAAAAATGAAAAGACTCTGAGAAAAACGTAAAAAGAAAATCGCGAGAACACTTGAAGAATTGAAGTTCTATAATTGGAATTGAGAAACGTCGATATAAAGTTGATTGAAGATTATACACTGAAAGCATGATACAGTAATAGATAAACAACAAAGAAAGGGGATTCTGATTCTGACCCCTATTTGTTTCCCAACAGAGAAACTGCTCTCAACATGTCGCAAAATATAGCAGATTTTGTACCGCCAAGTTCTGTTTGAAATTAGGCTCTCCTGACATCTGCCCCGGAGCAGATTTTTTGCACGATGTTTCAAATAAGGTATATAAGATAAACAAAACAAATAAATGAACGCGGAATATCGACTAAATTTTTTGCGTTTGAAACCTATGGTTACAGTAAACAATGTCTGATTATTCAAACGTCCCGCATACTCTTGTAGTTTAGAACGAAAAATAGCGCGTCTTCCTAACATCTAGAACTTCAAAGATGTACATTCTCACCCCCTTCAGATTGGAACAAGAAAGCTCTCTGCCGGTTTATTCAAAAAGTGCAAAGCCATCGTTTAGTAACAGTGGGATCTACATACACAGCATCACGTCCTTAGTTTTTGTTTTTTTTCTGTTTCTTCTTATCCGTACATATTTCTGACTGCAGTACGTCATTCACGATGCATACATATCTTCATCCGCCTTTTCAGTTGCGCACGTTTCCGTGCATAAATAAATGATTAAATAAAATACTTCGGAACACTTTGACAACGAATCCACTACGAGTTGATGTGATATGCAGTTCGCTCTTCTAGCAGTCGTTATTATAATGAAAAAAAACTAAAAGCTTCAAAAAGATGCTCCTTGAACAGAAGAACTTAATCTGGGCACACTGCTTGAGAACTATCATATATAATCAAACAGGAGGTTGAACATGGGCCGGTCATTCATTTTATCCATTGACTTTGATTATATAAGATTTATATTACTTTCTTTATATTAATTAGTACAAGTCATGCGTTACTGTGATTTAGTAGGCAAAACGATCATAATATCATTAACGGTCAACAATGATCACAGGAATTTAGAAATCATGATTAAGAGGACCGCTTCGAGTCTGAAGCAGTCAGAAAGATGTAAATATAAAGTACCTACGAATGAACTAAAGACGACTTTAATCACGGAGAATAGGATGAGGGATGGGTGACTCATTTCACCCCATCGTCGTGCTCGGTTTGGCAAATCAATGTGCCTCGAAGAAAGCTAAGGTGAACTGAGCACAAAGCAGAAAAGGCGGAAGAAAAATGGCAATTCGAGAATTAAATCCGAACGAATTTAACTAGGAAACCCGTTTGAGCAGCTTTGCAGCAATAATCGCAATTGCATCATAGAAGATCATGAAAAAACTTTCTCTAGTTTTCTTTTTCATTTATGAATCAATTGTAGGAGCGCCACGAATATTGGGTTTTATTCTTGGAAACTCAATTGCTTTTTTGACAGCTGTAAGTAAAGATTTCCATGCCCGAAGCCATGAATGAGTGGAATTTCTACAGGGTAAGGGAAAAGTCCGGCGCAGTGGCAAGCAGTGCTTCTCTTCACTTCACCCTTTCGCTAGGAAGACAGAGAAGGGGAAAGGGCCTAGAATTCGCATGAGAATGTGGCCCTTCAGCTCAGTCTACTGATAACCAGGGATTACTGGGTGAAACCTTTGTTACAACTACATGATCTCTATCACCTCAATTTTCGAGCTGTTTTAATGTTCTTCTAACCGCCACGGCGTCTTTTAATCAGTGTTCAAACAATAATTTGCTTATTAATTATTATTTATTAATATTAAATATATTAATATAATATATTAAAGCCCATGTCGTACCTAAATTATTCAGATATTCAGTACAATTAAAATTTATCCTCAATATCCATACATATATCAGTTGAATATTAAAGACCAATATTACACGTACTCGGACAGAAACTGTTGCTCGAAAACTGTGGAAAATCGTTCAGAAAAAATGAAGCTGTTCTACTATCGCCCTTATGGAATTGTTTTTTCCTACAGTTTTTACCTCAATGGTAGTCAGATGAGAGTTTTTACCAAAACACAGTGCAATTGGTAGAGGAATTTGAGCAACGCTTTTGGATTTCCTGATAACAATGTTTGCCTTGGAGGGTGTTACTGTGTGGTGATGGCGGTGAATCAGAGGTAGACTGAAGGAGTATTCGGCTCCAACTGAGTTTCTGAACCTTTTTTGCACAAGGTTGAGGGTACTAAAAAATTCAAAAACAAAGAATGAACAGACAATTTTTCGAGGAAAGAACGAGAAATTCAAGGAGGCATCATAAGCAGGGGAGTCAGTACGGGAAGGAGCAAAGTAGAGTAGTAAGGTAACCACTCAACGTTATGAAGTCGAAAGCGACATTGGAGTTCTCTTGAAGGTTTCGAGCATTTTTGCCGATCATTGCCATGTACTCCTACAACATTTCCAGAGTATGGATACTTCTACCATGAGAGAACTAGTTTCGCATACTTTTTAGGAATATCGACACTCTTGACTCCCCTATGCAGTTTTCATAGCCCGATTGGTCTTACATACCCGGCAAACCGTTATCCTACCATCCTAAGGTACGAAAAGTCTTCAAGGAATCTTCAAATTAGATGTAATCGAAATGTTTCTTTTTTCCTGTTGTGCTGATGATGGGAAACCAGGAGTTCGCCATCGGTGTGATCTTAACAAGTTGACGACAGCGCCTTTTTCTTGTGTCTGGCGCATGGGACCAACCGATTTTCTAGCGCGCCGAGGCTGTGGCATGATGCCGGCATACGGCGAATTTTTTTTCAAAATAGAAGTGAATAGTAAATCTCGAAGACTACATGTACAGTCCTGTAATATCGGGGATTGTGACTATTCCTTTTTTGCAATGAAAATAGAAAAATAGCAGCTGAATTTATGTGTTTGTTTCAGTAACCAGTATTTGTTTGCATTTATTTGTTTCTTGCAATAACCATTATTTGTTTTTACTTGTAAGGAAAACTAGTGCACAATCAAAATTTCCAGCAAATCAGAAGCTAAGAATCATTTTCATGGACCATGCTTCCTATAGCAATGTGCAAAGGTCTACTAAAAAGTGGCGCAAAAACATCCTTCGAAGTTCTGAAATGTATCGAGTGCGCCGCACGGTCCCATGCGGCCGCTTGAGAGGGGCGCACCATTGCGCCACACTGTCGTCAACGTGTTAAGAAGCGCCCCACATGCATATATAGGATTCGTGACGTTTCTTGATCTAGAAATTAGATAGAAATAGATCGTTCGTATTGTTTTCTTTTTTATTTAATATTTTATTTAATTTCATATAATATTCACATAATCCGCTATTCACTATTGTGTTTCTAAATAGAGAAGATTTTTCCATCCTGTAAGTCTTGGGACTTCTTGAATTAAGCCACCTTGTAGAAGTAACACAATTCTTCCCATATCATATACATGCATCTAAACCTCCGAAATTGTCTAGCACACCTATTACCATAGAAAAACCTCGCAGCATCTCCAGATATCTTCATCGTTCTCCGCAAGAAAAAAAAGGAAATGTTAAAGAAAAATGGTGATTGAAAGACATCTCATATCTCACAGATTTTAGTGAAGAAACATGATAAGTCATACATATCTTCACTTTCCGTATCATTTTTGTTTTTCCATCGATCATTTGAAGATTTTATTGTTAAGAGATCACATCAAAAACCTAGAGCGAAATTTGACCAAACGACTAATTTGAACTTAACACACTTGAAGCCAATTCAAACAAAATAGATTGTTCGGAACGTTTTCCTTTTTTTATACCATTGTCATTCAATTTCATATAATATTTATACAATCCACTGTTTATTATTGCGTTTCTAAACAAAGAAGAACTTTTCCGCTCTGGTTGTCTAGACTGAGAACGCAGCCCAATTGTGATACAGGAAGCGCAGCCTAAGTCAGCAGATCAGAAAGCATGTGTTAGGTATAGTTAAAGAAATCACCAAAAAGGATTGGGTAGAACCGAAAGGAAAGGGAAAGTACGGAGCAAAGGAAGGTGGGGGGGGGGGTACGTGTGAAGAGTGCTGCCTGCTGGCACTCGGTATTTCTTATCAACAGATAGCAACGGTCGGTATGTTTGCCGTGGCATCTTGTTTGCGGCTCATTCATCGCCGTGTTTGTAAGCCGATCCCGACCGTGGAAATGGTCCCGTAATACACCGACGCCCTTTTTTATCTTTCATTCATTTATTTACCCGCCCATAATTAGGATGAACCAAAAGTTTTGTCGCCTTTTTCTACCTCAGCATCACATATTGTTTTCCAAGGAACGGCCATCTGGTAAGCACCAAAGTCAAGCAGTTCTAAGAAAGCGGCAGAACGTTCGAACCACCCTAATAGTTGTTCATACATCACCGTACGTACCTTTCATTCGATGTCGCCCAAAAACCATTTCAACCCTAAAAAAGAAACATTCGTCAGACATAGTATGGTTGGACCCCAGTCTAAATTTGAATCCGTTGCACATACGGACTCTTAATGTTTTTTGTTCGATTTGGATTTGAAATTTGATGATTTGAAGCCTTGAAGCTCGCACCTGTGACATTCTCTCGTTCTCACTGACTATCAGGCAACTTCCTTTTAGTAAGACTCTCGAATCACTATTTGTTCCTGAATGTGATTTGTCTCTCAAGGATCTTAGGTAAAGAAATTATTTCGTTCTGACCTGACCGTCGCCTTCTGACGCCTTTTGTGCTAGCCACCGCTGAAGTCACCTCAGCATTCACACAAACCGACTTTCTTCGTAGCGGGACTAGAAAGGCTTCTTTTGGATTTTTCTGACGCTACAGCGCCGGCCTCTCCCCTCTTGAGGGCTGGGACGCAGCAAAGGTTTTTATCATTTCATTTCACTATGGTTTTTAGTTGGAACTAGGTAAAGTATGATTGCTTGGTATCGCCCACGTCTGTTTCACTTTGGCGCACGTAACAGTGCAGCATAAATAAAAAAAACAAAAGTCGGTGATTTTGCCAGCACTAACAGTCGGCTAGGAAATACTGGAACGTTGAAGTAGTGAAGTATAGAGGCCTTTGGTTCATTACCTGCTGATCAATTAATTTTGACTACGCTGTAGTCGTGGAACCTAGTTCTCCATGGTAAGGTCGAACCGTTGAGCGGTCGATAAAATAAATGTTCCACCGCACATTTTCAAAATACATAGTGAATACAAGAACAACATTCCGAACGTTTGAAAATGAAAGAAGATCTATCAATAGCTCTAAACAGTTCAATTAACTTTTAATTAACTTGTCCGACCTCTCCGTCCACGCCTGTCCCGTTCTCATCTTGACATCGGTGAGTTCGGTTGTAGTGTTATCGACTGATAGCGTGCGCACTCGGGCATTTTCTCGTCCTTCCACTGACCCATTCGTTACGTCGGGCCGAATCCTCATCTAAGAATTCCTGCCGAGATGATTCCATATAGGGTGATTCTCCTCATAAGCAATTCCTCGCCTCGTGTCCTCAGAACGACATTGATTCAATGAAAAACCAGAGTGATTACATTTTGAAGTGCTATCACATGTATGTTAATTTTCTGCGCTGGAGTCCCTTATTGTTTTTTATCGCTTGTGTTTCTACTAAAGTTCCTGAATTTGCTCACTCTGCTGCGTTTTGTTTCGTTTTTCGCTTTTGAATAGTACCTGTAATCTAAAATTGCACTTGTGCTGTTTGCAGCACACGCATATGAGGGTGTAATGACAAATATGTAGGTGAATACGTGTGTGTCCTTCATTGCCATTATAGGCAAATCCGTTCGGCTTTCGGTCCCACTTTCTATTTTAAAAATTGTAGTTACCTCGAGAATTAGTAAAACTCTCTGTTCCTGTGCTTCCAGAACTGTTTGTTTTTCCAAATTCATTGGCCTTAGTGCTGCCGTCATCTCCGATAACGATTTCTACGATTTTCTTGAAGATTTCGATCCCACTAGGTTAGGGCGACTCCTGAAGGGTGCGAATCCGCACTTTCGGCACGTCGGTGCCCTTTTTGATCTAGGCTGATACACAGCCGATCAGCAAATTCTCTTACCTTTTCAAGTCTTTCATTTACCTTATCTCCTATACTTTTCCCATTATTTCGGACCGATGGTCCACATCAGTATTAGCCACTCGTTGCAACAATAGCCAATAATCACAACACGGCATTATTAGAATTGTATGTTTCTACAATAACGTTGTCTGGGTAAATGGTAAAGTGGTCCGTGTTGGTTGCCACTGTAATCTATCTTTATATACCACCTTTCTGCCACTTATAACTATTTATATTAAGAAATTTTCTGAGGTTCAAATGGTATGTAACTTCTCCCAATTCAAGAAGATTTTTTTGGCCGCATGCTATCGTCCTGCTTTTTTACAGTTCTACGCCTTTCGTTCTTGAACAAACTTTTTCTGTTTCCGGATAATTAACCTCGTTTTTTTGAATTGAATCTTTTCCTGACGAGAAGAACCTCGAAAATAAGTGACATGCCAGCAATAAGCGTTTCAAATTTAACTTCCTTGAATATGCTACTTGTTTAGATTATCTTCTAATTGATCAGCGAACATCTCACCAATAGGAACTCTTGCTTGAAACCCACACTTTTGTCAACTTCGATTTTTCAGAAGCTGCATGATGCTGTCGTAGTCCTCAAGTAGTTGTTTGCTTCGAAAATATTGTGGTGTTCGAATTTTTGAACTAAGAATGCTTGTCTGGCATCGCACATGGAGATTATTTTCGTGAAATTATTCACCCATGCAGCTTCTACACTAGGAATGAGAAGCCTAGGCATGAAGCTTATGCAGTAGTACAGGTGTGAGTTCTTAAGCGACAGCATACCACCACATTTAACATTTATTACATATGAAAACCGTCGGATAAATCAGTTATTAATCCTACTCGACATCATATATTAATCTTTAATACGAAGCCCTATCTTTGCATGGCGATAGCAGTTATTCAAGACATCAATCCTCTGACCGTTGTCCTTTTTCAGATTCGGATGATAAAATACTTAGTCACTAGCTATCTGCTCCGAATTCTTCTCTCCAAACGAGGGCCGCGTCACCTTCGTCGGCTAATTTGGCGTAAACAGACGCTCCTTGCATTTGACATTTATTACGCATGAACCCGTCAGAAAATCAGGTTATCAATCCTACCCGACATCATATATTAATCTTTGATACAAAGGCCTAGTTTTGCATCGCGATAGCAGTTATACAATACATCAATGATCTGGCCATCGTCATTTTTCAGATTCGTATGATAAAATACTTAGTCACTAGCTATCTGCTCCGAATTCTTCTCGAAACGAGGGCCGCGCGACTTCGTCGGCTAATTTGGCGTAAGCAGACGCTCGCGCTGCTTGCCACTGAATTTGAAGACTTCGGGTTAGTGATTCTCTCCTACGAGACATCATCTACCAATTCGTAATTCCAGTTCAGAATTTAGCACTATTTTGCTGACAGAAGTCGCTCTCCCTACGACTACATTGGTATGCTATACTTAGAGCAAGTATTTCAGATCAATCGTCGTCCATCCGCTCGATTGCCTCTGCCGGGGACTGATCGACTGCCAGATTGTTGAGTTGACGGTCACCTTCAAAACATGGCAGGTAAACACCGTTGGGGCTACTATGAGATTGTTTGAAGACATAAATCACTCCAAAGTTTTTCAAAACTAAAACATTCGTTAAATCATTGATTACGATCTGATTTTCCTTGGTTTTTCATCACTTTTGTTCATCTGATTCAACCTATTTCTAATTCGTTTCATACTGGAAAGAATGTCTGAATCAATTTCTGTAAACTTAAGGGCCAACGGTCGCAAATTACACGACTTTTTCTTCTGCGTACGTCGCCAGCTGCTCCTCTGCACACCGTGGGCATAAGCCGAATCGACGCTTTCAATCTATTCGGTCGAATTCCAGCTAAGGAATTTGTCGTTGATGTTGGTTGGTTTCACTCACTTCAATAACAATGAAAACACGCCAAAAAAGTTCGTTCTCCCCCGCATGTGGGGGTCTGGAACTTTTTTTGGGCGGGGAGGGCCTAAGTTCATACGAATGATCGAGTGCTTGTAGAGTGTTTTAGATTTATCAGCACCTCAAAATACGCATTTTTATTTATTTATTTATATAGTTTATTTATTTAAGACGTGGACTTGGACCCACGTGCGAATACATAAGAACAAACAATTATCCAAGTCAAGCTCAAATGACAGCTATTTGTCATGGACCCTGCGTCTTTATAATGAAATATTCTGCCCGCTCTGTAACTTCCATTTCAT
>CP130736.1:27753350-27891281 GCA_030553155.1 Nippostrongylus brasiliensis | reverse complement strand
TTTGCACTGCGACTGTACGCAAGATTTCCTGGTTCTTACAAAACTATGCTGAACGAGCACACCCCCAGCGAAAAATAGAAGCCTGGAAAGGTGGGCGGTACGCGGTCTTCACCAGGCAGCGATGTCCGAGTGGTTAAGGAGATTGACTAGAAATCAATTGGGCTCTGCCCGCGCAGGTTCGAATCCTGCTCGCTGCGAACAGTTTGCTCCGCGACTGTACGCAAGATTTCCTGGTTCTTACAAAACTATGCTGAACGAGCACACACCCAGCGAAAAATAGAAGCCTAGAAAGGTGGGCGGTACGCGGTCTTCACCAGGCAGCGATGTCCGAGTGGTTAAGGAGATTGACTAGAAATCAATTGGGCTCTGCCCGCGCAGGTTCGAATCCTGCTCGCTGCGAACTGTTTTGCACTGCGGCTGTACGCAAAATTTCCTGGTTCTTACAAAACTATGCTGAACGAGCACACCACCAGCGAAAAATAGAAGCCATCATAGAGCTAGAAAGGTGGGCGGTACGCGGTCTTCACCAGGCAGCGATGTCCGAGTGGTTAAGGAGATTGACTCGAAATCAATTGGGCTCTGCCCGCGCAGGTTCGAATCCTGCTCGCTGCGAACTGTTTTGCACTGCGACTGTACGCAAGATTTCCTGGTTCTTACAAAACTATGCTGAACGAGCACACCCCCAGCGAAAAATAGAAGCCTGGAAAGGTGGGCGGTACGCGGTCTTCACCAGGCAGCGATGTCCGAGTGGTTAAGGAGATTGACTAGAAATCAATTGGGCTCTGCCCGCGCAGGTTCGAATCCTGCTCGCTGCGAACAGTTTGCTCCGCGACTGTACGCAAGATTTCCTGGTTCTTACAAAACTATGCTGAACGAACACACCCCCAGCGAAAAATAGAAGCCTAGAAAGGTGGGCGGTACGCGGTCTTCACCAGGCAGCGATGTCCGAGTGGTTAAGGAGATTGACTAGAAATCAATTGGGCTCTGCCCGCGCAGGTTCGAATCCTGCTCGCTGCGAACAGTTTGCTCCGCGACTGTACGCAAGATTTCCTGGTTCTTACAAAACTATGCTGAACGAGCACACACCCAGCGAAAAATAGAAGCCTAGAAAGGTGGGCGGTACGCGGTCTTCACCAGGCAGCGATGTCCGAGTGGTTAAGGAGATTGACTAGAAATCAATTGGGCTCTGCCCGCGCAGGTTCGAATCCTGCTCGCTGCGAACTGTTTTGCACTGCGGCTGTACGCAAAATTTCCTGGTTCTTACAAAACTATGCTGAACGAACACACCACCAGCGAAAAATAGAAGCCATCATAGAGCTAGAAAGGTGGGCGCTACGCGGTCTTCACCAGGCAGCGATGTCCGAGTGGTTAAGGAGATTGACTAGAAATCAATTGGGCTCTGCCCGCGCAGGTTCGAATCCTGCTCGCTGCGAACAGTTTGCTCCGCGACTGTACGCAAGATTTCCTGGTTCTTACAAAACTATGCTGAACGAACACACCCCCAGCGAAAAATAGAAGCCTAGAAAGGTGGGCGGTACGCGGTCTTCACCAGGCAGCGATGTCCGAGTGGTTAAGGAGATTGACTAGAAATCAATTGGGCTCTGCCCGCGCAGGTTCGAATCCTGCTCGCTGCGAACAGTTTGCTCCGCGACTGTACGCAAGATTTCCTGGTTCTTACAAAACTATGCTGAACGAGCACACACCCAGCGAAAAATAGAAGCCTAGAAAGGTGGGCGGTACGCGGTCTTCACCAGGCAGCGATGTCCGAGTGGTTAAGGAGATTGACTAGAAATCAATTGGGCTCTGCCCGCGCAGGTTCGAATCCTGCTCGCTGCGAACAGTTTTGCACTGCGGCTGTACGCAAAATTTCCTGGTTCTTACAAAACTATGCTGAACGAGCACACCACCAGCGAAAAATAGAAGCCATCATAGAGCTAGAAAGGTGGGCGGTACGCGGTCTTCACCAGGCAGCGATGTCCGAGTGGTTAAGGAGATTGACTCGAAATCAATTGGGCTCTGCCCGCGCAGGTTCGAATCCTGCTCGCTGCGAACTGTTTTGCACTGCGACTGTACGCAAGATTTCCTGGTTCTTACAAAACTATGCTGAACGAGCACACCCCCAGCGAAAAATAGAAGCCTGGAAAGGTGGGCGGTACGCGGTCTTCACCAGGCAGCGATGTCCGAGTGGTTAAGGAGATTGACTAGAAATCAATTGGGCTCTGCCCGCGCAGGTTCGAATCCTGCTCGCTGCGAACAGTTTGCTCCGCGACTGTACGCAAGATTTCCTGGTTCTTACAAAACTATGCTGAACGAGCACACACCCAGCGAAAAATAGAAGCCTAGAAAGGTGGGCGGTACGCGGTCTTCACCAGGCAGCGATGTCCGAGTGGTTAAGGAGATTGACTAGAAATCAATTGGGCTCTGCCCGCGCAGGTTCGAATCCTGCTCGCTGCGAACAGTTTGCTCCGCGACTGTACGCAAGATTTCCTGGTTCTTACAAAACTATGCTGAACGAGCACACACCCAGCGAAAAATAGAAGCCTAGAAAGGTGGGCGGTACGCGGTCTTCACCAGGCAGCGATGTCCGAGTGGTTAAGGAGATTGACTAGAAATCAATTGGGCTCTGCCCGCGCAGGTTCGAATCCTGCTCGCTGCGAACAGTTTTGCACTGCGGCTGTACGCAAAATTTCCTGGTTCTTACAAAACTATGCTGAACGAGCACACCACCAGCGAAAAATAGAAGCCATCATAGAGCTAGAAAGGTGGGCGGTACGCGGTCTTCACCAGGCAGCGATGTCCGAGTGGTTAAGGAGATTGACTCGAAATCAATTGGGCTCTGCCCGCGCAGGTTCGAATCCTGCTCGCTGCGAACTGTTTTGCACTGCGACTGTACGCAAGATTTCCTGGTTCTTACAAAACTATGCTGAACGAGCACACCCCCAGCGAAAAATAGAAGCCTGGAAAGGTGGGCGGTACGCGGTCTTCACCAGGCAGCGATGTCCGAGTGGTTAAGGAGATTGACTAGAAATCAATTGGGCTCTGCCCGCGCAGGTTCGAATCCTGCTCGCTGCGAACAGTTTGCTCCGCGACTGTACGCAAGATTTCCTGGTTCTTACAAAACTATGCTGAACGAACACACCCCCAGCGAAAAATAGAAGCCTAGAAAGGTGGGCGGTACGCGGTCTTCACCAGGCAGCGATGTCCGAGTGGTTAAGGAGATTGACTAGAAATCAATTGGGCTCTGCCCGCGCAGGTTCGAATCCTGCTCGCTGCGAACAGTTTGCTCCGCGACTGTACGCAAGATTTGCCCGCGCTGGTTCTTACAAAACTATGCTGAACGAGCACACACCCAGCGAAAAATAGAAGCCTAGAAAGGTGGGCGGTACGCGGTCTTCACCAGGCAGCGATGTCCGAGTGGTTAAGGAGATTGACTAGAAATCAATTGGGCTCTGCCCGCGCAGGTTCGAATCCTGCTCGCTGCGAACAGTTTTGCACTGCGGCTGTACGCAAAATTTCCTGGTTCTTACAAAACTATGCTGAACGAACACACCACCAGCGAAAAATAGAAGCCATCATAGAGCTAGAAAGGTGGGCGCTACGCGGTCTTCACCAGGCAGCGATGTCCGAGTGGTTAAGGAGATTGACTAGAAATCAATTGGGCTCTGCCCGCGCAGGTTCGAATCCTGCTCGCTGCGAACAGTTTTGCACTGCGACTGTACGCAAGATTTCCTGGTTCTTACAAAACTATGCTGAACGAACACACCACCAGCGAAAAATAGAAGCCTTGAAAGGTGGGCGGTACGCGGTCTTCACCAGGCAGCGATGTCCGAGTGGTTAAGGAGATTGACTAGAAATCAATTGGGCTCTGCCCGCGCAGGTTCGAATCCTGCTCGCTGCGAACAGTTTTGCACTGCGACTGTACGCAAGATTTCCTGGTTCTTACAAAACTATGCTGAACGAACACACCACCAGCGAAAAATAGAAGCCATCATAGAGCTAGAAAGGTGGGCGGTACGCGGTGTTCACCAGGCAGCGATGTCCGAGTGGTTAAGGAGATTGACTCGAAATCAATTGGGCTCTGCCCGCGCAGGTTCGAATCCTGCTCGCTGCGAACAGTTTTGCACTGCGACTGTACGCAAGATTTCCTGGTTCTTACAAAACTATGCTGAACGAACACACCACCAGCGAAAAATAGAAGCCATCATAGAGCTAGAAAGGTGGGCGGTACGCGGTCTTCACCAGGCAGCGATGTCCGAGTGGTTAAGGAGATTGACTCGAAATCAATTGGGCTCTGCCCGCGCAGGTTCGAATCCTGCTCGCTGCGAACAGTTTTGCACTGCGACTGTACGCAAGATTTCCTGGTTCTTACAAAACTATGCTGAACGAACACACCACCAGCGAAAAATAGAAGCCATCATAGAGCTAGAAAGGTGGGCGGTACGCGGTCTTCACCAGGCAGCGATGTCCGAGTGGTTAAGGAGATTGACTCGAAATCAATTGGGCTCTGCCCGCGCAGGTTCGAATCCTGCTCGCTGCGAACCGTTTTGCACTGCGACTGTACGCAAGATTTCCTGGTTCTTACAAAACTATGCTGAACGAACACACCACCAGCGAAAAATAGAAGCCATCATAGAGCTAGAAAGGTGGGCGGTACGCGGTGTTCACCAGGCAGCGATGTCCGAGTGGTTAAGGAGATTGACTCGAAATCAATTGGGCTCTGCCCGCGCAGGTTCGAATCCTGCTCGCTGCGAACAGTTTTGCACTGCGACTGTACGCAAGATTTCCTGGTTCTTACAAAACTATGCTGAACGAACACACCACCAGCGAAAAATAGAAGCCATCATAGAGCTAGAAAGGTGGGCGGTACGCGGTGTTCACCAGGCAGCGATGTCCGAGTGGTTAAGGAGATTGACTCGAAATCAATTGGGCTCTGCCCGCGCAGGTTCGAATCCTGCTCGCTGCGAACAGTTTTGCACTGCGACTGTACGCAAGATTTCCTGGTTCTTACAAAACTATGCTGAACGAACACACCACCAGCGAAAAATAGAAGCCATCATAGAGCTAGAAAGGTGGGCGGTACGCGGTCTTCACCAGGCAGCGATGTCCGAGTGGTTAAGGAGATTGACTCGAAATCAATTGGGCTCTGCCCGCGCAGGTTCGAATCCTGCTCGCTGCGAACTGTTTTGCACTGCGACTGTACGCAAGATTTCCTGGTTCTTACAAAACTATGCTGAACGAACACACCACCAGCGAAAAATAGAAGCCATCATAGAGCTAGAAAGGTGGGCGGTACGCGGTCTTCACCAGGCAGCGATGTCCGAGTGGTTAAGGAGATTGACTAGAAATCAATTGGGCTCTGCCCGCGCAGGTTCGAATCCTGCTCGCTGCGAACAGTTTTGCACTGCGGCTGTACGCAAAATTTCCTGGTTCTTACAAAACTATGCTGAACGAACACACCACCAGCGAAAAATAGAAGCCATCATAGAGCTAGAAAGGTGGGCGGTACGCGGTCTTCACCAGGCAGCGATGTCCGAGTGGTTAAGGAGATTGACTCGAAATCAATTGGGCTCTGCCGGCGCAGGTTCGAATCCTGCTCGCTGCGAACAGTTTTGCACTGCGACTGTACGCAAGATTTCCTGGTTCTTACAAAACTATGCTGAACGAACACACCACCAGCGAAAAATAGAAGCCATCATAGAGCTAGAAAGGTGGGCGGTACGCGGTCTTCACCAGGCAGCGATGTCCGAGTGGTTAAGGAGATTGACTCGAAATCAATTGGGCTCTGCCCGCGCAGGTTCGAATCCTGCTCGCTGCGAACAGTTTTGCACTGCGACTGTACGCAAGATTTCCTGGTTCTTACAAAACTATGCTGAACGAACACACCACCAGCGAAAAATAGAACCCAACATAGAGCTAGGAAAGTGGGCGGCACGCGGTCTTCACCAGGCAGCGATGTACGAGTGGTTAAGGAGATTGACTCGAAATCAATTGGGCTCTGCCCGCGCAGGTTCGATCCTGCTCGCTGCGAACAGCTTTGCACTGCGACTGTACGCAAGATTTCCTGGTTCTTACAAAACTATGCTGAACGAACACACCACCAGCGAAAAATAGAACCCAACATAGAGCTAGGAAAGTGGGCGGTACGCGATCTTCACCAGGCAGCGATGTCCGAGTGGTTAAGGAGATTGACTAGAAATCAATTGGGCTCTGCCCGCGCAGGTTCGAATCCTGCTCGCTGCGAACAGCTTTGCACTGCGACTGTACGCAAGATTTCCTGGTTCTTACAAAACTATGCTGAACGAACACACCACCAGCGAAAAATAGAAGCCATCATAGAGCTAGAAAGGTGGGCGGTACGCGGTCTTCACCAGGCAGCGATGTCCGAGTGGTTAAGGAGATTGACTAGAAATCAATTGGGCTCTGCCCGCGCAGGTTCGAATCCTGCTCGCTGCGAACTGTTTTGCACTGCGACTGTACGCAAGATTTCCTGGTTATTACAAAACTATGCTGAACGAGCACACCACCAGCGAAAAATAGAAGCCATCATAGAGCTAGAAAGGTGGGCGGTACGCGGTCTTCACCAGGCAGCGATGTCCGAGTGGTTAAGGAGATTGACTCGAAATCACTGTACGCAAGATTTCCTGGTTCTTACAAAACTATGCTCTGCCCGCGCAGGTTCGAATGTCCTGCTCGCTGCGAACAGTTTTGCACTGCGGCTGTACGCAAAATTTCCTGGTTCTTACAAAACTATGCTGAACGAACACACCACCAGCGAAAAATAGAAGCCATCATAGAGCTAGAAAGGTGGGCGGTACGCGGTCTTCACCAGGCAGCGATGTCCGAGTGGTTAAGGAGATTGACTCGAAATCAATTGGGCTCTGCCCGCGCAGGTTCGAATCCTGCTCGCTGCGAACAGTTTTGCACTGCGGCTGTACGCAAGATTTCCTGGTTCTTACAAAACTATGCTGAACGAACACACCACCAGCGAAAAATAGAACCCAACATAGAGCTAGGAAAGTGGGCGGTACGCGGTCTTCACCAGGCAGCGATGTCCGAGTGGTTAAGGAGATTGACTAGAAATCAATTGGGCTCTGCCCGCGCAGGTTCGAATCCTGCTCGCTGCGAACAGCTTTGCACTGCGACTGTACGCAAGATTTCCTGGTTCTTACAAAACTATGCTGAACGAACACACCACCAGCGAAAAATAGAAGCCATCATAGAGCTAGAAAGGTGGGCGGTACGCGGTCTTCACCAGGCAGCGATGTCCGAGTGGTTAAGGAGATTGACTAGAAATCAATTGGGCTCTGCCCGCGCAGGTTCGAATCCTGCTCGCTGCGAGCAGTTTTGCACTGCGACTCTACGCAAGATTTCCTGGTTCTTACAAAACTATGCTGAACGAACACACCACCAGCGAAAAATAGAACCCAACATAGAGCTAGAAAGGTGGGCGGTACGCGGCCTTCACCAGGCAGCGATGTCCGAGTGGTTAAGGAGATTGACTAGAAATCAATTGGGCTCTGCCCGCGCAGGTTCGAATCCTGCTCGCTGCGAACAGTTTTGCACTGCGGCTGTACGCAAAATTTCCTGGTTCTTACAAAACTATGCTGAACGAACACACCACCAGCGAAAAATAGAAGCCATCATAGAGCTAGAAAGGTGGGCGGTACGCGGTCTTCACCAGGCAGCGATGTCCGAGTGGTTAAGGAGATTGACTAGAAATCAATTGGGCTCTGCCCGCGCAGGTTCGAATCCTGATCGCTGCGAACAGTTTTGCACTGCGACTGTACGCAAGATTTCCTGGTTCTTACAAAACTATGCTGAACGAACACACCACCAGCGAAAAATAGAACCCAACATAGAGCTAGGAAAGTGGGCGGCACGCGGTCTTCACCAGGCAGCGATGTACGAGTGGTTAAGGAGATTGACTCGAAATCAATTGGGCTCTGCCCGCGCAGGTTCGATCCTGCTCGCTGCGAACAGCTTTGCACTGCGACTGTACGCAAGATTTCCTGGTTCTTACAAAACTATGCTGAACGAACACACCACCAGCGAAAAATAGAACCCAACATAGAGCTAGGAAAGTGGGCGGTACGCGGTCTTCACCAGGCAGCGATGTCCGAGTGGTTAAGGAGATTGACTAGAAATCAATTGGGCTCTGCCCGCGCAGGTTCGAATCCTGCTCGCTGCGAACAGCTTTGCACTGCGACTGTACGCAAGATTTCCTGGTTCTTACAAAACTATGCTGAACGAACACACCACCAGCGAAAAATAGAACCCAACATAGAGCTAGGAAAGTGGGCGGTACGCGGTCTTCACCAGGCAGCGATGTCCGAGTGGTTAAGGAGATTGACTAGAAATCAATTGGGCTCTGCCCGCGCAGGTTCGAATCCTGCTCGCTGCGAACAGCTTTGCACTGCGACTGTACGCAAGATTTCCTGGTTCTTACAAAACTATGCTGAACGAACACACCACCAGCGAAAAATAGAAGCCATCATAGAGCTAGAAAGGTGGGCGGTACGCGGTCTTCACCAGGCAGCGATGTCCGAGTGGTTAAGGAGATTGACTAGAAATCAATTGGGCTCTGCCCGCGCAGGTTCGAATCCTGCTCGCTGCGAGCAGTTTTGCACTGCGACTCTACGCAAGATTTCCTGGTTCTTACAAAACTATGCTGAACGAACACACCACCAGCGAAAAATAGAACCCAACATAGAGCTAGAAAGGTGGGCGGTACGCGGTCTTCACCAGGCAGCGATGTCCGAGTGGTTAAGGAGATTGACTAGAAATCAATTGGGCTCTGCCCGCGCAGGTTCGAATCCTGCTCGCTGCGAACAGTTTTGCACTGCGGCTGTACGCAAAATTTCCTGGTTCTTACAAAACTATGCTGAACGAACACACCACCAGCGAAAAATAGAAGCCATCATAGAGCTAGAAAGGTGGGCGGTACGCGGTCTTCACCAGGCAGCGATGTCCGAGTGGTTAAGGAGATTGACTCGAAATCAATTGGGCTCTGCCCGCGCAGGTTCGAATCCTGCTCGCTGCGAACAGTTTTGCACTGCGACTGTACGCAAGATTTCTTGGTTCTTACAAAACTATGCTGAACGAACACACCACCAGCGAAAAATAGAAGCCATCATAGAGCTAGAAAGGTGGGCGGTACGCGGTCTTCACCAGGCAGCGATGTCCGAGTGGTTAAGGAGATTGACTCGAAATCAATTGGGCTCTGCCCGCGCAGGTTCGAATCCTGCTCGCTGCGAACAGTTTTGCACTGCGGCTGTACGCAAAATTTCCTGGTTCTTACAAAACTATGCTGAACGAGCACACCACCAGCGAAAAATAGAAGCCATAATAGAGCTAGGAAAGTGGGCGGTACGCGGTGTTCACCAGGCAGCGATGTCCGAGTGGTTAAGGAGATTGACTAGAAATCAATTGGGCTCTGCCCGCGCAGGTTCGAATCCTGCTCGCTGCGAGCAGTTTTGCACTGCGACTCTACGCAAGATTTCCTGGTTCTTACAAAACTATGCTGAACGAACACACCACCAGCGAAAAATAGAACCCAACATAGAGCTAGAAAGGTGGGCGGTACGCGGCCTTCACCAGGCAGCGATGTCCGAGTGGTTAAGGAGATTGACTCGAAATCAATTGGGCTCTGCCCGCGCAGGTTCGAATCCTGCTCGCTGCGAGCAGTTTTGCACTGCGGCTGTACGCAAAATTTCCTGGTTCTTACAAAACTATGCTGAACGAACACACCACCAGCGAAAAATAGAAGCCATAATAGAGCTAGGAAAGTGGGCGGTACGCGGTGTTCACCAGGCAGCGATGTCCGAGTGGTTAAGGAGATTGACTAGAAATCAATTGGGCTCTGCCCGCGCAGGTTCGAATCCTGCTCGCTGCGAGCAGTTTTGCACTGCGACTCTACGCAAGATTTCCTGGTTCTTACAAAACTATGCTGAACGAACACACCACCAGCGAAAAATAGAACCCAACATAGAGCTAGGAAAGTGGGCGGTACGCGGTCTTCACCAGGCAGCGATGTCCGAGTGGTTAAGGAGATTGACTAGAAATCAATTGGGCTCTGCCCGCGCAGGTTCGAATCCTGCTCGCTGCGAGCAGTTTTGCACTGCGACTCTACGCAAGATTTCCTGGTTCTTACAAAACTATGCTGAACGAGCACACCACCAGCGAAAAATAGAAGCCATAATAGAGCTAGGAAAGTGGGCGGTACGCGGTGTTCACCAGGCAGCGATGTCCGAGTGGTTAAGGAGATTGACTCGAAATCAATTGGGCTCTGCCCGCGCAGGTTCGAATCCTGCTCGCTGCGAGCAGTTTTGCACTGCGGCTGTACGCAAAATTTCCTGGTTCTTACAAAACTATGCTGAACGAACACACCACCAGCGAAAAATAGAAGCCATAATAGAGCTAGGAAAGTGGGCGGTACGCGGTGTTCACCAGGCAGCGATGTCCGAGTGGTTAAGGAGATTGACTAGAAATCAATTGGGCTCTGCCCGCGCAGGTTCGAATCCTGCTCGCTGCGAGCAGTTTTGCACTGCGGCTGTACGCAAAATTTCCTGGTTCTTACAAAACTATGCTGAACGAGCACACCCCCAGCGAAAAATAGAAGCCTAGAAAGGTGGGCGGTACGCGGCCTTCACCAGGCAGCGATGTCCGAGTGGTTAAGGAGATTGACTAGAAATCAATTGGGCTCTGCCCGCGCAGGTTCGAATCCTGCTCGCTGCGAACAGTTTTGCACTGCGACTGTACGCAAGATTTCGTGGCTCTTCCAAAACTATGCTGAACGAACACACCACCAGCGAAAAATAGAAGCCATCATAGGGCTAGGAAAGTGGGCGGTGCGCGGCCTTCACCAGGCAGCGATGTCCGAGTGGTTAAGGAGATTGACCAGAAATCAATTGTCCTCGCCAACAGAAGTGAGTAATTGTAGGGCCATCTCCTTTCTCAAAATACTCGTTATCCTCACTCCATATGCGAGACTGTGAAGAGGGCCAACAGTCTTTCGTCTATATTTATTTCATATTGAGCTTTATTGCTGCTGTATATATCCGTAAAATGCGGCGCGTACCCACGCTCAGGATCGTCTTCGTTTCTTCTCTAGAGCTGATTGGAAGTGAGTGCGAGAGATGACGCCTTTCACATCTGATGGCGAAATTGTTCCAGATTCGATCATCTCTATCTAAACAAGAGAGAAATTTCGTGCGTATCAAAGTCGTGGTGAATAGCTTACTTCTTTACCTGTTCGCGAATCGATTCCATTGCCGCCTGTGACACAACTGAGTACATTTCTGCTCCAGATGTTTGCCCATCACATTGGCTGGCCTGCAATGAGGGTTTCTCTCACATCCATGTGGTTAGAAGATTTCACAGGATTTCATGGGAAGAACATTAACCAATGTTTTTTTTATCAATCTGCATGAGCAACGCATGTTCTTCTGTAACGGCTTGCGGTGATCAGTAGTGCGGTTCATCAAGGAGCTTTGAAGTTTCGCCTAATTCCAGATGCAAATCTTTTTTGAAAATTTTGGGTTTTTAATCGATGTCTGTTCGTTGATAAATATAGACATTGACAAGTAGTCATATATTTACCAAGAGGAAGTTAGAGTGATCAAAACGATCAAATAGAGTAATTAAGTTCTCTTTCTCAGGACGTTGTAGATTTGAGAGACACCATATTCAATTATTCTATTGGCTTGGAGTTGTAAGTAGCATAATTCATCAGTATCAAGTTCTCCAGCTCTAAAATAACCAGAACCTCGACCAGGTCTTCTCGAGATCACGATTTCGTTCCTTGATAAGAGCTGCATTGATCCATTCAGATAAGGTAGCCATCACTGACTCCGTTATTACCAATCCTCCTGCACCTTTCTTTCTTCTCTATGATTTCTGCGATAAACAGAACTACCTCTTCTACCACACATAGCACTAAGCTTCCAAAACGTGGCAATAGGAGTAAAATGTCATGAAGAATATCTGACCATCATACTCTAGTAGAATTAAACTGAAACTTCATCACAAGCGACCGTCTGCGGTTTTGGGTCAGTGTCGATCCTTGGAATCCAACTGCACGAGGTTGATTTTTCCTAGGATGTTCGTTCTCCTGTTAGATGGTGGTTCAGGACAGTTTGCTTTGTAACTAACAACATTCGAGTTAAAATCCAACCATCTCAATCTTTAGTTTACAGGCACAGATTCTTGGAGGGTAAAACGGTTACTTACCACTTCTCTGAGATCGATATCGTCCGCGAGCTTGACCTTGCGCGTAAGTGCCTTCAGAACTTTCGTCTTCGATTCGACGTCTGTTCCTGGGGCCACGTGTATCACTTTGTCGAATCTGAATTTCTCCTCTAATTTCTGCATGTTCGGTCTTTGTGTGATATTCTATAATATCTTCATTGCCGCGTTTTTGATTATCATCAAATCTTTTGAAAGTATCGTGTGATGAAGTGGTAAGGGGCTCTACTGACATTCGCACTGTCGAGCGATCAATCTCGGCAGGGCTGACCAAGCCTTCCATCCCTCCAGGGTCGGGTCTTGTCTGCTAAGTAAAAACAAGGGGTGAGATTAGCGGTTAGCCCCCCGTATAGGCCGAATACGCATTCACCATGCCTCTGCGATTCTCAATTGAATTCGAATGGGCGGCGCGTCCTTCCGGGACCGATCAACAACTTTACCTACCTTTACCTCTAGCTTTACTACTATATGTTCGTCAGAAATTTCCAACTGTACCAATCAGTTGCACTTTCTTTACATCCTCATTAGCGATATATAGCATAAGAGTGTCTGGTTAGGGCCTTTGATTCTCGCCAACTCGCAAGTTTGCTGAAAACCTAAGACCATCGGAGCACAACAATTTTGCTTTCCTTCGTTTTGTAAATTTAGTTGTTCTTTTGCAACACCGTTTCGAAGCGAGCGGTCCTTATTCCGCGTGCCCAATTCAATATTTACAACGGGTCAAACACCGGAAGCATTTTGAGTAAGCCCACCACCGGATTAGTCGAAGAAGGAGTGCTGAGGTCGCGGACTCTGTTCCCGTTGGCTCATCTAGCTGAAAAATTGTTTGGGCTACCCGTTTAGCTATGTTTGTGCTGTCGCCTTGCAGCTTTTTCGTCACGGTAGTCCTCAGAATGAATTTTGCAAAGCGAAATACAATTTGGGAGAGCGGATTTTCAATTCTATATTTGACCTTCCACACTAAGATGATGGACCGTGAAAGCATAAGCTGAAGAAAGGCCAGACATGATTGTCAACATGTCTTTCGCCACTCAAAAAGAGTGATAAACAGGTGAATGATCTATGTGACGAATAACTGGAGTGCCGATTTTCCAGATTCGAATTTTAATAAACTTTGGAATATGTAGCTGGCGAACCTTCCCGGTGTCATGAGCGCGGGATCGATGAGATCAGCTCGATTTGTGGCTGCCATTACAAACACCTTGATGTGAGGTGTACTGTGAAGACTGTCGAGTTCTGCGATCAGTTGCGAAACAATTCTGAAATCAAATACAAACAAATGAGTCTTTGTGTATAAATATCTTTAAGTCACGAAAAAACCCCAAGGTCTCTGCGCAATTACTTTTTATATTTAGTTTTTCTGATGATTGGAGTGGGGAGGTGGGTCATTTTTTGAAGTGTTTCGATGCTCTACCCTCTTGGTCATAAGAACATTCTCTTAAGTGCAGTATTTGCAGTAATTTAAACGTTATTGGTCCCTAGCGAGCGTGTCGGGCACTTGAACGACCGGCAATGATATGTGTTTGTAAAACATTTGCTTCATGAGAAAAGTAAAGAAAACAGAAGAAAGCTTCAAAGTCATGTAATGTGACGTGCAAACTAAAGGTAAGATTGTAGTCAAATTTTGCATAACTCAAATCGAGACAGTGAATTTGGTTATCTTTATCCACTATTTTTGTACACTATTTTTTCTGTGTGTGGGCGGGATGGCCGAGAGGTTAAGGGCCTAGGCTCATGATCTCGATGATCAAGGTTCAGTCCCGTCCCAGACTGAAACCATTGCCTAACATAGAAATAACCTGCACAGAGTGTCGGTGCCAGCATCAGACCATCAGGCCCGGGTGACAGGTCGGCTGATGGAGGAAAACTGTCACAGTCACGAGACGGGTTGGTGCTCGGATGGAAAAAATTGGCGCTCAAGAACCTTCGATCGAGGACGATATGGCCACCCCACATGAAGTGGAAGGCGGGAGCAACGCCAAGGAAAAGGAAGGCAGAGCGACTACAATGAAAGACGTACCCCGTAACTGGTCAGTATAAAAACATTGTGGAATATCTTTTTCTCTAAATGTGTGTTCAAAAACTGACCTGTCCATCACGCCTCCACTATCTCCGCTGCGTCCTCGATTGGGAACCAGGGAGTCCAATTCGTCGAAAAATATCACACATGGCGAAGCTTGGCGAGCTCTTTCAAAAACTGCAACAAATCGGTTTTCTTCGTTGTTCATGAAAAGCAAGAATGCTTCCAGCGAGCTTGTCGTATGGTGTATCACAATTGGCAAGCATTTGTTAAGTAACAAAATTTGAAATCAAGAAATAGTTTTTGTGCAGTGTGGCGTAGTAGGTGGCGCAAAAGTGTGACAGTCTGAAGATGGCTCACATCTATTTGCTACAGTGATAAGAGGCGTCATTCATACACGTACGGTCATCTCGACCGGGCCAGCCAAGCCTTTCATGTTTATGGGATCGAGTGAATTGGTACCCTGCTTGCCCCGGAGGGTAAAGACGCTGACCCCCGCAAGTCATTGCATAGGGCAAATGCACATTCACCGAGCCTCTACGGTTCTGAATGGAAGATGAACGCATGGCGCGTCTTTCGCGAACTGGTTCACGCCAACCGCTTACCTTTACCCTAACATTATTACGTTGTTAGTATATTTAATAAAGTAAGAAATGAAATTGGGTACTTCATTAACTTTACTAACTTTATTTCATTACCCACTTTATACTGCACTAGGAAGGTCGACACCGCGCTCTATCAATGAACTTTCCACCTATCAGTCTCGAAAGGCGTAATATCAATAATAACACACATCTATTAGTAGCAAAAATTATTTCGCCTCGAAAGGAATTTGTGAGATACGGTACTATTCGATTCTATTTCACTCTGTGCCCTGTGGCTCCCTCGTGAAGAGCTCCCAATTACTTAGGGAAAATCGGGCATAAACGCTGAAAAATCTCCTATACAGTATAAATAGATTGTCTCACATATGTCTTGCTTCTTTGAGAGCTTTTTAGTGACATAGCACGGCCACCGTGAGGTGACCTCTACAGCTCCGATACCTGCTCAAGCGTACGAAGTCTCCGACTCAGCCATGTGCTCGGTTTCGCAGAATGTTGAATTCTATGGAAGTTATTCAGAAAGGACGAAAAAGCCGATTTTTTCGGCTTTTCCGTGAAAATGGCAATTCTTATGGCCAGTACTGTAGAACCGCTCTCGCCACTAGTTTCTCGCTATTAGTTAATGGTCAAGATTTTTCGCCTTTTTTGGACCGCCCATTGCCATTTATCAAAAACGAACTATACCGTTGTAATCGCCATTTGAAGCTCTACAAAACCATATAGGTCTCGATTGGAATCTTTGGGGGAAGTTCCCTGACCTCCCTCGTCAGGTCGACACGCCGCTCCATCAGTGAACTTTCCACCTATCATTCTCGAAAGGCGTAATGTCAATAATAATACACATCTATTGGTCGCAAAAATTATTTCGCCTCGAAAGGAATTTGTGATACGGTACCACTCGATTCTATTATATTTCACTCCGTGCCCTGTGGCTCCCTCGTGAAGAGCTCCCAATTACGTAGGGAAAATCGCACATTATAAAGGTGTGAAGGACAGGTCGCCCAGGGAGTGATGGCACGTCTATGCGGACATCAAGTCGGAGAATCAACAACTCAAATTATTTTACCCACTATTTCCGCTTTGATACGAAAAATTTCAATTTTATGACATTTTTCACACTACAGCACGGAAAATTATATTCTCATTGCAAACAAAGGCATTCCAATTCCGTCACGGCATGTCTCGGAGTTGCTCTCATTTAATCAGCAGTCCAACGCCTTATTCAATAAGCCGCAAGGATTTCTTCTTTAGCACCATCCTCCTTTTCTTTTAACCTCCTAACAAACGTTGATAGGTCGACACGACATAGTGGCGACATTTTGGTATCCTTAACCTTACCTCTTCCGCAATTATTATTCTTTTTTCTAAACCATGCCGTGACTTTTTTTGCTAGAGAATGTGCAAAACAACTACACTAGAAAACCTGTCGGAAGGAACAACGAGTCAGTTCAATCTGTGGTTACAAATACAGCAACAAGATATAATTTTTCGCAGTTAGCCCGCTGGACTCGCGAAAAAAGTGCATGGGTGGATGTTAATATTGTATGGAATTCTCTGTACGGACCCGTTGAAATTTTGGGTATTGGTTCTCCCAAAACTTAGAGAAACTGATTACAAAAGTTGGTATCTAATAAAGAGACTAGTAAGCAGGTGTGTTTGCGTACAGGAGGCATGGTTATTATACCTAACTTTTAACGGTAATATTATCCTTCTCCTGAAATTCGTTGACCCTTTAGACGTCTTGCAAAAAATCACTTCAAGTTTGGGTGTATCTTGAGTCCTTATTTTTCGAGAGATTATTTCTCTTTGCTTTTGTCTCACGATAGTCTTTCATGATCATAATAAACTGAATTAAGAAAAATGCACACAGTTCTACTCAATTTAAACCGTCTTTTCACCTCTGTCGATATCCTGTATTGAACGAACGTTCCCCCTCTTCGTACCGTTAGAACTCCAAATATTTCCTATACTGAATTTATATCATCCTTATTCGATGTAAGGCGCGAGTGGTACAGTGGTGAGAGGGCTTACTGACACCTCAAATGACCGATCCCAGCCCGGGCTAACCAAGTACTCCATCACTCCGGGGTCGGCTAAATTGGTAGACGATTTGCCTGTAAGGGTAAAGACACAGACTTGGTATAGCGGCAGACCCCCGCAAGTCATTGCATAGGCCAAATACACATTCGATTCTACGCCTCTACGATTCTGAACGAAACACGAATGTAAATCAACGACGGTAATCTTTACCCTCTTCCTATCCGATGTACTTCCACTCGATAACCTTTGAAAACGGAACGGCTATTTCTTAAAGCTACAAAGTATGGCTGATGGACATACCTCTTCGTACATTTTCCTCACTCTGGCCTACGTATTTATTGAGCAGCTCCGGTCCTTTTACACTCAAGAAGGCGATTTTGAACTCGCTCGCGACCGCTAAAAGAAAACACCCTTACAGTTCAACGAACAACAGAAACCCAAGGTAAAATCGAACATACCCTTGGCAATGAGTGTCTTTCCACAGCCAGGTGGTCCGAACAACATTATACCCGACCGCGTAAGACCACGGCCGTGCAAATTCGCCTCGATGCTCTCTATGATGACCCGCTTTGTGTCTTCGAATCCGCCAACATCGTCCCATGAAACCGTTGGAATCTAAAAAACGGGATGTCAGGTGTAGCATCATCCGGCATTTTACGGTGGGATCCACTCACCTTGGGCGCACCGATGGCATCGGCGAAGTTCGCGTTTCTCTTGTCAATTGCCCATTCCAGGTGAGAGACGTCAGCACGGTCGGCATTTTCTGTGCCAACACGGAATTCGACATCTCGCAGAAGGTCGATCAGCTCGGCAATAACGAAACCCTAAAAAGAAAGACTGGATTTCGCTACTGACTAGTCACCCTTTCCCCTGATCGATCGTTTTTCTCTCTTTCCCTTTCAAAGAACGGAAAAATCAAGATCTTCTGCCCAGCTAATATACAGTAGCGGCCAAAAATCTGTTAACACTCGGCCGCGCAGAAATTTTCACCCTTCTTTGACCAGCAGCCCACGAAAGAGTTCGGAACTTTCGAGAAAGCTGTGCAGAGTTTCTTATAGAGCAAATCTCCCTCTATCATACTGTTTACAAAAATTTTCTAGATGTGCTGAATCTGAAGAAATATAGGTTTTTTGAGACATACATTTTTCTTCACTCAAAAAATTTTTTGGTGACTTGTAATTTTCCCGCAAACAGCTGTGAGAAAAAACTAAATAACATTCTAGGCAGCGCAAACAATTCTCTTTCATATGTCATATTCTGTTTTCAACTTTTCTTCACAAATCCAAAATTACAGTCTTTTTAGTGAACTAGTTGGTATTACACCAATTTTGCGTTGAGAGAGCTGGATATTATAAGTATTGTGTTTCTCATGCCTTGTTGCCTTTATGCAATAACTTTCAGCAGAATACCTCGGGAACGCAAGATGAAAGGAATTTTTGAACAATTTTCCAGCAGGCAGTGTGGTGCTGAATTATGGGTCCGCCCCAAATTTCCCTGATAGCTCACCAAGAGCACCCTTTCGAAGACAAGAAATACAATCATCGTATTCCACATAACTTGCTACCATCACGGAAAAAATTTGAACAAGATATCTCGTCTCGTCGCAAGCCATGAATTTTTGAAAAATTTAAACTAGTGAAGTATTGCAAGACTATAGGTCCGCTCAAAATTTAGTTGATAGTACACCAACAGCGCGATTTCGAGGGTGGATAAGAACACCGTAACATTCCATGTGTCAGATTACGTTCACGAAAAAATTTTGAGCAGGATATCTTGTTAGCCCAGTACGCCATAAATTTTCAAAAAAAAACAGCAAGTGGCGAGTATGACAGCTTATGGTAGCTTTCGCGAATCGCGGTCTATTGAAGGGGAAACTTCGTAATCATTTTCTATTTTGCACATCGCTTGTCTGCGAACATCTTCTACAGCTATTAGGTACACTACTGTTGAATTACCGGGGACATTTATCTCAAGCACTGTCAATCAGGTGTGAAAATTGGTCAGTCGTAGAGGTGCATGGCGCAATCTACACCAATGATGTGGCATAAGATCTGCTTCTAATGTGCTTTCGTATGACTTATAACCTATCTTTAGATCTCTATTATCAGTAAACTTATGGCTCTTCAAACAGTGAGCACATTTTTTGAGACACCCTGTAGTGTTGCATTTCTTCGTGAGTTTTCACTTTGAAATTGTCTGTAATTCTAGATTTGTAGAGAAGCGTTGAAAACAAAATACACCATTTGAAAGAGAATTGTTTGCTCTGCCCAGAAGTTTGATTAGTTTTTTCTCACAGCTGTTTGCAGAAAAATTACAAGTCATCAAAGTAAATTTTTGAGTGAAGAAAAATGTATGTCTCAAAAAACCTCCTATATTTCTTTAGATTCAGCACTTCTAGAAATTGTTTGTACACTGTTCGAAAGAGGGAGATTTACTCTACTAGAAACTGTGCACAGCTTCCTCGAAAGTTCCGAACTCTTTCGTGGGCTGCTGGTCAAAGAAGGGTGAAAATTTCTGCGCGGCCGAGTGTTAACAGATTTTTGGCCGCTACTGTATGTAGTGAAAGATTTTGTATACATCATGGTCTCTACGAATTAGCAAGCATTTATCGTTCATGTTATCTCTCCAAAGACCAGGTTCGTGTACTGAAATCGGAGTGAATAATCCTGCGGGCCGATGGTAAATTCCGTATAGGCTTCTGTGCAACAGAAGCATTTACGGAATTTAACATCATGCCGAGGTTTCAAGAAGAGAGAACTTGGGAAATCCTGCGGGCAGAATTAACCTGCTATATACCACGAATGTTGAGATTGATAACAACAACAAAGGAAGGTGAACGATTTGCTCCTGCTCCATAAAATTATTCATGGCGTCTGTGGTATAAATTCTGGGAACTATGTATCTTTCGGTAGAGCATCCACGAGAAGTTCGTTTAGACTGCAGGCTAGGGTTTCCAAGCTCAACTGCAGACGTTTTTATTTCATAAATCGTACTGCTCCACTGTTTGCTAAGCTAGCAAAGAACGGTTCTTGGCAACTGAGCTATGGTGCTTTCAAAAGAGCCATAACTAAGGAAGGCGCACTTTGATACCTCACATATTTCCTCCTTTCTCTCTTTGTTCACCACTACTACTGATGTTTTTGTTTTGGATGCATTTCAGTTTTTTTTTGATTCTATGTTTTCCTACGTTAGTTGCATCGTTTTATCGATGGATTCCGAGGCTTGGTGCCGTGTGTTTTACATTATTTTTTTTTCACATGGATGGTTTGCCATCTGTGTAATAAACATAACATAACCGAGTTCCCAACACAGGACGAGTAATGGTGCAACCGCTGCAATAACTATCTCCAATAATAACTGTGGCCATAGGTAAGCTGCCGCCAGTCCTAACTAGGAGCTCGGTTTATCACGGTCAGCCTATACCCGGCCACATTTTCCTTTCCGCTTTTCAGCTTTTCCTTTCAAAGAGCAGCTTTTCCTTTCAAAGGTTTCTTTTGCATGGAGTTTGTTGTTGTTGTCCTGCTTTAAGCCTCATTAAATGCTCCGCCTCCTATAAATAGGGTGCTTACAGCGCGTGTACGATTACTTCTCATTCAGCCTCTCATCCTCAGTTAACATTCTCTCCTAATGTTCGTAAAGGAATTATATGTCCACTTAACTACCTAAGTTCGAGGTAAAAGACAATGGTGCGAACTCGTGCAGTCGCTCAAGAAAAGACCGGCGGGGCACTTAAAGCCTTTAGCACCAATTGCATTTCCCGAGAAAACAGGCTACGAAGGAAATCTTGAGTTCAGGTGTCCAAAAAACATACCGCCGTCCTTCGAGCTGCAAACTGTGCTAGGTCGGCGGGCAATCTTGTAGAAAAGAACGAACGACGGTCGTTCTCATCAAACGGCTCAATCACAAAATCATAAAGCACGAGAGACAGAAGTGAGGACGAAAGCTGTGGCACCTGGGAATTTCACATTAAAGAGAATGTTAAATGTCCACCCATACACAAACGATATTTGAACTCAAAGAAACGAACTCAATGCCACCGCTCACTATTAATTATCAGGAGGGGGCAGTGTTCATTTACTCATTCTTTGATTTTCTGGTAAACCTACCTTGCTGGAGTTGCACGAGAATATCACTACTAACTGAGCAGCATCCGAAAGAATTGATCGAAGAGTTGATAGAAGCCGCGGATCTAGAAGCGACAGCTTTCGAACATTTTCCGACAAGTGACCAAACTTTTCCAACGACCTTAATTTAGTGCTAACGCGAAAACTAACGTCTGCATAAGTCTCAGTTAGAATCTATATGGGCCTTCAGTACTACTGAAAGCGGTCAAATGGTACGCTCTCAACACTTCCGGACATTATCTGTCGTAACAGTGAGAGCTGCTGCCCGAAACCAGTACAAAACTTACCAATGGCGTTAGTAGCGGCATCATACCCCAAAACGTCCACCGAGGTCAGGAGAAGTATGGCCGGTTGATACGACTTTGCTGAAAAAAACCGAACCGACATTTGTCAAAGCAGGAAAATCACTTAGATTGCTATAGAAAATTTGGTAGTGACCTAATCAATAAAGCAGATGGATCGCATACAAATGAGATAAATTTACACAACTATTATTTACGACTACAAAGGTAAAAGGTAAATGTTGACGTTGACCAGTCTCCTAATTACGCACCGCCGCATTCATGTTCCTTCAGAATCGTACACATAAGTAAAGTGAGTGCGTATTTGGCAATGACTTGCGGGGTCAGCCGCTGTACCAAATCACTGTCCTTACCGTTCTAGAGAAGCCTGCTACCAATTTAACCAACCTCGAAGGAATGGAAGGCTTGGTTAGTCCGGGGAGAGGACCGATAGCTGAATCCGAATCGATTGAACGATTGCCCTACACCCATGACCACTTAGATTCTGTAAATGGAGAGATGTATACCTTTTTCGAAAGCATTCCTGAGTTTCGCTTCTGACTGAGCAACGGATTCACTCCATAGTTCAATACAGCTGACTTCCAGAAGGTTTCGATGTGTGTCGGCTGCTAGTCGTGAGCTCAGCAGTCGTTTTCCACTTCCGTTTCCACCACTCAGCAGAAGGACCAGTGGATTTGATGCAACCTAAAATTGTGAAATAGTTTGTTGATTTCAAATTTTCATGACCATAGATTACTCTACATGTTGGGGGAGTGCCTGTATTACTACGTATTGAAAACAAATGCACGGCCCATTCGAAGAATACCGCTCAATGTCGACTTCTTTCGTTCCCGGGATTCGGATGATAGCGCTTTAATGCCACTATTTTTCTAATTTCGACGATTTCTTCTTTTTGAAAGCCTTCAAATTTCAAAAACATCAAAAAACCTACCGCTTCATGGGCGAGACAAACATTTCTCATTCTCTCCACAAGAGCTTCCATTGGTGGAGGAATTGCGATACCCTTCGGTTTACCAGAGTAGGGCAGGTAAGTGTTCACACTGGCAATCTGGTAGACGGAAGTAGTGGTATCGACGATGCATGGCGAATCCTCGCAGAACACCTGAAATCCGCGCCTTACCTATGTTGCCATAAATACCATTCAGCTGCCCTAACCCATATCAATGTAGGACATACCTTGAGGTAGTTATAGGTGATTTTTCTGGTGAACAAGTCGCACACAGGAATAGATATCACGTCGTTTGTGTACACTATGCTGAAAGTAGGAAAACGTAGAATCTCTAGAGCTGATGCTCACATAGGTAACTAATCAATAGTTCTCAAAGGAAAAAGTATGAATAAGATATAGGTGAGAGCTGACCGTGGTGATTTCAGTAGTTCGCCTATTTGTGAAGTCAGGTCTGTGACTTCTTCGTTATCTGCAGATTTGATGGTGGCCACTCTGATGCAGTCAGTTGGGCTAAGTGTTCGGCACAGCTTAGGTAGTGACCTGTAGGCGAGTATCCTCTAAACACGGAGAATGAGACAATTGTTTGCGAAAACTACATTTTCCCATACCTAAAACGGCCACTAGAGCACAGTTCCTTAATGTTAGAAAAGGACTTGCTTATCTAAATTAGCAACAACTGCGCCCATCTCCCACTCTGAAGCCTCTTTCAGACGCCTTGCAGCAAACTCAATACTCACTAATTATTATAATTATTCTAGGCACATTTATGTTTTGAGTGTTGATGTTGTTTTGCACTTTCCTACGTCCGTCTTAAACAACGTACACAAATAAATAAATAAATAAATTGTAAGATAAGAACTCGGTACTGGCTAGATTTTGTAGAAATTTCGGTCGTACGAGAACGACAGAGGCTTTCACGTTGGATGAGATATCATCTTTGCTAATACTGTATATCAGTGGAGTATTGTTCGAGATTCAGCCAAAACACAACGTCTGTACATTGTCGTTCACCTATCTGCACTCATTGTCTGCCTTATTGATGAAGCTTCTCATAATTATGCAATTGTGTGCAAGGAAACCTCACATAAATATTAGGTTGTAAGGAAAGTTCTGTCCTTATCTTTAAAACACCTCAGGCCCAGCCGTTTTTGATAATTTAAGCACCATTCGAAAGAGCACATTTTTCTCTAACGAAAGCATCATAAAATATGCTACCATCGCAAAAACCTGAAGATGAAATTTTTGACATCATGTTTGGACCCTCTGCTCCGAGCGCGAATGAGGGTTGTGGGTTTACCAATTGGAATAGATTTTACGGAGCTACTTCCCCAATGATGTCTACCCTGCGACAAAGAATGGATATTCTACTATGATAAGAAGAGCTTTTCACGTTTTCACACAGCGACTAACCTTCTAAGACGTCTAAGAAGTCAGAGTTTCATGACACGAAGGCAATGGTGATAGTATGATGAACTGCAGCAGTACTAGTGTGCCTTTCGTTCCGAACTCCTTACCAAGCAATAAAGGAAGAAGTGCGCATCGTATCTACAGTAGTTCGCGAAAAGATATGTCACCTTGCATTTTTGGGTATAGATCGGTGAAACCAAAAGGAATTTTATCCCAGTTGACAGTTTTAATAACATTTATTGAAAATACACTAATATATGCCCTTTTTGGGAATTCTAGATTTTTTTTAAAAATTTTAAACTCATTTTCATATGCATTTTTAAACGAATGTATTTTAGAAACCACTGAGCCTCCGCTTGTCTTGTAGTGATATTCTGATAGAGCATGATTAGCTTGTTCTTATAAGCTATGAAATTTAGTTTCAAGACATTAATAAACAATAGAATTTTTCGTGTGAATTTTTTCGTGGTCAAAAAATGGTAGAATCATGGGACAATCTTTCATATAAAATTTCATATGTATATCAGTAACCAGCGAACGAAATATCATCAAATCAGGAAGTGTGATAGCGTAAGATTTTCTCTTTCCCACGCATATTTAACTTTGGAGAATAGCCGTCTGGTTACAGAGAAAATAGCCAATGAAATTGCATTTACACAAGCGGCCGTTTTACGAATAACCGGAGGGCATTCGACTCCAGATTTCTCCAGTGCATAGTAGACTTATTGCCTGTTGGGTACTTAACAGGTAGCAGAATAATATCCGCTATTATTCAAAAAATCGTCTTCTAGTTGGACCGAGAGAAAATGGGGCACAAACCCGCCCAGCGTACGGTGGCGGGAATAGTGATGCATACAACAACAGATGATTTTCTAACATTTGTATGTAACATTCAAAACGATACACTCAAAGCTAGGAACCAAAAAGTTTCGCTGCATTTCACCGCAACGCAAATCCACGTGTTTTAAGATGTGATCCTCCAGAATTCAAACCAACGATAGATTGAAACTCTCCTCTGCTGATCATAATTGTCAAACCTCGTGCTAACTAGCTGCAAATTTTCAAATGTTTATATGGCTTTTCAAGAAGGAGAGGGTCCGAATACCAACACGATGTCGAATCCGCCTTCGAACGATTCTCGATTCTTCGATCTTTCGAATGGTGGTTAAATTAAGAGAAACGGTGAGACATGAGCCGAGTTATGGCGTTTTAAATACAAGCTGCGAAAATGGACAGAACTTTCCTTTCAACCTAATAATCAAAATTATAAGATATAATATGAAATGGAAGTTACAGAGCGGGCGAATATTTCATTATACCGAAGACGCCGAGGTCCATGACAAATAGCTGTCATTTGAGCTTGACTTGGATATTGTTGTTCTTATGTATTCGCACGTGGGTCCAAGTCCGCGTCTTAAATAAATAAACTATATAAATAAATAAATAAAAATGCGTATTTTGGTGCTGATAAATCTAAAACACTCTACAAGCACTCGATCATTCGTATGAACTTAGGCCCTCCCCGCCCCAAAAAAGTTCGTTCCCCCCACATACGGGGGAGAACGAACTTTTTTTTTGGCGTGTTCTCATTGTTGTTGAAGTGAATGAAACCAACCAACATCAACGACAAATTCCTTAGCTGGAATTCGACCGAATAGATTGAAAGCGTCGATTCGGCTTATGCCCACGGTGTGCAGAGGAGCAGCTGGCGACGTACGTAGAAGAAAAAGTCGTGTAATTTGCGACCGTTGGCCCTTAAGTTTACAGAAATTGATTCAGACATTCTTTCCAGTATGAAGCGAATTAGAAATAGGTTGAATCAGATGAACAAAAGTGAAGAAAAAACCAAGGAAACTCAGATCGTAATCAATGATTTACCGAATGTTTTGGTTTTGAAAAACTTTGGAGTGACTTATGTCTTCAAATAATCTCGTAGTAGCCCCGTCGGTGCTTACCTGCCATGTTTTGAAGGTGACCGTCAACTCAACAATCTGGCAGTCGATCAGGCCTCGGCAGAGGCAATCGAGCGGATGGACGACGATTGATCTGAAACTACTTGCTCTAAGTATAGCATACCAGTAGGTCGTAGGGAGGGAAGCGACTTCTGTCAGCAAAATAGTGCTAAATTCTGAATTCGGAATTACGAATTGGTAGATGATGTCTCGTAGGGAGAGAATCACTAACCCGAAGTCTTCAAATTCAGTGGCAAGCAGCGCGAGCGTCTGCTTACGCCAAATTAGCCGACGAAGGTGGCGCGGCCCTCGTTTCGAGAGAAGAATTCGGAGCAGATAGCTAGTGACTAAGTATTTTATCATACGAATCTGAAAAATGACGATGGCCAGATCATTGATGTATTGTATAACTGCTATCGCGATGCAAAACTAGGCCTTTGTATCAAAGATTAATATATGATGTCGGGTAGGATTGATAACTGATTTTTCTGACGGGTTCATACGTAATAAATGTCAAATGCTGAGAGTATTCATAGCTAAAGTAAATGTGCGGGAATATTGCCACTTAACACGCTACAAGCAGAGCAAAGTCTTGCAGCAACGAAAAACTAAACCAAATAAAGCCCTTGCATACCCAGCGACACCGAATACGGCACGGAACACGGCGAACGAGGGACTGGGTTCTTTTTGCCCACTTCGGTGCCATGCTTGTTGCCCCGACCTCATTCTACTACAGCGGTCATTCAAGGTGCTGATTACAAGGGGTGTGCAGAACTTACGTTTCCGTGTTCCGAATTATTCTGTTTTCCGTGTTCGAGTTTTTTTTTTGGGCGGAACACGGAAGAGGAAGAAAAAATCGGAGAGCGAAAAGCAGACCAAAATTATGTATTGTGCTGACTTAGAGAGGTTGGCATGGTCAGTACAGTATCCTCCCCACAAGAACTTCGTTGTGCGGTTCCCGCATAGTTTTCGGGCGAAGCCGTTACTTATTGCTCGATTTTGCGTCAACGTGCTCAACGATGTTGCTCCCTTTTCGTTCATTTCACGTGTGTTTTTTGGCTTCGTGCTACCGCGACGTAAGGGTGCGTAGGCCTAAGTTTGCGGTTAGATTCTAGCCTGAATTTTCAGCCTACAGTGCGCTTGGTGTGGTGGTATGCTGTCGCTTAAGAACTCACACCTGTACTACTGCATAAGCTTCATGCCTAGGCTTCTCATTCCTAGTGTAGAAGCTGCATGGGTGAATCATTTCACGAAAATAATCTCCATGTGCGATGCCAGACAAGCGTTCTTTGTTCAAAAAATCGAACACCACAATATTTTCGAAGAAAACAACTACTTGAGCACTACGACAGCATCATGAAGCTTCTGAAAAATTGAAGTTCACAAAGGTGTGGGTTTCAAGCGAGAGTTCCTATTGGTCAGATGATCCCTGATCAATTAGAAGATAATCTAAACAAGTAGCATATTCAAGCAAGTTAAATTTGAAATGCTTATTGCTGGCGTGTCACTTATTTTCGAGGTTCTTCTCGTCAGGAAAAGATTCAATTCAAAAAACGAGGTTAATTATCCGGAAACAGAAAAAGTTTGTTTAAGAACGAAGGGCGTAGAACTGTAAAAAAGCAGGACGATAGCATGCGGCCAAAAAAATCTCCTTGATTTGGGAGAAGTTACATACCATCTGAACCTCAGGAATATTTTCAATATAAATAGTCTTATGTGGCAGAAAGGTGGTATATAAGGATAGATTACAGTGGCAACCAACGCGGACCACTTTACCATCTACCCAGACAACGTTAATGTAGAAACATACAATTCTAATAATGCCGTGTTGTGATTATTGGCTATTGTTGCAACGAGTGGCTAATACTGATATGGAACATCGGTCCAAAAGAATGAGAAAAGTATAGGAGATAAGGTAAATGAAAGACTTGAAAAGGTAGGAGAATTTGCTGATCGGCTGTGTATCAGCCTAGATCAAAAAGGGCACCGACGTGCCGAAAATGCAGATTCGCAACCTTCAGGAGTCGCCCTAACCTAGTGGGATCGAAATCTTCAAGAAAATCGTAGAAATCTTTAGCGGAGATGACGGCAGCACTAAGGCCAATGAATTTGGAAAAATAAACAGTTCTGGAAGCACAGAAACAGAGAATTTCACTATTTCTCGAGGTAACTACAATTTGTAAAATAGAAAGTAGGACCGAAAACCGAACGGATTTGCCTATAGTGGCAATGAAGGACACACACGTATTCACCTACATATTTGTCATTACACCCTCATATACGTGTACTGAAAACAGCACAAGTGCAATTTTAGATTACAGGTACTATTCAAAAGCGAAAAACGAAACAAAACGCAGCAGAGTGAGCAAATTCAGGAACTTTAGTAAGAACACAAACGATAAAAAATAAAAAGGGACTCCGACGCAGAAAACTATCTCACATGTGGTAGCATTTCAAAATATAACCACACTCCAATCTTTCATAGAATCAATGTCGATCTGAGGACATGAGGCGAGGAATTGCTCATGAGGAGAATCACCCTATATGGAATCATCTCGGCAGGAATTCTTAGATGAGGATTCGGTCCGACGTAACGAATGGGTCAGTGGAACGACGAGAAAATGCCCGAGTGCGCACGCTATCAGTCGATAACACTACAACCGTACTCGCCGATGTCAAGATGAGAACGGGACAGGCGTGAAAGGAGAGGTCGGACAAGTTAATTAAAAGTTAATTGAACTGCTTAGAATTACTGATAGATATTCTCTCATTTCAATACTTGCGGAATATTCTTCTTGTATTCCCTTCGAGAAGGTGCGGCGGAACATTTATTTTATCGACCGCTCAACGGTTCGACCTTACCATAGAGAAGTTGGTTCCACGACTACAGCGTAGTCAAAATTAATTGATCAGTAGGTAATGAACCAAAGACCTCTAACGTTCACCACTTTAGCGTTCCAGTATTTCTTAACCGGCTAATTTTGATCAGTGGCAAAAATCACCGGCGTTATTTATTGGTTCATTTATGTTGCACTGTTACGTGCGCCAAAGTGGAACAGACGTGAGTAATGCTAATCAATCATACTGTACCTAATTATAACCTAAAACCAAGATAAAATAAAACGATAGAAGCCTTTGCTGCGTCCTAGTCTTTAAGAGTGGAGAGGCCGGCGCTGGTGTGTCAGAAAAGTCCAAAAGAAGCCTTCCTAGTCCCGTTACGAAGAAAGTCGGTTTGCATGAATGTTGAGGTAACTTCAGCGGTGGCTGGCACAAAAAAGAAGACGACAGCCAGGTCAGAACGAAATGATTTTTTATCTAACTAGTTAGAGGAAAGGTGTACTGAGCAGTATTCGGACTAGCGTTGCTTTGTAACAACTAGTGATGACCAACGATGAGGCTCATGAGAGGATGATAAGATCAGTCGAAATGAGGGCGTAAATGAACGAGCTACTGACACGCAGATACGATACATAGTGTCAAAGAAAATATTTAACGGTCGTTTGGACAACTCCATATTGTTGAACATGCGGGCGATACGACACATATGTAACGAGAGATCAGAGGGCCACTCCGTTTCTAAAACACGGGTGTTTGAGGCACCTAAATAGCGAACAAGATAAGTATGTAAGATCTCCGAGAGACATATCAAATTCAGGAACAAATAGTGATTCGAGAGTGTTGCAGAAGGGAAGTTGCCAGATAGTCAGTGAGAACGAGAGAATGTCACAGGCGCGAAATTCGAATATTCAAATTTCGAATCTAAATCGCACAAAACAAACATTTGGAGTCCATATGTTGAACACATTTGAATTAAGACTGGCGTCCGACCATTCTATGTCTGACGAATGTTTCTTTGTTTTAGGGTAAAAAGGGTTTTTTGTCGGTCTCGAATAAAATGTGCGTACTGTGATGTATGAACAACTATTAATGTGATCCAAACATTGTTTCGCTTCTTCAGTGCTATTTAGTTTTATAGCCTACGAATTGGCCGTTTCTTGAAGAACAATGTATGATGCTGGGGGAGGAAAAATCGACAAAACTTTTGGTTCACCCTAATTATGGGCGGATAAATAAATGAATGAAAGATAAAAAAGGGCGTCGGTGTATTACAGGACCATTTCTACGGTCGGGATCGGCTTACAAACACGGCGATGAATGAGTCGCAAACAAGATGCCACGGCAAACATACCGACCGTTGCTATCTGTTGATAAGAAATACCGAGTGCCAGCAGGCAGCACTCTTCACACGTACCCCCCCCCCACCTTCCTCTGCTCCTCTGTACTTTCCCTTTCATCGGTTCTACCCAATTCTTTTTGGTCATTTCTTTAACAATACTTAACAGATGCTTTCTGATTTGCTGATTTAGGCTGCGCTTCCTGTATCACAATTAGGCTGCGTTCTCAGTTCTCAGTTCTCTAGACTTACAAGGCGGAAAAGTTCTTCTTTGTTTAGAAACACAATAATAAACAGCGAATTATATAAATATTATATGAAATTAAATAACAATGGTAGATAAAAAGAAAACGTTCCGAACAATCCATTTTGTTTGATTTGACTTCAAGTGTATTATGTTCAAATTAGTCGTTTGGTCAAATTTCGCTCTAGGTTTTTGATGTGATCTCTTGAAAATGAAATCTTCAAATGATCCATGGAAAAACAAAAATGATACGGAAAATGAAGATATGTATGACTTATCATGTTTCTTCACTAAAATCTGTGAGATATGAGATGTCTTTCAATCATCGTTTCTCTTTTACACTTCCTTTTTTTCTTGCGGAGAGCGATGTAGATATCTGGAGATGCTGCGAGGTTTTTCTATGGTAATAGGTGTGCTAGACAATTTCGGAGGTTTAGATGCATGTATATGATATGGGAAGAATTGTGTTACTTCTACAAGGTGGCTTAATTCAAGAAGTCCCAAGACTTACAGGATGGAAAAATCTTCTCTATTTAGAAACACAATAGTGAATAGCGGATTATGTGAATATTATATGAAATTAAATAAAATATTAAATAAAAAGAAAACAATACGAACGATCTATTTCTATCTAATTTCTAGATCAAGAAACGTCACGAATCCTATATATGCATGTGGGGCGCTTCTTAACACGTTGACGACAGTGTGGCGCAATGGTGCGCCCCTCTCAAGCGGCCGCATGGGACCGTGCGGCGCACTCGATACATTTCAGAACTTCGAAGGATGTTTTTGCGCCACTTTTTAGTAGACCTTTGCACATTGTTGTAGGAAGCATGGTCCATGAAAATGATTCTTAGCTTCTGATTTACTGGAATTTTTGATTGTGCACTAGTTTTCATTACAAGTAAAAACAAATAATGGTTATTGCAAGAAACAAATAAATGCAAACAAATACTGGTTACTGAAACAAACACATAAATACAGCTGCCATTTTTCTATTTTCATTGCAAAAAAAGGAATAGTCACAATCCCCGATATTACAGGACTGTACATGTAGTCTTCGAGATTTACTATTCACTTCTATTTTGAAAAAAAATTCGCCGTATGCCGGCATCGTGCCACAGCCTCGGCGCGCTAGAAAATCGGTTGGTCCCACGCGCCAGACACGCGAAAAAGGCGCTGTCGTCAACGTGTTAAGATCACACCGATGACGAGCTCCTGGTTTCCCATCATCAGCACAACAGGAAAAAAAGAAACAATTCGATTACATCGAATTTGAAGATTCCTTGAAGACTTTTCGTACCTTAGGATGGTAGGATAACGGTTTACTGCGTATGTAAGACCAATCGGGCTATGAAAACTGCATAGGGGAGTCAAGAGTGTCGATATTCCTAGACAGAATGCGAAATTAGTTCTTTCATGGTAGAAGTATCCATACCCTGGAAATGTAGTGCGAGTACATGGCAATGATCGGCAAAAATACTCGAAACCTTCGAGAGAATTCCGATGTCGCTTCCGACTTCATAACGTTGAGTGGTTACCTTACCACTTTACTTTGCTCCTTCCCGTACTGACCCCCCCCTGCGTATGATACTTCCTTGGATTTCTCCTTCTTTTCTCGAAGAATTGTCTATTGATTCTTTGTTTTTAATTTTTTTAGTACCCTCAACCTTGTACAAAAAAGGTTCAGAAACTCAGTTGGAGCCGAACACTCCTTCAGTCTACCTCTGATTCACCGCCATCACCACACAGTACCACCCTCCAAAGTAAACATTGTTATCAGGAAATCCAAGAGCGTTGCTTAAATTCCTCTACCAATTGCACTGTGTTTTGGTAAAAACTCTCATCTGACTACCACTAAGGTAAAAACTGTGGGAAAAAGCAATTCCATAAGGGCGATAGTAGAACACCTTCATTTTTGTTTGAACGATTTTCCAAAGTTTTTGAGCAACAGTTTCTGTCCAAGCACGTGTAATATTGCTCTTTAATCTTCAGCTGATATATGTATAGATATTGAGGATAAATTCTGGTGGTACTGGATACCAACCCACTTTGGTTAAGTGGGTCATAAGCTTTAGTATGTAGTAAATTATTAGCCTCGAAGACTGATTAAAGGAGGCCGGAGCGGTTAGAAGAACATTAAAACAGCTTGAAAATTGGGGTCATAGAGATGATGTAGGAGCAGTTGTAACAAAGGTATTCTCCCAGTGATCTCTGGTTATTAGTAGACTAAGCTAAAGGGCCACATTTTCGTTCGAACTCTGGATCCTTGTCCCTTCCCTGTCTTCCAAGTGACAGGGTGTAAGAAGAACCGCTCACCACTGCGCCCTGCTTTTTTCGTACCCTGTAGAAGTTCTACTCATTCATAGCTCCGGCTGCGGAAAGCTTTACGTACATCTGTCCAAAGAGCAATTGAGCTTTCAAGAATAGAACCCAATTTTTGTGGCACGTAAAGCGGTTTCTTGCTCCTATTTACTATTAATACGTATTGAAAAAGAAAACTAGAGGAAGTTTTTCTATTATCTCCTACGATGAAAATTGCGATTCTTGCTACAATGTTGCTCAAACGGGTTTACTAGTTAAATTCGTTCGGATTTTATTCTCGAATTGTCATTTTTCTTCCGCCTTTTCTGCTTTGTGCTCAGTTCACCTTACCTTTTTTCGAGGCACATTGATTTGCCAAACCGAGCACAACGATGGGGTGAAATGAGTCACCCATCCCTCATCCTATTCTCCGTGATTAAAGTCGTCTTTAGTTCATTCGTAGGTACCTTATATTTACATCTTTCTGACTGCTTCAGACTCGAAGCAATCCTCTTAATCATAATTTCTAAATTCCTGTGATCATTGTTGATTGTTAATCATATTATGATCGTTTGCCTACTAAATCACTGTAACGCATAACTTGTACGAATTAATTTAATTAAAGTAATATAAATCTTATATAATCAAAGTCAATGGATAAAATGAATGACCGGCACATGTTCAACCTCCTGTTTGATTATATATTTTTTAATAGTTCTCAAGCAGTGTGCCCAGAATTAAGTTCTTCTGGTAAAGGAGCATCTTTTTAAGCTTCTGGTTTTTTTCATTCCTATCCTCCATTATATAATAATAGCGCCTGTTAGGAGAGCGAACTGCATATCACATCTACACGTAATGAGCTAGTCGTCAACGAATTCGGAAGTATTTTATTTATTCATTTATTTATGCACTGGAACGTGCGCAACTGAAAAGGCGGATGACGATATATCGTGAACAACGTACTGCAGTGAGAAGTATGTATGTACGGTTAAAAGCAAACAAAAAAACGAAAAAAAACAAAGGGTGTGATGCTATGTATGTAGATCCCATTTTAACTAAACGATGGCTTTGCACTTCTTGAATAAACCGGCAGAGGGCTTTCGTGTTTAAGTAGGAGTGATATCCATTTTGCAAATGAAGGTCTGAAGCTACATGGATATCTATGGTCCAACGGGTGCTAGTACCACGTCAGCTTAGTGCACAGTAACAGTAAAAAGACAGCAGAATCTCAGGGCTACACGTTACGTGTTCGGGCGGATCGTATCTCTTTTACCTTCCACTGATAGTTGTAGCCCAAAGTGCCTTATAGCATGCAGCCAAGAGCGGGTATGTCGACTGTGATCAGGAGCGATTCAAGACTAAAAGACAGGAGATTCCCTTATTACGCGAGAAAGACAGAAATGAGGTCTTATGATCAAATGTTCGACTTTAGAGTAGAAAAATTGCTTCGGTTAAGCTGTCAACCAAGCTTAGTATTGCACCTCTACTTAATTATGCCTACATGATCGCGCTGAAGTGAAATTGGTTAGTAGGATGAACAACGACAAAACACTAAGGAACATTGGCTAAAAAACTCAGATGGTTAGTGGACAATTGAAGCAATCCGTAATAAAGACCATATTAGTAACATCTTATGAGAACCACACCTAAATAGGCCATATAGCAGATCATTCCAGGGTGAGAATGTATTCGAAGTTCTACATAGATATTGAGATGACGCAGTATTTTTTATTTAAACTAACAGAATATGCGTAGTCGTCTGAACAATGAGATATTGTTTGTTCCGACTTTAGAATAATGCTCCGAAGGCGGAGAATTTAGTCGATGAGTCGCGTTTCTCAATTTGCCGAAAACTCTGCTCCAGGGCAGATTTCGGGAGAGCATGAACTTCAAACTGAACTAGGCGGTACAGAATCTGATACCTTTTGGAACATGCTGAGAGCAGTCTCGCTGTTGTGAAACAACAGAATCAGAATCCACTTTCTTTGTTTTTTTTTATTACCGTATCATGTTTTCCAGTGTCCATGTTCTTTGATCAATTTTATATCGACGCCTCTCCTTTCAAAGGAAAGCCTCTTTGAACTCTTCAAGTGTTCTCACGAATTTTTTATACATGTTTCTCCGAATCTCTCCTTCTTTCCAGGAATGGCGAGCACAGTCGCTACGGAGCGAGCAAAACAACGATATGTAGCGTTCGATCTCATACTATCTTTTAGTCAACTTTGTGGATTCACCTTTATTATACTTTGCGGTGAGAGCAATTTATTTTAGTTTTAGTCACTCATTTGACGCTTCAGAACGGTGGCTGCTCTGCCAGGCAATTTTCAACTCGAAAAACTCTCACGTGTATTCTAATTGCCACCATAGTTTATTTGTTTATGTATTTATCATTATACCCTCAAATATTTGTGCACATACACCAAACCCCTAGGAGAACCCTGAGAGCCAAAACTCATACAATTAGAAAAGGTTTTGTCCCAAGAGAACTATGTCCGTGGATAAATACCAGTGGTAAAAACAAAAACCGACAGAGAGAACTAGGAGGGTTAGTAAAGCCAAAACGGAGGTGAGAAAAGCTCTGTTATAGGAAATTACCTTGACAATATGACCCTAATGGTTCACTTGTAAGAGGCGCTCCTCAGACCCTCACTATCGAACGATCGACCCCCACATAGGGTGTGCAAAAAAAATTTTGTCGTGAAATTTTTTACGAATTTTTTTATGACAAAATTTATCGCAAAAAGTCGTGAAAATCGTAAAATATTCTTTTTTTCTACTGAAACGGGCAGCTTTATGCGCGAACGCGGCTAAAATAAACGTTACTGAAACCAAAACGTTTATTTAAACTGAGTGTTAAATCAAACATTAAGTTGGTAAGAAAGTTCGTGCCGTCTTTTCAAACTACATGTTCTTCCAAGCAGTATATTTGGAAATTATGATGAACTTGAATTTCATTGTTCATTCGGCTAGTACCTCTATTTATATTACTATTTGTTCCGTAAATTATAAGGTATCTTCTGAACGTCCGAGGTGATTTCTGTCCAATTTTCTGAACAGAATTTTCGCCCTATCACATGGTTTGTTTATTTTCAAACGGTTCTCGATCTTAAAAATTTTTCGCGAGAAAAGCGTCACGAGTTCCTTAGCAGAGCAAACCTCCAAATTCGATCGCTTCACAAAATCTCATATAACATTCGAAAGAGGATGACACGCTATACTTTTCTTACTTTTTTCAGTTTCTAGCTTTTCACCTTAGTGGCTGAAGGAACAATGAAAATCAAATTTATCACAATTTCCAAATAAACTGCTCGAAAGAGCCTATAATTCTCTTTCGAATGCTGTATAACGCTCTGCGAAAGCTTTCGAGCTTAACCTGCAAAAGTCGTTTGAAAAAAAAAACGGTACGAACTTTCTTACTAACGTAATATGTAGCTCATCTATTTATAGTGAACATCATAAGGAAAAAAATGGAAACAAATTCCACAGAAAACAACAATTACCGGTCAAAACCAATCAAAGGTATATTAATCTTCAGAAATAGAAGTGCAGCGAAACTTGCAGGCGCGAGCATCCTCCGAAAGTCGCTCAAAACATCGCCGGCTGACGAAAAACCCCTCTCTATCTTAACTGACCCTGGAGGAGCACAAAAATACTTTGGAGCTAATGAAGCTAAGTGAGGGTAGAGAAAGTGCCTTTGTAGTGCTCTATGCAAAGGGTCATGGCACGAACACTTGCAATTTTGACCTGTTAGCACAATTTGAGCGCCAAAATGAAAGTCGTAAAAATTTCGTGAAATTCCCAATTTTTTGTCGCAAAATCGTGAAACGATTTTTTACGAAAAATGTCGTAAAAATCGTGAATTCGTAAAATCGTAAATCGTAAAACGCACACCCTTGATCCCCACCCAGGATAACCAAGCCTTCCATTGCTCCGCGATCAGCTAAATCGGTACCGGACTTATCTAGGAAAGTAAAGATGCTCACTTGGTAAAGCGGCTGGTACCCGCAAGAAATTGTAGTGGCCAACTATGCATCACTATGTCTCTGCGATTTGAATGAAACACGAATGCGGCGGCGCGTCCTTGTGGAACAGATCAACGCCGACCTCATTTACCTTTTACTTTGATGTGATTCTAAAAGTTTGAAAATGTAAAACCTGGGCGAAATGGGAGAAAAAACTTGTTCTTGCAGGCTACATGTTCAACACGATGGATTACGGTATACTATGGCCATCTAAAGGCAACGTGAAAGGAAGCAATGGCGGACTGAACTTTCACGGCATGTTTATGAGCACTGGTCTAGTGTTTTTTCAAGGCGAAGGTGAATGATCTGACGATTATTGATTAGAGAATTATTTATTATGGTCAAGTCGTTAATATTTTGTGACACATGTTTCAGCGCTGCTGGCGTATCGGATTTATCGCTACGACTCCAAAATTCTCGGCAAATTCATTCATGGTATATTTCACGTGCTTACAATGGGCTTCTTTGGTGCTGGACTTGCCGCCATCATACTAACGAAGAACGTGAAGGTGAGCATGTCTGTTTTCTTTCCTTCATATATTTTCTCAAGAAGCATGCTACCTACTGAATGATTGTATGCTTTCGTGGGATTTGGTTTTTCAGCATAGCAAAATTCTACCGTAATCCAGGTGTATCTATATTCCGTGAATTCGTACCCTAAATGCACATATTTTCGCTGAACTCAGTTGAGCGAGAAGGTTTTTCACACATCTACCTCTCATATACTTAGCAGTAACCCCCAAAATGCGGTATTAAGACTGCATTTCCGTGTAGTTCTTTTTTTTCACGCGGTGTCGGAACGAAAGAACTCTTCGAACCAAGTGGCTCTGTCAAAAAATACTTCTTGCAGGGATGGTCACACTTCACTTCAGTTCACAGTTGGATTGGCGTAGCCGTTATGTTCACATTTACAGTCCAGGTTCGTTTTCTTACTGGATAAAATATGTGCGAGGTAAAATATGTAACAGATAAAAGGTACATTATCGGCTTTCATCAGACCCCCAAGACAGCGCCACACGCTCATCTGCCATTCAGAATCTTACGAGTTTGTTAGAGGCATGGCAGCTGCTATACGAAGTTCGTGTGTTTACCTTTCCACACGAGTTTAGTACCAATTTACCCGACCCCGGGAGATTGGAAGGCTTGATTAGCCAAGGCGAGGATCGTTCGACCGTGTTGGTGTCAACAGTGCCTGTTACCTCTGCACCACGCGCGAATCGTAAAGTATGAATGCCTAAAGTACGTAGAAGTAAAATATGCGGAGGAGTGGGAAGACACAGCTCATCTGGATAAATATCTTCATAGCTTTTTTTTCACACATTTTCATATATTTACATATTAGAGAGATGTTAAGAAAAGTTAGCGCTAAGTTTTCGACTTCAAACTGGTTCAAGGTCAATTTTGTCGGTGAGAGTGCAGTATGATGGTGTTTTTGTGATTCGCTCTCATCAGCGCCACATCTTCCCCGTGAAAACCCTCGGACAGTTTATGAAGAAGCAAAGTGCACCATGATCGCCACATAGACGGCCAAGCGATCGATCCACGCCTAAGGCCAACCGTGTTTTGCTCCCCTCGGGATAGGGAGAGATTTCACCAAGAGTGTAGGAATGATCGAAACTGTAACTGACCTTTGCGCTTGCTTCAGCAAGTCGGCGTATAGACGAAATAAACCTTCAACTTATAATTCGAAATACAATACGAACGCATCTTCAGCGAGCTGATCGGCACAGATTGTTATATACCGTATTGTTCGTCACTCGAGGCTTCTTTTTATTTCTGAAACGGGAATACATCAAATTTTAATAGACCACTCCACGATCGAGTGTCATTGAATCTAATAGTACAGTAGTAGACTGAAGGTTGGTTATGAGGAACGTTTCGGCGAGGCCTCAAACGTGGGTAACTAAACATTCAAGTTTGCTAAACCTATGTATATGTGAGTGTAAGTGTAACTGTATCTCTAAGTTACGGCTCTGCTCTCTCTTGTACTGAGTATTCTAGGCTCTATTCGGCTTCATAAACTTCATCTTGCCTGGAATGAGTGAGGACGTGAAGAGGAAATTCTTGCCACTTCATCGGATCGCTGGAGCAGTCACCTTCATGGGGAGCATCATACAGGCAACTATCGGATTCATACAGTACAACTCGATTTTCGACACCTGCCCCACAGAGTATGTTTTCAGACCGTTGCCTTTTCAATTTATTTATTTATTTGTTCAATTACTTATTGAATTATTTTTTCACGAGAGGGCTAAAAGAGTCTAGAAGAGATACCATCCTCATGCTGAGCCATCAAAATTCTAATCTTTCTAGCCATGCCGCTCCTCTGATCTGCGACCAGTACAGATTCGTCTTCAACTTCATCATCATATCGGGTGTTCTCTATGGACTATCAGTACTTGTTCTCGTCGTAACGCCTATCTGGAAGCGACACAAAAGAAACGAAGAATAGCTATGAAGTGATGAAGTACTTACTTTGCTGCTGCATATCGTGTTCCATACATTTCCTCGCCGTATTGCGTTACGATACTCATAATGTATTTTTAATAAAATTTAAATATGAATGCAGCTCCTTGGGTTCAGTCTGCTGGAACCAGCCGGGAATCATTGTTACGTCGATGTTACAAACACCCTGCCATATTTTTTCGAGTTATTTGATTTGCTGACCTTCATCGCCTACTGTTATGAAGTTTTCGAAAGGCAAGAGTTGAAAGTTCTGACTCGTGTGCTTCTGAAGATGAGACAAATGGCGTGGTCGAAGGAGAAACCAAAGCAACCTTGATACGTAGACCAGACTACGAGGGAAAGCTAAGCTTCTACAAACCTCTTTCTGAACTACATAGCTAACAGAGCCGCTGGAAAGCTAAGCGAACCTTTAGGTGATTATGCGGAACGGCTTGCTGTGTGCGAATTCTTTAGGGTGAACAAAAAGTCCTTCTCTTCCCTCACCATTTCCGAGGAATTTTATTGCTTCAGCGCTCGATAGCGAATGACCATTGGTATTCGTTAAGAAACTATTATGAAATAAGGATGACTATTCCTAGGATTGTATCCAGTCATCTTAAGTAGGACAGCCCACCATATTGTTTCCTTCACTGCAAAGCTATACGACTATTTCTAGAATTAGAAAAGGTATTTCTATCAAATTCATCCTGAAAGAACCGGACATTTGGCCACACATTACGTTGTGGCATTCATACTGAAACGTTACATCAATAATTATGAATCGATGGAATATTGCACTTCCAGGATCATTCTGTGAGCGCTCACGGTGAGAATTTGGTGTTCTAAGATTTGACGGTCATTTAGTTTTGGTGCAGTCGCAAGAGGCACCTCTAACCCTCGATCGATCCCCGCCTGCCCTGCCTCAAGGGGTCGGGAATAGTGATAGCGGACCCGTTTGGGAAGGTGAAGATGCTGTATTGGCACTAACACTATGTAGGCCAAATATACATCCAACACGGCTCTATGGTTCTGAATGGAAGGCGAATACGTGACGCGTCCTTAGTAGATCGGCTAACGCATTACCTTCTACTTTTACCTCTACTGCGAACTACTACTCAATGATAAATCTGACAAGCCCATAGCCAAGCCAGTAAGATGTTTCTGTCCAAAAACAATGTCTCTTTCATGCTGGGTATTGACACCGGTCTTCGCAGCGCTTCAATTAACCATTCGATTGAATAGTGCATAGCAACCAATCAAGTATACCTGTGTGGCTTACTCCCTATCCCTGTCGTGTCAACATCGTTATTTATTGTTAATGACTATGTCACTCTCGCAAACACGTTTTGAGCTCACCGCAATCCCATGGTACCCAGCAGAGCGCGACCGAAGGGAAAGTTGGATTCCTCTTCGGGAAATTCAAATATGACATAAAGTCGCAACGGTCAAAATATATTAAATTGGTAAGAACGAATATACCATATAATATGTGAGTGTAAATCAAAGTGAAGCGACAGGAAATTAATCATGCTTCGCGCTCGCTCTTCATTCGGAATCGTAGAGGCATGATAAATGCATATTCGGCCGATACAATGACTTGCGGGGCCAGCCGTTATACCAAATCATTGTCTTTACATTCCCAGGAAAGTCTGGTACAAATTTTCCTCACCCAGTAGGTGTTGAAGCCTTGGTTGCCCCGGGCGGGGCTCTTTCGACTATAGGGATTCTAGAAAAGTGTCTGACCACTACGCAGGGACAATTTGGAGTAAGCGCAGTCTATAAAGCTTCGATGTGAATTCTTTCGCAGCCGTTTTGTTATTTTCAGAAAACTGTGACCAGTGTCTATAAAGAAATTACTTGCTTATTCGTTTGGCTGGCCCGGGCGAGGATCGAACACCCGACTAGAAATGTGCAGCGTCCCTTGCCACTGCATCATGGGTGCCATTGATGTGTGCTATGATAACAGATGCTCCTCAAGGAGGACATCTACGTAGATTAAGAAAGGATTAATTGCAACCTTTTTTTACGTAGATTTTTACACTTTACAAAAATCATGGAAGTTCAATCCTTTGGACAGTTTGTGCAGGTTTGAATAAAACAAATTCAAAAACTAAAAACAACCTCTCGAAAAAAGTTTATTTTGCTACATTATTATTATACTATAAAAAGAGTATTTATGTAGAATGTTGTGCTTCTGTTTGGTTGTTCTTTCGAGTCGCGACCGGCCGATCAGAGGTTTTTTTGTAAAGTACAGTGCAAATGTTATTATCGGGGTGTTGTCCGTGACACAGAAGTTATCGATTGAGAGAGAACTGCATTGGGAGAGGCCGCGGGTGAGGCCGCGAACGCTCACTGTTTACTACGCAACAACGAGAAATGGCAAGTTTCTTCTTTCCACATTTGGCCTGCCAACGGCCTTTTCCTTCAACAAACATTTTATAGATATGTATTCTTTTGATTATAAATAAAATAAATTTTCCCATGGTGGGCGGACCTATAGTGATTATACATTCATGAGATCTGTAGTAATTCGCGTAGCCTATCATGGTCTCCCGTTAACGAAAACTAATTTTCATCTCAAATTCTTTATTAGGCGAAGTTGAAATAAGGAAATTAAAGATATTTAGGATGAGTCGAGCTTCGACGTTCCCAATGCATTTGACTTTCTTATTCCTTCCTTTCTTTTCTTTTTATTTACTCATTCATTAATATGTTTCTATTTTTTTATTTATTCCTGCCAGCGTGACGCGATAGAATTGATTCAAACCGAAATGTGAAAAACAAAAAACAACATATAAGCAAACAAAAGAGCAAACTCCAATATCAAGCGAACTGAAGGATAGAAAAGAAGAAATTGTTCTAGAAATATCAGTTCTAGAGGCTTCATGGAGCTGGTGTTCGAGTATAAGTGATTCGGAAACAACCCTTTTTGAATCTGTTCCTGGATCCGTTAATTCCAGAGCTAAGTTATGTAGTTCCCTTAAGTCTGTTCTTGAGTACGAACTTTTGCCAGCTACCCCACATGGCAACGAAATATTCTTAGCAGTCGATGTAATTTGAAAAGTCGGCAACTTTGTCCCATCTAGGGAGCTAACCTTAAAAATAGAGCCACATAGAAGAAGAAGACGTCAAAAAATTCGGTGAACCGAGAAAAAATGGCTGAAACTTCCACTGACGATTAGTGCGATTGTGTTGCTCAGCTAGGTGAGTTGGGGCTTTCAAACTAACCAACCGGGTGAAGCCACTCAGCAGTCTCCGGTTGCCTCCCGTTCTGAGAAACTGAGAAACTGCTTACTCCATGGATCCCGTGCCTTCATCGACAACATTTCCTTCACCACCTAACCCCCCCCCCCCTTAGCTGTGATGAGGCTCACTTGGTGAAGAAGAGAATGGACCCTCGGAGACTATTACACGAATTGAACCACCGCCTGAGGCATTGCTCCAAAATTCACCTGAACTGTTGAATGGAATCTGCCGAGACAACCTTTGGCGTACGTTCTTCATGAGGAAGAAGACTGTGAAAAAATAAGATGGGTGGGATTGGCACAGCGTTTTGCATCCATCCTACTACAATTACATTTTTTTCTGCGATTTCCAATCAATTTCCCCGTGCGGTATTTTTTAGCTGAGAAAAATCAACAAGTTCAGGGTGATGTAGTGGTGGTAGGCGACTCTTTTGTTTACCAGCCTGCTTGGTTTTGCAAGAACGGGATTGTTTACCTACCTATCATGCACGGTTCTGTAGTGATTAACGCTGGGTATTATATCGTGAAATAGCTTATGATGCTTCTTGAATGAAAGAGATAATAATAGAAGAAGTAGACGTCACACGGTTCAACACGTTTCCTCATCTTATTGTAAGTGGAGGAAGGCAATGCTAGGCTAATCACAGTACGGCGTTTATTTAATCCAATCAAGACTTCTAATTCCCTCATTTTTTGATTTTGAATTTTAACTCATTCAGCTTATGAGTGAGCACTACACATTCGAAGTTCGATCTCTATACATACATCAGCACTACAGTACTACACGCACTACGTATGCTATGGTTAAATCAACGGTGCAGTCATCTTTCGTGATATTTGTTTATGAAATTGAGAGCCGTTTGTTTGTTGTAATTATACATAACCTGTTCTTTATGTTCATTAGTTTGTTATGTTTGATGTTGCGATTATCCCACGACTGTCTTAAATGGTCGTAATAAATTATTATTATATTATGGGTCAATTTGATTGAAAAAACAGAGAGTACGGGAGGGTTGAAGTTAAAACATTCCTGTCTTTACAACGAAGAACTATGAATATTATTTATTTATTCTGCCTTACAAACACTGTCCGTGCCCCATGTTTTGTGCTTCCGCTGCAATTCAGACACACAGAGGAACACTCCGCTTTTTTTGACACACCCATTACAAATTACTAATAAAGGCTAGCACCGTTACCCTAGAGTTTCTAATAAAGACCATTCAAATCGGTGTGTTTATGTATGTACTTGCTCCATATCGACAGCCTATGCAATCGGTTTCAATAATCCCGTTTAGTGCCCGGTGTGCATCGCAAAACCTTCTTATACATATTTTGCTTTTCTTATCGCAGCGTACTTCGGATTTCTCTTACGATTAAAAGATGTCAAACAACTTGATCAACGTCATAGAAATTAAAAATTTTCTCTCTTAGCATGATGTCGTCAACGTACTGTCGTCACATACATACGTTACGTAATAACGACCACGAAATTTCATATTTCTGAGCTTTAAGGAAATCCCAAGTTCTAACAAAATGCAAAATCAAGTGTTCAGTCGATCTGTAATGTTGATTTATTTGTTTGTCTGTTTGTTTATATATTTATTTATTACGTTGGTTAGAACAATTTTAAGAAAAAAGAATGACATATATCAAACAGAACACTAAAAACTGAGAACGATGAGATGACCGAAGGATCTCTGCTATTCGATCAACTTCTTTTGACTTTTTGACATTGTTTGATTCCGTTCCATTATTATTGTTTAGAGCTCCGGTGACGCATGGAACATTCAGTACCTTACACCAAAGCTGCAAGATCCTGTTCCCAGTGACATTGCTATTTCGCGCAGTCAACCTCCGAAAAACGTCGAGCAGGTAAGACGCTTGATGTTGTTTAGATGTCTCAAATATTGAAGGTTCGAAGGTTTCCAAGTCGAAGTCACCACAAGGCTAATATTAAGAACAGAAATGTCGCCGCTTTTCAAAACGGCGTTTCTTACCCAGAAATTAAATAGCGATTCTTCAAATCAGATGGAAAAATTAATTTGAATTATAACATAAACTTGACCATCATCTGCGATTCACCCTTGATAAACCAAAAGGGTCGTGCACAGTCGACGACCAATACGACACGGCAATGATAAGAGATAGCGGCCGGTGTCGTATTGGTCGCGTCCGACTTCGGCATTTGCGTTGCCGAAGTTGCCGCATGCGGCGAGTAGGACACCGCGTGTGCGGCGTCGTCTCGTACAGGGATGTGTGCTCATTCGCGCGCGGCGAACAGTGCGGCGATTTGTCGTGTCGCATTGGTCGTCGACTGTGCACGACCCTAAAGTGGATGTTAGTAGATCACTGTTCTAGTAGAACATGGCTGAATCACTGTATGTAATTTATGTTGATACGTTCATTATCGATGGCTTGATAGCGGACGCTGTGAACAACCGTTCGTTGGATTGAAAACGTGGTGTGGTTCACGTGGAAATAATTCATCGACAACAAAAAAAAGTAGAATACAACGGGAACGAAAAACGTTATCACTGAATGGTTGTCACAAAATGGTGGAGGATGAAAATAAACACCACCACAGAAGGGGAAGACATCTGGCGCGTTATTGCGGAGAGACGTCCACCGATACACGTCTCTCCGTATCTCAAGAATCACATTTGAATCACATTCGTGCGCACGTGGTGGAGTAGTATGAAGCGCTGCTGACACCCGCACGGTGGAGCGATCGACCTACGAATGTGCTTACCAATTCTTCAATCCCTTAGGGTGAATGGGTACCAGACTTGCCTGGATAGGTAAAGACACTGGTTTGAAATTGCGGCAAGCCCTGCAAGTCATTGCATAGGCCAAATACGTATTCAACAACCCTCTACGGTTTCTAATAGAACAGGAATGTGTGTGTGACATTCTGAACAGATCCGGTGTTCTGTGATCTTTAGACTTTGCATTGTTATATGCACCAAGGTCTCCTCCGCTAGGAAGCGTCGATGACCTGTCGAGATGGAATGCGCCACACAGGTCGACCAGATTCGATACTATCATCGCCGATTATTTACTTAGGAACAACGAAACGAACCAGAACCTGATCTGCAAGAAAATTTAATGCTTCAGACATTAGCGAGGGCCTTCGAGAAAAATATTGCTCCATTTTGTCATTAGTCGGCCACAGTGCAGGAGAATCAAACATCCAAGTCTCTATGTTCCCAATTCTTTTGAAACTGTTAGTGTTAATTAACGGAGCGCACACGGCGGCTTCAGTTTGTAAGTACATTCTTTTTCGATGACCTGCATTCGGAATAACGCTCTGCGTTTTCATTAATTTTCATAATTGTGGGATACACGAGCATCCAAAATAAACTACCGATTTCTATAATTTTGTAGATCTGTCCAGAGCGGTTGACGAGAAGATTTCTCCCGCTTTCGAGCTCTATATTTTATCCAGAATAAATCGCCCATGTCGAGGTGCGCGTAGTGCATGAAGTCCCACTTCTCTTCGTACGAGAGATGGATCGATCCCTCCGGACTGGAGTAAATTGGTGCCATACTTGTCCGGGAACGTAAAGACACTGACTTGGTATAACGGTGTCCCACCCGTCCTCCCTAATGTCATTGTTCAGACCAAATACGCATTCGCAACGGTTCTACGATTCAAGATCGAAGACGAATGCACGACGCGTCCCTAGGAGACTGATCAACGCCGACACCTATGTCCTTTAACTTTTATCTTCATGACGAGAACATGACTAGTACTTTTTATGGAGGCCGTTAATCGTCGGTAGCATAAGTTTTAGCACATCAAGCGAAATATTTCTCTATTGTCATATCTGTAAATCATATTAGATCGAAAAAGATAGCATATAATTTGTTGTTACAGCTCGCTCAAGAGATTGGAATTCTACCCGATGAGTTGGATCCATATGGAAGGAAAAAGGCCAAAGTCTCACTTGATGTGTTGAAGAGGCTGAACCACGTGAAAGATGGAAAATATGTTGTGGTGGCAGGTAGGAATTCAGACTCAACATTTATCCAATTATTTGTTCGAGTACGGTGGCCTTAGGTGTGCCAAAAGCAGCAGTAGAAACAAGCAAATTATTGAAACGGGATGGAACACGAAAACAATGATAAAATTGGGTAGGATGTAGTTCTCATGCACGCCAAAAATGTGGTGATGTGTAATGTATGTGGCCCTAAATATGGTAAAAAACTAATATCTAAGGTGACTGTTGGAATTTGTAACGGACCTACTCACCAAGGAAGTGTATGGAGTTTCACCGTCAAAGCAAACTTTGAGAGACTTTGTGTAACGTTAGTGATCTAAGCAGGTTCGCCGCTAAAAAAGAGAGATTCTCCTATAAATAGCAACGTGCATCCCCTATGAGGGCTCGCGTGGTACAGTGGTAAGAGGTGCTACTGTCACCCGCACGCGCGGTCGAGCGATCGATCCCGGCCAATACTAACCAAGCCTTCCATCCCTTTGGGGTCGCGTAATGTGCCTGGGAAGCCATGCCTCTACGACTCTGAATGGAATACAAATTCTGCTGCTCGTTTTTAGCGGACTGATCAACGCCGACACCTTTACGTTCACCTTTACTTTATATCTCCAATTAATTGCAAGGCGAAGTAAAATAAAGGTGAAGTGAAAGTAAATCTGTGTGTGAACTAGTGTCTTATTCTTCTTGTAAAGTAGAGGATTTATTCCATTCTTCAAAACTTTTATGATGTTAACAAACGACAATGGTTTCAGGCATAACCCCAACTCCACTGGGCGAAGGAAAGTCAACCACCGTCATTGGACTCGTACAAGCCCTTTGTGCCCACCTTCACAAAAACGCCTTTGCATGTGTTCGTCAGCCATCACAAGGTCCCACCTTTGGCATCAAAGGTGGTGCAGCTGGAGGCGGATATGCTCAGGTTAGACCGGGCCAAATTACATCGATGAAGCACAAAGAGACGATAGGGCAGTACAAATCTCTCTTATTGCACCCCAGTGAAAAAGCAACATCATAGTCGTGATCAACAAAATAAAATAACCTACCATGTCTTTTTTTGAGCCAATTCTAAAAATTTGATCCGATCATCCTGGTGCGATACCGGTGGTTTTCGATCAAAACGTGAAAAACGGGTGATCAGTACCCTAAATAACCCTTACAGTCTAATATACAAAACAAATACGAAAAATAAAAGCTCGTTTCCTCCCTGAACATGTACGAGCTAGTAAAGAAATATAATGCCTCTCCCGGGACTCATCAGCATGTTAGGAGAGGCTTTATAAAGCATAATAGGAAAACAAATTAAAATTGAACTAACCTGCACTTCTCTTCTAAGAAGATTAGCGTAAATCTTTGGAGAACTTGAGGATAGGGATGGATCGCATCTCAAACTTGGGTAATTAAACCTTTGGTTTTGTTTTGGGAAAATGGATTGAAATATTTCATCGACCACTAGAAAACGAAAATGATAAACGATAAGAGGAATAGTGCTGGAAACACTCGTATGTATTAAGTTGTAAAACTTCCGATTGTATTTTTTTCATCGCATAGCAAAACTTCTGCTGAAGTTTCTGCATTTTCCCTCCGATAATATTTCAGTAGGGTGGCTCAAGCTCTTCTAAAGTGTTTATCGACCATTCGATTTCGTTAGAAATTCGATTTCCATTCGATTTCGCTAAAAATTTGAATTCATGGCGAGAACATGAATAGTTCTTAAAGTTTTTATCGACCATTTCGTTAAATTTAGATTTCGTTAAAAATACTATTGTAACGAATTATTCCTCCAAATTATGAAGCCTAAACTATGGGGCATCAACTGCGTCTGTTCAATGAGCTTCGACTAGGGCGTTCTGCTACAGTGTTCAAGCCCGAAACTTCGCAGTGTAATGGACTAAAGTGTTCTGTATATTGCTGCAAAACATGTTGTTAGTCCTAGTATTATAAGTTAAGGAATGAGAACGTACCGCTCCGCCAAGTACACTTGACATTGATTAGGGTGGGTTGAAAGCCGCCACAGAAGTCGAACCATCAAGCACCTCTCACTTCTTCGTAGAGGAGTTTCAGTGCTCATATACCACAGTTGCAAAGCGTCCTAGTGTGTTGAGAAAGGTACGAAAGTATCTGCACCTCAAGAAGGAGATTCTTTGCGTATTGTGGAATTACCGAATACTCGGAGCTCCTGCTTAGAGATGCACTAGTTACTGTCAAACTATTCTACTAGCAAATGGATTGTATGGCTTGCAAACTAAAGGATAAACAGGGATGACTGCGCTATCCACCCGACGCCGCCGAAAAGGTCTTAAAAAAGTCACATGGAAAATTTTTTGGAGGATTATTGGAGATCGGTACCCCATAAAACGTAATTCCAGAGATTGCCCCTACAGAATACCATTTGCTAGCATTGCTTCCGAACCTCACGGAAGAAAAAATTTGAACAAGTAAGCCCATCTCAAAACGGGAAGGTAAAAGTTTTCCGTGGATAAACCGACAAGCTTCAACGCGTATGGGATAAAATAATTACCAGCAGTAAGGTGCATACAAAGGTTCCATACATATCTCAATTGGGTTCTATTTCAAGGAAATAAATTTGAAAATTTAACATGTGGCAGATATTCAGTTGGAAGGGTTACAACCTATTATTTAAAATATTACGTCAATGTTGAGTCTCCCAAGTTAGTTCATCTCGGATAATATAAGCTTAAGGTCATTCCTATGGAGGAGTTCAACCTGCACTTGACGGGAGATATTCACGCGATCACTGCCGCCAACAATCTTCTAGCTGCTGCAATCGATGCTCGAATGTTCCATGAGTCCACTCAAAAGGATGAAGCATTGTTCAACAGATTGTGTCCAGCTAATAAACAAGGTAACATTCTAATAATAACTAATTCAATTATTTGTGGATTGAAAATAACAAAAGCAGTGCGTACCCAGTGACTTCTGCTCTGTTACAGTACTTGCCGCAGAGTAAAGTAAAGCCATGCAGCCACTCTCTTGCTGTTTGGACAGATTATTTTCTCATTAGTATTGATTATGCGACAGTGCAGTAGAGTAGAGCAATGGTGACAAAAACTATTGTGTGAGTTCGAGGAGCGTCAGCAAGGGTTGCTAAAGTGCAGTCCGTTCCATAATTAGACCCCTGTTTTGACAGCTGCCACTTTGCTGGATGAGATGCAGCTTTTCATCAAATCTCATTATCAATAGCACCTTAAAATTAAAGTGAGCTGTCCGTGTTGATACCCCCTCGGATGGGTGACAAATTCGTCTTCTATTCAGAGTCGTAAAGGCGTGATATGTAGGGAATGTTTGGCTATACAATGAGTTGTGATGGCCTGTGAAAACCAGTGTCTGCATCTTTCCAGACAAGCTTTTTATTAGTTCAGCGGACCTCGTAAGATTGGAATACTCGGTTAGCATGGCTTAGGATCGAATGTTTCACCGAGCGATGAAGTGCCTTTTTCCCTTGGCACCATGATCGTCATTCGAAAACACTACACAAAAAGTGGTCCGAAACAACTTATCCTTGGTCTGCCCGGCCAAGCGCCGAAGCATCCGTAGCAACAGACCAAGGATAAATAGTTTCGAACCATTTTTTAGGCCTCTGACGACGACGAACAGGTCGAAATGTTAGGCCAAATAAAACTGATCCACCCTATTAACCTCGTTCGGCCCAGAAGCATACGACAATCATACAATCATGCCCATATTTCAAGAAGAGAGAACTTGGAGAATACTATACGAAAAATTTGTGGGCAACTATCACAGTGCAAAGCGTATAAGATGGAGAACGAGCCAGAGGGAAGATAGGTACCTATGTATTTTTGACGTTTTCATAGCCGAACGCATTTAGGTGTACGCCCGCTATCGGCTGTGCAGAAGCGTCGACTGGCCCGTTTGGGCTTTCCTGATGTCGACGATGCGAATTTGCTTACTCCTGAACAACGAGCTGAGTTCAGCCGTCTGGACATCGATCCGGACACCATCACTTGGAATCGAGTGATAGACACGAATGATCGCTTCCTTCGAGGTAAGCTTCCTTTGTTATTTGTAGGTATTCCAAAAATTTGTGATTCATGTGAGGTTAGAATGAAACCACTTACCATTTCAAGGAACCGTGACAACGAGGCTTGTTAATTAACTGATACCGCGCAGAAACGTAATTGTAGTTATGGTTTTAGGTATCGAAATCGGGTTGGGTCCAAATGAGAAAGGACATTCAAGAAAAACCCAGTTTGACATCACGGTGGCCAGTGAGGTGAAGTTGAAATTGTTTCTTACAATCAAGTCGAGTTCAAGTCCCAAGTTTCCGAAAATAGGTCTTCTTTACTTACTTTTAAAGACGTCTTACTAGTCAGACTAGTTGGTGCCATCGTGCTGGAATGTTACTCTAGATATTCCGTTTATGAATCCAGTTTTGGTTAGTTCTTTAGCGAGGATCACAGCCTTGACTGGCCGCGAACCACAAATTCTTGGCGGATTTGTAGAGTAAGCACAAACCCAGCACTCGTAGGCAAGAAATTGAAGTGCTTTTATCTCTTTTTTTCTCCTTTTTTTGGAGAGAATTTTTTTAAAAACAAGAGTGAATTTCAACGAATATTCCTAACATAATCCATTTTTGGGTGTGTTTTTATTTCACTATTTACTGTTGCTTTTCCGGTAATTCAAACTCGATCGCAGCGTCTCTTTTCCTGTCTTTCCGCGATTCTTCTCTTTTCCGTTACGGAAGAGAAAGTTGATTTTTTGCTTATTTGTGCTTCAAAATATGATAAAATGGATAGGATATTTAGTAATACAGAGCGCCCATCTTTGCTAGGACACAAAAAGGTTATTCTCAGATTAGAAAAGGAGCCCAGCCTCAATAGGAAGATTTTTAGGCGTTTCCTCGACATTTACCCGGAATGCAACCGTCTCCCACTTTTGAATTTCATCCCATTTATGAAGGTGTAAAGCACTGGAAGCTCTAGCAAGGCCCTTAGGAATGAGGGCTTTCGGCATCTCTAACCTCATTACCCGTGGTAAGCTCTCCCTCAAGTGGATGGTTTTCAGTAATTTGTTTTTGATTTTGTAATTGTGAGCGGTTTTTTATTGTATTATGCATCCCAAAAGGTCACGTTCTTAAACGTGACCTTTTGGGATGCGCCGTTACTATCTAATTCGAGATCTCTGAGCTTTAGCCGAACTAGCATATTTTGGGGGTTATTTCGGGTATCCTTTCTTTCATGAATACGGGCAGCACTGAAGGACAGTATTACCTACGGCGCGTTCTCCTCTCATTCTCTTCCTTTTACAACCAGAACTCTCGTTTTCTAGCAGGTTCTAGAGAATTTTCATTGTAATTTTTGGAGCTTTTTGGTCTAATTTTTTCATATTTGTCTCCGAATCGACGCCGTTGATTCTTTTGTTCAGTTGCTTAGTTCCAGTTGACTGCGCTCGCTCCAGCAAAATAGCACTTTCGCACACTCCGTTTTAAATGAAATGACTTGAATGTTTATTCATTATTAATTTGATAATTTATTTACCTATTTACTTATTTATTTACTTGTTTCACAATTAATCACCGATTACATTTGTCGTTCATAGGAGGCATTACAGTTCATCAAGAAGTTATCGAAAGGAAGTGGAGCGTTGTTATAAGCTTGATAGCTCATCATCAGCCTCTGCCATTGTCACGAGGCTTCTTTCGCGCGGAGTCCGTGTAAGTGTTGCACAGATACGGAGGACGCGGTCCCGTTTGGGATTCAAGAGGACCACGACAAAGTACTGTCACACCATTCGTGACATAAATAAGATGCACCGTGTGGAATTCTGTACCACTATGCTTGAAACGCATAGCACATTTTCTAACTGCGTTTTCACGGACGAGTGCACTGTTCAGAGTAGGTCTTCACTCTTTGATTCTGTGTGTAAATATTTCCAGCTTCATTTCCCATTTAGTTGATAGCTCCACTAAATACTGCTTCGTGAAACCCGGGGACCAATATGCCAGGATGCGGAATCGCGCCAAGCATCCGGCTAAGGTCCACATATGGGGCGGAATATGGTTTTAGGTATCGAAATCGGGTTGGGTCCAAATGAGAAAGGACATTCAAGAAAAACCCAGTTTGACATCACGGTGGCCAGTGAGGTGAAGTTGAAATTGTTTCTTACAATCAAGTCGAGTGCTGAATATTCAGTTTTGGTTAGTTCTTTAGCGAGGATCACAGCCTTGACTGGCCGCGAACCACAAATTCTTGGCGGATTGGCAAGGTTCGGGTGGTTTGTAGGCAAGAAATTGAAGTGCTTTTATCTCTTTTTTTCGTTTATGAATCTAGAGTGCGATCACAGTGGTTTCACCTGAATGTCGAAGATATTCCAGTGACAGCTAGTATGAATCCGTGAATAGTGTACCCGAAATAGACCCCAAATGACGCAAAAAGAGTGATTCTTCAATGCTCGCTGAAGGAATTGATTGACTTAGATATTTGGAGATGCTAGGTTATTCGCAAAACACTGACATCGGACGGGAATTGAACCCGCGTCTTTCTGTTTCCGGCAGACTGCACTAACCAGTGTGCTACCGATGTACTACGTTGCGAATTTCCTAGCATCTCTTTCTCAAGCCCGGTCAGGCTATTGCTATCAGCACTCACCCGCAATCACGGGTTAGTGCAGTCTGCCGGAAACGGAAAGACGCGGGTTCAATTCCCGTCCGATGGCAGTGTTTTGTGAATAACCTAGCATCTCCAAATATTTAAGTCAATCAACTCATTCTCGTCTATAAACCGCTAAACAAAAAGCGGCAAATAGCAGAATAGCTCGCTGAAGGGTTTATTCAAGGTTTATTAGTTGGTTTATGCGCGGTCTAACGTACCTCACCGGGGCTACGACGATTCGAAGACCTCAAACTATCAAACCTCAAGTAAGCACTGAATAAATCACGGAGCGCTTTGATGAATCAGGGTTTGCGCGGCAGTTGAGGTATCCCATTCGCACTGGTGAGCTGCATCAGAGCTCGTACAAAGCTCGCATAGACCCTAAACACACCCTGCTGGGCGGGCTAATAAGTCACGGTTTGGGCGACATCAGGGGTATATTTCTTGGTTTGTTTGAAGTGCACTAATCATGAATCCAGGCCTTGGTTGCTGTTGAAAAAGGACTGAATTGATCGTAATTATTTTGTACCCGTGCCAAATTCACCTGAATTGGGTTTTTCATGTAGTATTCTGAATAGAATTATCAGAAATGTTCTGGGAAAGTGACGGCAAAAGATCAGAAAGAGGGTTGAAATTGTAAACACGTCCCGGATAAAAAATCCCAATGCAGATCATGGCTATTCTCGCTCTTACCACTTCGCTGAAGGATATGCGTGAACGCATCAGCAAAATTGTGATAGGTTCGGATAAACGCGGAAAGCCGGTGACGGCCGACGATCTCGGAGTCACGGATGCGTTGACGGTGAGGTGCTTCATCGGCATCACTTACTATTTTATTTTTTGTACAAAAAAGTGTTTTAGGTGTTGATGCGAGACACTGTGCGGCCAAATCTCATGCAAACTCTGGAAGGAACGCCCGTTTTTGTACACGCCGGCCCATTCGCCAACATTGCTCATGGACAGAGCAGTATCCTAGCTGATAAGGTAAGGTCATGTTCGAAAATGCAACTTGAGAGGTTTTTCATTCTCGGTCTGACAATGGGATAAAAATCCGACGTCTGTAACGGCAATTTGTGGGTATAGGTGAAAGTAAAGGGATTGGCCTAGTTCAGTCCCTTAGGGACGCGCCACACATCCGTCTTTCACTCGGAATCGTATAGCGAATGTGAATGCCAACTTGGCTCATAGTATGCGTTGCGTGTGCCAGCCGCTGTGACTTCCCCTTACCAAAAGAGTCTGGTACCTGTTCACCTATACTTAGCGACAGAGACTTGGCTAGCACAGACGAGAATCGATCGCTTGATCGCGTGAGTGAAATTGGCGCCAATTACCACTGCATTATGTGTACTCATAATGTGTGGTCAATGTGAAGGTGTCGGCGTTGATCAGTCCCATGCGCCAGCTAAATCCCGACAACCGCGACTCTATTTTTCAAATAATCCTATGAACGCAAAATACAATTCAACTCTAGAATTCTTTTGCACATTAGTAGAGAGATGTATTAGTATTGCAAATGCTCAATGTAGCCTCTGTCAGCGGCAAAAATCGCCTCCATCCTCGACCTGACACTTTCGCACGCCCTATTCAAAAAAGCTCGTTCCAAATTTGCGAATACTGCTTTAATGGCGGTTCACAGGTATGTGACGTTAGGGTGCCTCGCCTCGTTAGCAACCCTCTCAGCAAAGCTGAAATGGTAGTAGTACATGGACTCAAATCCGGGTTTTTCTGGGACCAGAACACCTTGGATCAAAGCATGTTCAAGTTATCGGACAGCCATTTTTGAACCAACCAAATGGCTTCTGCGGCGTCTTGTTGGAAGACATATGGCCTTTCTGAAGGCCTTCTTTCCGCTATCCAGGACTCTACTACAGTCACTGAACTTTGGCTAACTCCAGCGCTGTCGCCAACTTCCTCATCAGTTGTGTCGGGTCCTCCAAAAACACCTCCTGAGCCCGTTCCACGGCTTCTGCGGTTCTTGAAACACGTTCTCGCGAATGAGTTCTCTTAGCCGGAGTTGGAGAACCCTCTTCGGAAGACTTGTACCTCGCCAGAACATCGTAAACTGTCGATCTCGAGTATCCGAAGGATCGAATCTCCGTCTCTGTGCGTTCAGCGCGAACCATTTCGATGATTGCGGCTCTTCTGTTGTAATAAGCACTAATGTGAAGCACTTATGCATTTATGAGGGTAGCGCTACAAACTAGAGGGTTTTTACTCACACTAAACCGATCAGGAACTCTGACGAAGTTAGGGTAAGGCGGGAGATTTGAACTGAAATTTGTCCGGATTTAGCTGGCGCACCCTGTACAATGACTTGCGGGGACTAGTCGCTATAACGGTTTTACCTTCCCAGAAAAGTGTATAACTAATTTTACCAATCACGCAGGGATTTAAGGATTGGTTAGTCCGGGCGGGGTGGATCGCTCGTACGTAAGGGTGTCAGCGGTGCCTTCTGTTACTGGACTATGTGCGTCCATCCTCGGCGGACGTGGGTTAGAACTATGGGAGTGAGAAACCTAAATTAGTGAAAACTGCCCTCAAAAATTTCTTGGCCCTTCGAGTTTCGGTCCCTTGCCCTTTCAGCCCTTCGTTTGGTGGTAGTGCTGAAAGAGACTCCGCCTTCTGGTCTATAATTAGGGGACCTCGATAGACTTCTCAGACTTTCCAAGTTGAGCGCTTGTTGTGTGGGACATTCCCGCGTTCAGTGTGCTATTAGCTCGTAAGCTGAAGTTCAACTCGTTGAGGTTGCTCTGAAACTCGTCGGTGAGAACGGATATGTGGTTACCGAAGCCGGTTTTGGTGCAGATATTGGAATGGAGAAGTTCTTCAACATAAAAACCAGGCCAGTCTCTATTTCGAGAACTCGAGGCCGCTCCTGAACTTTTTGACGTCCTTCGTTTCAGATATTCCGGATTGAAGCCGTCGGCTGTTGTGCTCGTGGCCACGGTTCGTGCGCTGAAGATGCACGGTGGTGGGCCTCCTGTGGTAGCCGGAGCTCCGCTGAAGCACGAGTACCTCGATGAAAACCTCCAGTTAGTCGGTGAAGGATGCGATACGAACCTGCGGAAACAGGTGTGATTCGACTCGTTGTAAATAACGTAGCTTTGTTCAAGATCAGTCCTTTTCAAGAAATTACAAAGTGTTTCAGATCGAAAATGCTACCAAGTTTGACGTTCCTGTCATTCTGTGTGTCAATCAGTTCGCCACAGATACGAAAGCTGAGTTGGATCTCGTTGTCAGCAAGGTATTTTATATGTACTACATGTTGTAAGCACCTTTTGAAGTTCTTTTGATTTTCTAAAATTCCGAATACTCGTGTGGACCGATTATACTCGGTACTTTTTGCGCTGTATGAATAATAGTTTTCAATGAAACTTGATGAAGGAACAAGCCTCTTTGTTCTTCCAATTGCATCGGTCGACTGATCACAGGCACTTTCCTTCGGCGCCAAAAAAGCGGTGACTGCGAACCATTGGTCTTTTGGCGGAAAGGGAGCAGTGGAGCTCGCACAAGCACTTATAGATGTCACAACGAATTCGGATGCTTCATTTAAGTGAGAGTTCATATTTCGAATTCCAAAATTCAGACCATTGGTTTTTCTTGTATCACATCTCAGATTTCTGTATCCGCTCAACATGTCGCTCGAGGAAAAAATTACTAAGATTGCATGTGAAATATACGGAGCTGATGGAATCGAGTTGTCGAGTGCAGCTAAGGAAGTATGTTTATAACGTGTTTTGTTGTGTTTATAACACGTTTTGTTTTCTTCCGCTTATTTATTTCTATATTTACGTATTCATTTATTTATAAACCACGGCTACGTCAAAGTGAAACCAACATGAACACTTGCAGAACAAATGTACTCTGTTTAAATGATGTAAAACAAGACCCTTGATAATTCTGGTCTCATCAGATTCTCCGCGATCTCATCAGCGTAGAGTAGTAATAACCTTGTGCTGATACTTCTATTTATTTATTTATTCAATCATTTATTTACCTCGTTAATTAACAACGTGCCGAAAAAAAAACTTGTTATACCAACAGCATGGAAAACACAAGAGGAAAGCACTGGTGACGAACGGTTTGCAGAATGACGCCGTTTCCCAGAACAAGACATGGAAGAACAAATCTGTGTAGCTTGCTGAAAAACTATAGGACGGACCGAAGCAGAGCGTTTTCATATTTCAGAAATCTCTCCATACTAGGCCTAACTATAGATGACTGAAAGGAGTATTGCCAATGAAGTTCGAACTATGTGCAGGACCGCAGTGATGAAATAAACTCTAAATAGAGAGAAACAGTGAGAAGTAGAACGAGGTTTTTATCTCATCCGTTACTGCATGCTAGACCCTCCCCCACCCATGGTGCAGGCTCCGCATGTCGGGTGACTTTGAACTGATACGCTTTATTAGTGGCATTTTCGAACATACTTCCTTAATTGGTGCATACTATGCTTTGCCAGAATTCCAACGAAGAAGAATAGTGCCTAACAGAGAAAGGCGTGAACAGCTCCAGTCCGGTTGATATTCCTATCACCGTTTATCATGCACGAAAAAATTAGTAAACTGATAGGATAGCGTAGATGACCGGTTTTGTCGAGCCTGAACCTTCTAAGAGCAGTTTCCAAAACTGGGGCTCCATTTTTTCTCTCTTTCTACCGCTATTGATCGATATGTAAACCGCAAACTGCAAACTTTGGCTCAAATGTCATTCCGCCATGAGTGGGAAAGATCAGCGAGCAAAGCTTCTCATTTTCGATGAAGCAAGGGGGAAGAAAAATAAATAAAATTTGTGATCTCACATCACTCATCAATGACATCAAATTGTGAACTTACTGTTTTCCCAGCTGTATTGTGTCATTCTAACTAGTGATTAACTCCTTCATACGGAATTAATGTTCTTTATTTAGAAATTGGAGCGCTACAAACAGCAGGGCTTCTCAGATTTGCCGATTTGTATGGCGAAGACGCATTTGTCGCTCTCACATGATCCCACGAAAAAAGGTGCACCAAAAAGTAAGTGGTTTAGTCCGACTGTACACATAAAGGAATGGATTGAAGGGAAACATAAACCTTCGTATAGGATACTTATCGCTCAAAACGATCAGAGTGAAAAAAAAACTAAAAAAAAACCAAGCACAGAGCTACAAACACCAACGGCTTTCGTTAGCATCCATTTGATTAAAAAAGGTTATGTGGGCAAAATTGATCAGCACCGCCAGGTTCGCAAGAGCTAATTTGCGGGGAAGGACGAAAAAACAATGTTCGAAGAAAAAGGTGGAACGCTAATGAGACCACTAAAGACGCGCCATGCGTTCATTCTCATTTGAAAATCGCAGACGCACGGTGAATGCATTTTCGGCTTATCCAATGGCTTCCGGGATCGAACTCAATGTTCTTGCCTTCATTTACAAGTCGTACTAATTTACCTTGCTCTGAGAAGATGGAGGGCTGAGTCAGTCTGGACGAGGATCGACCCCTCAACGATGTTAGTGTAGGTAGCATCTCTCACCACTGCACCAAGTGTGCTCTATTATTTAGTGTACGTCGTAGTGGTACAGCAGTGACAGGCGTTTCTGATGGTCGAGCGCTCGATTCCCGCTCGGGTTAACAAGGCCATCTATTCCTCAGGGGTCGAGTAAATTGTTAGCAGACTTCTCTGGAAAGTTGAAAACATTGACTTGGCATTTCGGCTGGACTCCGCAAGTTATTGTATAGGCCAAATACGCATTCATCAAGCCTCTACGATTGAGAATTGAGCACAAATGCGGCGACGCTTCCTTCGGAGACTGATCCACTATTCCCTCGCCCTTCATCTTTACATCGCAACAATTATAAGCTGAATAATCGTTAGATTTGGATATAAGGTTGTCTATACACAAGAACGAATTTCTCTACGTTGGATCGGATGTGAAGTCGATGCGAAAAAACATGCATAAACACAATTTAATGTGAGTATTGACATTTCAGACTTCACCCTGCCAATTCGAGACGTTCGTGCATCAGTAGGCGCTGGATTCGTGACGCCTTTGATCGGGGAAATGATGATGATGCCCGGATTGAGTACTCGTCCATGCTTCTTCGACATCACCATCGATCCGGAAACTGAATTGATTGATGGGCTTTTCTAATCGTTACCTCACACATGCGACTTGTCATGTCGATAGTATTTGTGATATCGAACTCACTTTGGAAACCTCTTGCGTCTTATTATTCATGGAACATAGGCGATAGGCATGGATTAGCATTTTAAATCTTTAGCTGATTCGAACGTATTAACAATAAAGCTTTCTCTTCGATGAGCACCCTGAGACACTCTGTAGAAGTACTGAAACATTTCCTTTATATTCGACCTTCTAAAGGTAATTCACAATCTGTGCTCTCGAAGTGAATATTGTAATGTGATGTACGTACATATACGTGGAGGAGTGAAGGACTTTGTTCCTGTGTGTAGCTTTACTCAGGAAAATGAGCTCAAGCAGAACAGATATTGTTATTTCAGTTCCTTAACACATTCACGACGGCGTCCGCACATATGTGTGGACAGGAGTGTTTCGCACAGAACTTTCTTTTGCGACGACTTTTATTGATTGTTCTTTCGGAATCGTAAACTACAAGGTAAAATCAATACTAGGTTTGCGTCGGCACGAAAATGATCGGGTTTATTAGAACTAACTAGAGAGCAATTCTTCGCACTGTTGGAACACAACGAACGCAAAAACTTCTAGAACAGAAGTGAGTATCAGACACGGAATAAAACTTCGTTGGACAGTTAGACAAAGCGAAATAGTAGCGTGCAATTATATCAACAAACAAAGATTCAGCAAGAACACTTCTTATCATTAAAACACAATAAACGAACATATTTGTCACAACTCGAACAGCGAGTATCGACCCTCTTCACCTTTTTCTTTCCAACGTGTCTCCCCAAGCTATCGCTCAGCCTTCCATGACATCCTGCACAGATTTTTTGGACTCTTTGTTGAGAAAAATTCGATAGAAATTCCTTTGGCCGGCTGGCTCTTTCGCACGCGCGCGCGTGCCAAAGAGCCAGCCGGCCGTCAAGCCCATTGCGCGCGAATACCCCTTCGTCGTAAATGTGTTAATGGTTATCACCATCAATCCGGAGATTCTTTGATGGACAGCTTTTCATTTTCAGAAATGCGCTTGTAATATAGTCTAGCTTTCTGGATTCGGGATAGCCCTGTAAGCGAATTGCAGAGAAAAACTACAAGGAAAGATTGAAAAGTGACAATGACGTTGGTCAAAATTGGCATCAGCTTGAACCTATATAGAACCAAGTTCATCAGCTCGAAGGAAGGCTCAGAACCAATGCCTGAGTGCTATAAGGGAGCCACAGAGGGAAAAGACGAATTTCGAGCCGGAGACTGAACTGAGGAACGACGCTACCGTAAATCAGGCAGTGAAGGGAAGGATAAATGCAGACTGGGTGAAGTGGAGAGAATTCACTGAAATTCTCTGTGTCAAGAGATGCTCAAGAATGAAAGGTATCCAAGGCAGGACAGACGCCACTCTATGGCAACGAGTGATTATTAGTGATTTAGGGGTAAACGACGCTTGGAGCAGCTGGCTGTAAGCGGTCCACCACTCGTGTAACCTTACCTGAATCCAATAACAAGAAAGAGCCTCAATCGCCGGACACCCAAGGAGCCCCCAATACCAATACGGCAACGAAGGATGAGTAGGGAGAGGTAAGTTAGCTAGGTAAGGAGAGGTAGTAGGGAGAGGTAGCTAGGTAAGGAGAGGTAGTGCACCAGTACCAATAGTTATAAAAAGGACTATGGTGATGCTTTGTTTTTCTTTCTCCTATCCTTGCATCAGATAGGTATCTGATGACCGAAATAGGGAAACAACACGTTAAATACAAGACGGTCTATTAACTAACGAGATTTCTTGCTATCCAGTTTTCAAATTTTCATCTCTTACATCTTACACAACTATCGAAAAGCAGCAATTACGTGTCAGTAGAGTAATTCAATGGGTTAGTCAACCCAACTGAATGCAGTTTTCCACTTACGTTAACGCCATATACTTGCACCAGTACTGGTTCTGAATGTAGTCTGGTTTGTACAACATGATCGAATTAGCATTGTTCATCGCATCTCTTACCGCCTGACAATCAAGCGTCTAAAAAATACAAAATTAGTATTTGATTTCGGGGGCTCCTTCATATGCTTTTATTTGGATTATTTCATCTTACTGAGAACAGTATTCTTTGCCATGTTTTCGTCTTCTTTCTCAATAAGATTCGGTTACCACTTTTTATATGCAAAATCGTTAGATATGAAACGACCACATCAGTTTAAAATTCCTTTACATTCCTTCATTTTTAACAATGGTGAAAGTACGAATAGCACTATCCAAATTCATATGCTTGTGCACCCGCGCAAATAGAGGCAGCTAATCGTCGTTTCCTGCACCGCACCTTAGGGCTGAAATATTTTCCGAACTGATGTGTGCGTAGAAGAAAAAAAATGTAGAAGAAAATAGAATCTTAGCGTTATTTCACATTTAGTGACACGGCTTTGGTGCACACCTCCTAAAGAAAAACTGAGGAGTAGTGTATTAACCAAACACTGCAAAACGTGACCTAGACTAGAAGAACAAGGAATGAATATGTCAAATATACAGGAACAGAAATATTGGCTGAAAAATGCTAGTGTGCGGCCTTAGGCGGGGTAAGCCGTTCGGGTCACTAACCACGAACCATGTTTACGCCTCTGAAGTCGACGAGAAGGTCGAAACGTCAATCCGTTAATAAATAGTTTTACCTAACAACTTCGGCAAAGCATACTATCACAATAACATCAGAATTCGAACATCAGGTAAAACTGGTTATTCCATACAGCTCCCCTTTACCCTCGTTCGCTTTTTCACGACTCCCCATTCGTTCGCGTTTTTTTTCAGCTGCCTGCAGGGTGCTGAACTTGTATATAACTGTTCTCAATTCCACAGCGCGCCAACAAAAAGATGCAATTGCAAGTTTCGGAAATGTACGGTGGAACAGAATGAACGTTTTGTTTTAGTTACCACCGAATTTTGCTGCATTGCTTCTGAAATCGTTGAATTGAACAATTCCTAACTTACTGCTGAACGCGACTTCGACTGTGCGTAGAAGACCGATCAGCGCAGCAACGTTCGCCATATCTGGAACGAGATTTTGTCTCATAGAGTGCTTTCCCTCATCTGGCTTTTATCGACTACGTTTCGTGTACTTATTTGGTATTCTATTAGTAACAATTATGAAACATAGAAGACGGGTTTGCTCAAGCTGAGTTATTTCAGGAAGTTCCATCGGCGCTTTCTCATGTTCCGGTGAAACTGATACCTGGATGCATTTAGCATCTATTAGGTTGGCAACTAAGTTCGTGGACTGTTTTGTAGTCATTACTTCTATCAAGCACAACTTGCTCGAATGTTGAGCAATTTCATTGCTCTTTTAATCGCGTGATATGATTGATTGCGCTGCGGTCGTCATTGCGCTGCGGTCGTCTCGGTCGTCGTGCGCTGCGGTCGTCGCATTGCGCTGCGGTCGTCTCATTGCGCTGCGATCGTCTTTGCGCTGCGGTCGTCTCATTGCGCTGCGGTCGTCTCATTGCGCTGCGGTCGTCTTTGCGTTGCGGTCGTAATTCATTGCGGTTCTTTGGAGCACCTTCGAGTCTACTGGTACGTCCCAAGCTTTGCTTCTACGTTGGTGAGCCGGCCTCGATAGCCAATGAGTTTTCTCGCCCAGATGGGCATCACCTCATCGTGCTCAACAGCACCAGACGTCCCAGCAGAGGGGCCCCTTTTTGCACTAGTAACTCTGACCATGATTGAAAAAGAAAGATAAGCGGGATAGAGGCGAAAAAGAAACCTTAAAAACACAAGTGGACGTGCAACTGAGCAGGTGGTAAGCCAAAGCCGCGAAAGCTGAAATGAGAATCGACTTCTAAAAACTAAACGCGGGGGCAACTGCGAGTAGGCCCAACCAACGAATGAGGCAGGAGACCTAACCCACTACTTCTACCAACAACGGTCAACACTTTGAATTTGGCCAGCTGTGCAGGGTGGCCGGTCTAATGAAGGGTGACGACTCGAAACCGTGGGTAAAAAGCAACACAGTATCAAAAAGAAATAATTTAAAATGTGAAAAAAAAACAAAAGGGCAGCAACGACCCTGAACACGCAAGCGTGTTAGCCAAACAGAGTCACAAGAAAGAACTGAAAGTAAAAAAGACTAAAAGTAACCCACCGACGAGTATTTGCTTGAGCGATTTGACCTTTTCGCTAGTGCCATACAAACTAGTTTTGACCGATTCCTTCCCCAACTACAGGCTGTTCAGGTGGCACAAGACAACATACTCCTGCGTTTGAGTGCTCTGGAGGAGAAGATCGATGCCATAGCAAATATCGATTTCAACAGCATGGTCTATGCCACTCTTGTAAAGTTCAAGGAAGATAGTCACAGGATCGAAGAAAAATCAAAACGTATAGCCTGGGTCAGCATCGACGAGTTGGATTCGGAAGAAGCGACCCGAAGATTCGATAGTGAAATCCTTAAAGAGGCTATCCAATCGTCGGGCGACGCCGACCTTATCAGTGGCTTGGAGAATGGATGAATCACCGCTCATCGCCATCCGCCCGGCCGTCCTAGAGGGCCTGGTCAGAAAGGTCGTCTGATTAAGATTTCTTTACCTAACCAGGCACAACGCGATACCCTGCTGGCCCATATGAAGTCTGGGCGGCAACCCCTTACGCAACGCTTTGTCCACTCCTTCGCTCGCCGTGATTGCACGGACGAGGAGCTAAGGGTGGACAGGGCGTTGCGTAAAGAGGCAGGGTATCGCAATGCAAGGGAGGGCAGTTTGTCATACGTGGTTCGCGATCTCGCTATCGTTAAGTTGTCTTCCCCACGGGACCTGCCTAGGCGCCCAAATGTCCCTTCTCCTATTCAGGCTCATCCTTCCCAGGGGTTTGTTGGTTCTCACGGTGTACCATTACCGAGTCAGGGAAGACGCAGGCAATCAGCTAATGTTCCGGCCGCCACTCAACTTTAGGTAGACAGAAACTCCACCGGTCCTTATCTGCCTCAAGGTTCTTTTGCCAATTTAAGCTCCCCAATTTCTAACCTGGACGACTCCTTGAATATCACTGATAGAATCGTTTATTTCAACGCGAGGTCGATCTGTAGCAAGATTCCAGACCTTCATTTTTTCATTTTTTACTGGGAAAACGACCCCTTATGATATGTATCACCGAAACCTGGTGCAAGTCAGAGATCATTCACAACTCTACTCTGAGTTCCGGGCTTGGTTACGAGGTTTTAAGGTGTGATAGGCCCGGTTCGCTTAACGGAGGCGGTGTACTCGCATTAATTAGGCATGATGTGTCTCACCACTTGATCTTTTCTGAAAACTTCTCGCCTTACATCCAGAGCCTTGCATGGTGCGCGAATTTCGGAGTTTTTTGCATTGACTTCTTCCTTATATATCGAAGCCCGGCCAGCAGCGCTCTCTCATTTAGAGAAGCTCTTGGCGTCGTTGCAGATAAAATCATTGATCGACCTCGTTGTGTCATTCTGGGGGATTTCAATTTACCATCCATCAACTGGAAGGGTATGACTCTGCAACTGCCCAATGCACAAGGCCGCGCCTTCCTTGACTTCTGTGTGGAGCACTCGCTGTTACAGTTTGTGAACCACCCTACTCATGGGACGAACATTTTGGACCTGGTTTTGTCTAATGACTCGGACCTCGTGCAAAATGTTTCTATTCTTCCCCCATTTTCTACCTCCGATCACTGTGCACTCTGAATCTTGTACTCCCGTCAATACCAGCGAACCCCTTGGGGTTTGTGAAGAGTTGCTGTTTGTGAAGAGTTGCTTAGAATCAATTGGCGACAGCTTTTTTCCTCCTGCGCATCTGCTGATGAGATATATAAGCTTTATACCGACATTTGTAACTCGCTTATAGAAAAGCACATTCCTCGGAGGAAGAAGGTGGAGGGGAGGATCGTCTACCCCAGAAGTATTTCCAGGTTGGCAAATAAAGTGTCCAGACTATACCGTGCACGCTCCATCATTGGGCCACAGAAATACCTCCGCTATGCCAGAAAATTGAAACGTGCCCTTGCCCTCTTCAGTCTTGAAAAGGAGGAGATAGTTGCGAACTCAAGAAACCCGAAATCCCTTTACCGTTATGTTAAATCCAAATTACGACACTCGGATACCATCGGGACCATTTAAACATTTACGGTGAGCCATGTGCATCAGATGCTGAAAAAGCCAATACATTCGCAAAATTCTTTGAGTCGGTTTACTCCAAGCTCCAGCACTCACCCTTGGTGTGCCCATCTTTCACAGGGGCTAAGCTAGATTTTCTCGATATAAATAGTGAGACTGTTTATCGTGCTTTGAAGAGGCTGCCTCTCCGAAACTCTGTCTCGCCCGATTCTATCCCCTACTTTTTCTTGAAGAAGACAGCTTTAGCTTTAACACCAGTATTAGTGCTCATTTTCAATTGGTGTTTGCTTCATGGAGAAGCCCCCTCCCTTTGGAAATTGAGTTTCGTTCGGCCTATCTTTAAAAAAGGGGATAAGACTGATGTAAAGAATTATCGGCCGATATGTCTTACCAGCAAAGTTTTCGAAAGGATTATATGCAGGCAGATTCTTCAGTACCTAAACAGTCACTCACTGCTTTGTGATAACCAGCATGGATTTCTTCCCAAGAGGTCCACAGCGACAGCTCTCCTTTCGTCAATGCTTGCCTGGCAAAAAGCCGTTGATTCGAGGGGTCAGGTGAACGTCTGCTTTGTCGATTTTACTAAGGCCTTTGATTCAATACCGCTGGACCTACTTGCGATTAAGCTTGAAGCTTACGGCATCAGTGGCTGCCTGCTCAATTTCTTAAGATCCTTTCTCAATGGCCGATCTCAGAAGGTTTTAGTTAACGGAGTTTTTTCTGATGACTACAGAACATGGAGTGGTGTTCCGCAAGGCACCTGCCTCGGACCTCTTATGTTTGTCCTTTATGTTAATGATCTGCCGAATAGTCTACCTAGTGATGTGTTCTGCACAATTTTTGCAGATAATTCTAAAATATTCACAATAAATAACCCCGTGGCTCTGCAAAATGGGCTAGATGCCCTTCTAGCTTGGTCCACTAAATGGAAGCTGAATATTTCTTACGAAAAGACTGCCATAATGTCCTTCGGCCGTGGCCCTCACGACTCCTTTTTCTTGGGTGGGCAGCGCTTAAATGTCGTAGACTTAATCAAAGACTTACTAATTGTTTACACTAATAAATTTTCTTTCGAACAGCATATTGATAGGATTGTAGCTGCAGGTTTTAGGATGTCTAACATGATTCTTAAAGCTTTCAGCACGAGAAACGTCCACTCTCTCTTTCGTCTTTACAGAACCTATGTAAGGCCTATACTAGAGTACTGTACCCCCGTATGGTGTCCCTCAAAAAGGAAGTTCATTGATAAAATTGAAGGTGTACAAAAGAGTTTCACCAGAGTCATTTTTGTAAGAGCCGGTCATCCTCAGCTTAGTTATCGTGAACGCTTGGTTCGGCTCGGATGCAGTTCTCTGAAGCTAAGAAGAATCATATACGATCAGAACCTCCTTTTTAAGATTGTGATGGGCCTCATGAATATTAACCGTGATGAATTTTTGGGTGGGCTCCAATTTGTTGATAGAACTCGGGGCCACCACCTCCGGATAAACACTGGCTTGGCTCATACACAGCAGCTTCTCGATTCATTTCTGTTTCGAGCTTCCAAAACTTGGAATGATCTCCCTCCTCAGCTGCTTGAGAGCTCCTCACCTAAGAGCTTTAACCTTGCATTAGAACGACACCTAAGGCAAGTGGGTCTTCACTGATATTGCCCTTCCTTTGTGCGGTCTTAAGTTCCTGGTTTTCAGGTGGTCGCTAGTCGTGCAGCCATCACAGTGGTCGTTAGAATCGGCTCCTTTCTGTGGCCGTATTGTTCCTGCTTGCACGTTTTCTACGTAACTTCTACGTCCTAACTACTTCTACGTCATTTCCTCTCCTTTTCGCTTTGTCTGTCAACTATTGGTAGTTACTGTGTTAGTTGCCCCTTACTGTTTTCTATCTGCAAATGTTAGCTTTGTGTTTTTTTTTCGTTACCCTTCTAATCGCCTGAGGGTCCCATTTGTTCTCTTTCAACTTTTGTCCTGTTCCTAATTCTGTAGCTTTTATACTTGGTAGGGGTGACTTCTGTTATGCCCCCCCCTTTCAGGTCTTTTCCTCAGAGTTTTTTGAGTTTTTTTTCTCCTTCCATCACTTTTACTCTCCTGTATTGTTCTTAATTGGGCTCGAGTTCTTGGTTCCCTCCGTTTTTCTTTTTATATTTTTTATGCTCCATTTGCCCTCAACTGAGCACTATTATTTTCGCCGTTGACGGACGTGCGGACCCTCGGCCATATTGCAGCCTTTGTCGGGAAATTCTTCTCAGCCCAACAACAGCAGTATTCCAAATCTCTCGGACGCCTTCATGCTGATGGATGTTCTTCGTACGGCATCGATCTCCTAATTGGGCTACTTTTTACTTACATAATTCATCCGCGTCAAGGCGTTGGCTAGCCCTCTTCGCAGTAGTATCCCTGCCGGCTGATTATTATCTTTCATTGACTACTATCTTGCCTCTATACTGCTTGCTTGCTCTGGGAAGTACCTAGCGCTCATTACAGGTCTTGCATTCTGGTCGACCCATGATTTGTTGTGCTCATCGTACTGATCGGGCTATGCTTTTTACTTCAATTCTCTGTTCTCCGCTTCCTTAACTAAAAAATGGAGTTAACCTTCAACTCGAGCTCTCAGTTCGGCTTGTTTCCGTACCTAAATTTCCTTTTATGCATATTTAAGTCCGACCACTCTTCCAATAGTGAACCTACATTTTGCTCTCTGTTCTGTGTTGGACGAAATAAATAAATAAATAGCGCATATGAAGTAGTTTTCAGAACCATTTATAACCCCTGATACTCTTCTTTGCTGGGAATCTTTTCCGCTTGAAATGAAAACATCCAAAACCAGCGTTCACCAATTCCTTCTTCAAGAGTACCTGCTTAGCAACTAAGTTGCTGAAGCGTTATAATTTGTCTGTGCAGAATATGAGGATGATCTCATGAAACGATTGATGGTACTCAGAAATATCAAGAAATTTTGAGCAAGCAGTTCAAAGCGAAAGAAAAAGTGCACTTCGGATGACCTATGGTCCTCGGTCGAAAGGCCGTAATTATTCCCTTCAAAGGAAATCACAGCTCGGCAACATCTATGTTAACACTTGAAGTCAGGTGCTCAAATAGCTCAACTGAAAAAGTTCTGCACTGTTCTAGTATTTCTGTAGAAGTAGCCAATAAATGCCTTGCGATTTGACCCATCGCGGAGATGGGTGGGTCGGATGCCACAATTGAACGTCGAGCTTGCTCTAAAAACGAATCCTTCATTCACGAAGTGGTAACGTGCGATGGGATGTGGACACGGTGCTAGGACTCATCGTGGACACGCGCCCGCCCCCACTGTCAGCCGGCCAATAGCGTGGCCCCTCGCCCACCTCCCCCCCTACCCCCCCATCGATAATCGTTATTGTCACGCCATTGGCATTCGTCTATGCTATGGACCGATGGGGGGTGGGGGGGGGTGGGCTAGCGACGCAGGGGCGGGCGCGTGTCCACGGTGAGTCCTAGCACCGTGGACACTACTTGATAATTGCTGACTTGGTAGCCGGCCACCCAAAACAAAATGAAAGCCGCTACAGATTCTGAAATCCACCTCCTCACAAGAAGCTGATGATCTCAGTGTGGAGGTTCTATGAAGGTGCCATCACTCGAGAATTGATCGATGGTAGTCTCATTATTCACCTAGATCCCTACTCTCTTTAGCCTGGCTGTGTACAGCTTGAACTACGCGGTAGTCGGTTGAAGCAGCTCTTGTGAGTTGTGTCACCACTCATCAAGGCACCGCCAAACATCACGCTGCATTTCGATCGCTCAAAAAATCCGAAGATGTAAGCTGGAGGACTCTTGTTCATGCCTGTTACAGTACAGATATAGCAGTTTATGAATAATACTTATTTTGGATTTTTCCTGCATTCTCTGGGGCGAATACGATCCAGTAATGAGGCGTAGGTCAAAATACACCTATGAATATAATTCTCCTCAAAAACTCAGCATTTTTTAGGAAGTGGAATGGGGCATCTACCTGAGAGTGACGAACTACCTGTTCGTTTTGATGGTTCATATGTCGTTTGGGTAACCTTTCTCTTTATTTGGTAACTGACGCTTTTGTTGAAGGCGTTTGAGAGTTCACGAACTTAGTTGCCAACCTAATAGAATTAGAAGCTGAGTGTATTCAGGAATCAATTTCGCTATGGAAATCTGTGATATTTGATGTTTGCCGACATAACTAAGCTTGAGCAAACACACTTCATATGTTTTATGAATGAATACCAGATAAGTACACGAAACGTAGTCCATAGTAGCCAGATTGAAGCAAGATCTCGTTCCAGGTATGATTCACGTTGCTGCGCTGTTCGTTCTTCTACATATGAATAGCTGGATTCGCAATTAGGAGTTTGTTTAGGGCTTGTTCAGACGACGCGCGTCGAAAATGCAAAATCGAAGCTCAATCGATAATTAACGTCATTGATCGAATTTGCTCCTTTGCGTTAGCGGCGCAGTCCGGTTGCGCCTCATATAGGTAAAAAAATTAGGCATATAATCACATAGGAAAGAAATTGAACGAAAAAAGTGAATTTTGTCAAAATTTCCATTAATAAGGAATAGCAGCCTTCTAAAAAACCCGAGCGACCAGTAAGTTTGCCTATATGAGGCGCAACCGGACTGCGCCACTAATGCAAAAGAGCAAATTCGATCAAGGGCGTTAATTATCGATTGAGCTTCGATTTTGCATTTTCGACGCACGTCGTCTGAACGAGCCCTTAGACACTTAGCGATTCAACGATTTCAAAAGCAGTATGTAGCAAAATTGGACAGCATCTGAAACAAGATTTCTTCCACGCTACATTTCGTTCGATCAGAAAGTTTTTCAGTATTAAAATGAAATAAGGGAAATGATAACTCGATTATTTTTGTACAATATTCCATGTGCGACATTGGATAAATCTCAGCATTGTGAATCCGTAGTATTATTTTCTGTTAGGCAGACGAGCGAGATTGTTATGATACTATTAGGTTGTCGGAAAAGTTTCCCGCCACTTTCGCACGTATGTTCAATTTTATTTATTTCTTTCAATACGAATAGTAACTAATGAATATAAGCACCATCATAATCTACAACATGTTGCCATTTAACAGGTAATTTATGGACGCCGCTCCTATAGAATTCCTCAGGTTTTGTTGAAAAAAAACTGGCCGAGGCATGTTTTGAGTTGGTTTTCATTATCGAACTGTTTCTCCTGTAAGTGATTTGATAAGGAAAGGAACAGATGATAATCTGTAGGAGCAAGATCTGGCAAATACGGTGGGTGGGCCAGAACATGCCATCCTAACTCCTGAAGTTTTTTCTGGGTCTCCTTCGCAACATGTGGGCGCGCATTATCATGGAGGAAGAAGATTTTCTCTTGCTTTCCACGGAGGGCTGCTTCGAAGCAGTCGAGCTGTCTACAGTAGACATCGCTAGTAACCATAGTATTCGTAGGCAGCAACTCCCAGTAGATAACTCCTTTGCAATTCCACCAAACGCTGAGCAACACCTTCCTCTGGTGAAGTTCTGGTTTTGGGGGTGAAATCCCCTTTTCCCTTGGACTGAGCCATTGGCGCCTTCGTGTGTAGTTGACGTAGGTCACCCACTTTTCGTCGCCGGCGACCAAATTATCAAGCCAGTTGAAAGTCTGTCGAAAAGTGAGAAGGTTCATACACACATTCACGCGCATCTGTAGCTGATGAGGGCTAAGTGCGTGTGGTACCCATGAGCCATATTTCTATAACTTTCCAAGGGCTTGCAGGTGACTAGCTACGGTGCTATGATGGCACTTGAGCTCCTCTGCCAGCTCACGGGTGGTACGCCGAGGATCTTGTACAACGAGCTCCAGAAGGCGCTCCTCATCCACTTCAGTTGGCCTCCCTGACCGCTCCTGGTCTTCTAGATCGAAGTCTCCAATTTTGAAATTCCGGAACCAAACTTTTGCTGTGTCGTAGGAGACAGTGGAAGGGCCCATCGCATCACATATGTTGTTGACCGCCTCTCTTGCACTGCTTCGTTTTTTGAACTCGTAGAGTAGAAGCAGTCTAACCTGCTTGCCGTCAAGAGCGATTTTTTCCGCCATAACGGAAACACAGTCAAATGACAACAATGGTATATATAGGACATAAGTCAACCTATATAAGTCTGACCAACAGAAGGTTCCAGAACAACGTTCAAAATTTTCGCGAAACGTCAAAGTGAGTGGCGGGAAACTTTTCCGACAACCTAATATATTCGGCTAACGTTTCGTCGATGTCGCCTTCGTCGGAGCCTGGAAAGTCGAGTGTATGTTTGAGAAGCTACTCACTCAAACACCATTTCTTACTGCAGAGGACTATTCTAAAGTTCAGAAGAACAGGGAACAAAAATTAAAGACGCAGCCAGAAGCGTATCTTAATGGTGGTTGCCGAGGTTGACCACCAGTCACCCTTTGATGTAGAAGTTAGCGAGCGAATGAACCTAACCCATAAGGACAACCCACCATGGCGTCCTCATAAGGCGCGATCAGCTAGATCAAACCCGCAGAGGTCGGCAAGTGGGACACACTCTTGGGGGACCGCCAACCTACACTCTCCCTTCCGATTAATCTTAGGTGCCCTGGGAGCTATCCAAAACGCCTCCAATGTCCGGCGCGCCGCAATATCAGGTTCACGAGCCAGAATAGACACCGCCACCTCGATTGTAAGGTCTTCATGTCGACGCACCTTGTGCTCTCCCAGTGAGGTAGATAGCGTGCCCTTCCGTAGCCCATCCAAATGTTCCTTTACCCTTATACGCAGCGGTCTACCCTTCTCACCCACAAACTCCTCTGTACAAATCATGCATGCTGTCAGGTATACCGCCAAGGACATTCAGTTTCCATCCTTCCCAAACGCGCGGACTACCCATGAGGGGTTACAGTAAGATCAATCGTATAAACGATTGTGAGCTAACTGCTTCATGAGGTTAACAGGAGGAACTTCAACAATCCTCAAGAGATCTTGGAGATCCGCTTTACGTATGCACTTGCGTGTACCCTGCGTGTATATCTGAGCTGAAATGAAGGGAATGCTAATGGGAATTTAGGAATTGATGTTGTAGGCTGTAGGCGAGGATACCTCCCGCACTGATACCGGATGCCCGCCGCTTGAAGATACATTTACCGCCATCATAATCATGTTATGAACGGTGGTGAGGTCCGCTCCTCCACGTTGGTGCCACTGGGAACTCCTCAACTAGTTTGAGGTGAGCTGATCGCGGACTATCGAGTTCCGGCGACAGGACCTGGTGACAGGCCGGCCGATGGAGAAACCCGTCACGTCATATGGTTAGATGACGCAAAGAGTAATTGTGAAAGCTACGGCGTCCGCGGTAACCGACGCCCACTCACAGAGCCCGGTGAGTGGTGAAAGTATGCGAGGGTCCTCGATGCAAAAAGGACGGCATCGAGGGGTAACTAAGCTAGTCTGCAAGTGTCAGAGCGATGCTGTGTCGAAGCAAGAAGGACAGCATCGAGGGTCTAGCAAGCAAACCCTGAAGTGTCAGAGAAGTATGAAGACACGAATTGCAACGCTGAATGTCGGTGCGTTGACAGGTCGCTCGAGCGAGTTAGCCGCCGCTCTGGAGCATCGTAGAATTGACCTGTGTGCGTTGCAAGAAACAAGGTGGTCTGGCAGTAAGTCGAGAGATATTGGCCGTGGCTTCAAAGTTCTGTACTTTGGTAGCCCTAAGACTACGAACGGCGTCGGAGTGGCTGTATCCGAGCGATTCCGTGACTCATTTGCGGAGGTGAAGCGCTTCAGTGATCGCTTAATGAAGATCATAGTAGTCACGGAAGAGAGGTGACTTCATTTCTTCACTGCCTACGCCCCGCAGACCGGCTGTTCCGAAGAAGTCAAAGATGAGTTCTGGGCGTTGCTCCACGAAAAGACAGCCGAGATTCCGTCAGAAGAAATGGTTGTTGTCGCAGGTGATCTCAATGGTCATGTCGGCATATCGAAAGATGGATTCAAATGCCATGGAGGTTTCGGCTACGGAATACGAAACGAGGACGGTGAGCGTATTCTCGAGTATGCGTGTTCGCATAATCTGGCTATCACAAACACGATATTTCGAAAGCGTCCATCACATTTGATCTCGTTCTACAGCGGAAATACGAGGTCGCAAATCGATTATGTGCTCGTAAGAGCCTCGATGCTGTCCTTCTTGCTTCGACACAGCATCGCTCTGACACTTGCAGACTAGCTTAGTTACCCCTCGATGCCGTCCTTTTTGCATCGAGGACCCTAGCATACTTTCACCACTCACCGGGCTCTGTGAGTGGGCTTCGGTTACCGCGGACGCCGTAGCTTTCACAATTACTCTTTGCGTCATCTAACCATATGACGTGACGGGTTTCTCCATCGGCCGGCCTGTCACCAGGTCCTGTCGCCGGAACTCGATAGTCCGCGATCAGCTCACCTCAAACTAGTTGAGGAGTTCCCAGTGGCACCAACGTGGAGGAGCGGACCTCACCACCGTTCATAACATGATTATGATGGCGGTAAATGTATCTTCAAGCGGCGGGCATACGGTATCATTGCGGGAGGTATCCTACACATCGCCTACAGCCTACAACATCAATTCCTAAATTCCCTTTAGCATTCCCTTCATTTCAGCCACAACTGCTGACCAATGTCTTACGGTTACTGCTAGAACAAAGATCGATTTCTACTCTCGTTAATATCGCCTACGCCGAATCTGCCCATCCTGTGATCTTCATCGTTGCCCTTTCCGATCCTTGCCTTGAACACCCCACGACGAACTGCAGTGAATAATCAGGCCGTTTCCTTAAATATTTTCATCCAAGATCCTTCTTCCAGTATAGGACTAGTAAAACAAAAAAAGGGCAACGATAAAGATCACAGGATGGGCAGATTGGGCATAGGCTATATTAACGAGAGTAGAAATCGTCTGTCTGACCTCATGTCCCAAGCATGTCTCTTCTGCGACAGCACGCTGTTTGAGAAGGAGGAACAGCGTCCCTGGACATAAGAATCACATAACGGCACGTCACATGTTGACAAAAAGAAGATGATGCCTTTACAACACTTCGTGGAACCATATTTTTGCAGTGGATCCGGCCTCTAAGATCAGGTTGGATCACCGTTTGGAGAAAAACTCCTGTCATAGGCCGAAAAGGAGGAAGCAAGGGGTGTTCGAAGAGGACCTTCTCAACGAAGCTCTATACCATTATAATCCCATCAATTTCAATTTCCGGAGACTTTAGAGAATTCCAGTCATGTCTTTCCGAAATGAGTTTTTTCCTTCCCAAGCACTAAGCTGCTTCTAGTGTCGGTAAACTGTTGAGTTCGAAGCAAGCGACTTCACTCAAGGAATGAGAAAGCCTGTGAACAGATCGTCCCTTAACCAAGTGCAGAATCTCCAAGACATCCTTCGTCGACGTGCTTTGTAGTATTTCCAATGAACAATCATCGAACCTTACATCTGTTTGAATCTGAATTCAGACACGAAAGCCGTTCAACTAAAATGGAAGAGCGAGAAGGAAGTTCAAAGTACCTTTTTGATTTTGAGATGTAGCAGTAACCGTAGGACATTGGTCAGCAGTTGTGGGAGAGACCAAGACCATCGCAGCCTCTATCATTAAATCAAAAATTATCTTGTTTATCAGTTCAGAAATTAGTTCAGGGGCCGTATGCTCGTCTCACCCAATTTTTGAGTGGGCGGGGCAAGGAGGAGGAGCAAGAGAGAAAGAGCGCAGGAAACACGGAACGGCTCCAATCATACGGCATCGCGGGAGATCTCACGCATCCCCGCAATCTCGGGTGAGACGATCATACAACCCCAGGAGAAAAGCGGAGGGAAAGGTGAATGCCCTGAAAATTCAATGAATTTTGAATAAAACGGAAACGATAGCAGTACGATGACTGTTACAGTTTAGTGAACAACACATTTCCTATGCGCTTTCAGTCATTTTTCCAAACTTTTCAAAGCTTCTGACGTTTGATAGAAAAACAGTTTATCCACAGCAATTCACAACAATTCATTCAAGTCCTAATGCCTTCATCAGGCAGTTAAGTGCTACGTCATATACCGCCGAGCACTCATGAAGCATACAGTTTATTCTCTCCTCCTCGGCAGAAAACTTCGCTTTGCAGCCATTCAAGCACTTGTCCGACAATTTTCCTTCTGATTCGCATTTCTTCATCGCATCATCCTGAATGTGAGAGAGATGACTATCGAAAATTTGCCAACGCATATGGAAAACTTTCCGAATACAATACGAATTTTTTAGTCGAATGGCACCCAAATTTGTGTAAATGGTCACGGAGCTATAAAGGGGTGGGCATACTACACGCGTCAAAGTCGCGGCGACTTTGGCGCAGTGTTGAAAGAGAGCGCAGACGAGCCGCGACAATGGCGGAACCGCCGCGGGGTGGGCATACTCGACGCGCCAAATTCGCCGCGATTTTGACGCCGGCAGCCGCCGGGCACCGCGGCAATGGCGATTGGTCCCGACCATTCGCCATTGCCGCCGGCCGCGGGGGAGGAGCCAGCGGCGAAATTGAACTCCGCCCTCCCACTTGCCGCTCAGCGCCAAATTCGCCGCGATTTTGGCGCGTGGAGTATGCCCACCCCTTAAAACCTCCTGTCCAGTTGAGTTGACGGCCTTTGATAAAAAACCCCTCAGAATTTGCAAGGAAGGCATTCTCAGGCGGGGCACTTCTGCGTTCTATGAAGTGCTCAAGAATTCGCAGAAACAGAATCCACAAAAGGAGAAGCATGTAACTTGACTTGATAAGATGCAATGAATCGCGATCGATTTGAGAAGTACCTATTGGTCGACCAAAAAGAAAAAAGTGAGCGAAGAAGCCTCCTGTGAATTCTGCTGTTGAATGGGATATATAGAAGCAGATGAAAGTGTGTATGAGTCATTTCAAAGCTGCTAACTGAACAGTTCTTGAGCAGTACTTTCACTGATCCCTGCCCGGGCTGATCAATCCTTCCATACCTTCGAGGTCACATAAATTTTTCATCAGGGAAGGTAGAGACACCGATATGGTCTAGCGGCTGACTCTTGTAAATCGTACACCAATTGTGCATTAACCACGCCTCTACGATTCTGAGCGGAGCAGAGGTGCCGCGGCGACTCCTTGGGGCACTGCTCAACGGGGACCTCTCGACTCTCCTACGTTTCACTTGAGGGGTGCTGAAATTATTGAGAAGCCTATTTCTCTATATTGTTCTTTGCCATGCCACAACTATTGGTATCTTTAACGATAACCAAACCAGAAACATGAAACTTCCTAGCTCTCATGGTTTTCGAAAAACCCACTGTGAAGGCTTCCATCAACGCATTCAGGTTTTTTTTACATGGATCAAAAGTACGCATTACTAAATAATATTGTTGGTACAAGTCTCTAAATATGCAGAAGCATCGGGGAGTTACACCGATTCTGACCAGGGAATGCCGCCAACCTCCCATGGAACTTTGAATTGAGACCTATATCAATCGATAGATCTCGGAACACTGATTACAGATCTGTAGATCAAATTTGCAAAATGGGTCTCCTAAGCGATTTCTGGCTTGCGAAACCCTGCGTTGGGCGCGGTGTTGCGTAATGAGAAGGGCCGCTAGCACTGCCGGCAGCTGCGGCTGTGGCGCAGAGGTTGAGGTCTCGCCTCGCAGTGGTGGGGTCGTGGGTTCGGTCCCCCGTGGTGGCATTATTTTTGCATATGTTAGTTATAGTCCGTGCGGACCAGGCATTTGACCTACTTGCTAGAATTGCAGTGAGAGCGCTTGCTAGAGTTAGATTCAGATTTGAGTAGTTGTGTTTGCGAACAGCATGTTTGCTTTTCTGTATTGTTTCTTCAGTGTTGAAGATCGTTAGAACTGTAGTTAAGAGAGTAAATTTCCGTATTCAAGTGACGTTGCAGACTTATGTGAAAGTCACCATCAGTCGTTCACTGGAAAAAGTGTTAAAAACGAGTTCGATCTCGTCCTATGGTCCGCACGGACTATAACTAACATATGCAAAAATAATGCCACCACGGGGGACCGAACCCTAACCCCACCACTGCGAGGCGAGACCTCAACCTCTGCGCCACAGCCGCAGCTGCCAGCAGGGCTAGCGGCCCTTCTCATTACGCAACACCGCGCCCAACGCAGGGTTTCGCAAGCCAGAACTCGCTTAGGAGACCCATTTTGCAAATTTGATCTACAGATCTGTAATCAGTGTTCCGAGATCTATCGATTGATATAGGTCTCAATTCAAAGTTCCATGGGAGGTTGGCGGCATTCCCTGGTGAGATCAGAGAAAAGCATCTCAAGTCTTCCCCATGAGCATTTAAAAAAATGCGCACGTGCTTCAACACTAAGGAGTAAATTGATTCTGAAGAGGCAAACAATAGCTGTGTTGTGGATACACAACCAATTGCAGAGAATGTAGTAGCTAGCCAAAGGGAGCCCTTACAAGGATTTTAGAGTGAGTAAAAGATAAGGATCTCTCCCTCGGTACGATCCACCGGCATATCGCGAGTGAGCACTTACAAAGTCCATTCTTGGATGTGCCAAGCCTTCGTGATGCAACTTTTACAGGATGTAGGGTCCCTTGTAGGTACTTCATGCCAAACTTCATTTTTTCTTCAGGCACTTCTGTGATGGGAAAAAAACGGCTGCGGAAGAAATGGAAGGCGAGCTCACCACAAACCGCTCATATCTGGCCCATCGTGAGCACTTGGGGCAGTGAGTAGCGCTGTGGCCTCTTGTGCGGAGCTTGTGAGTTCGGTCCTGGCATGATTTCAGCACTCATCCGGCTGTTGTTATTATAAGCTTGCGTAATAACTAAACACAATTTCAACCTGATTAATGCTTTTTGTAAGTACATAGGACGTATTCCTGGGTTTGTATGAGTTACTTTCCTATGGATCGGACCTGTACGCCATTAAATCACCCCAGATACCACAAATGCACATGAATACTCAAACTTTACGACTGTAGGTCATGAACTTGATTATAAAAAGTGACTATAACGAAAATGTCTTGTTCACCTAGACGTGTAGGATTTGAGCAGAGGTTCACATGAAAAAAGGGGACGACTCGTATGAACGCAGAATCACGTGCTATTTACTTACAAAAAACCTTAATCGCGTAGACATCGTATTCAGTGATTAGGCAAGCATATAATAACAACAGCCGGATGAGTGCATAAGCATTGTCAGGATGTGGGAGCGAACTCACAAGCTCCTCAGAAGAGGCCACATCATAACCTACTGCGCCAAGTGGCCACGCTCCTCGCAATATGGCGGTCTGTGGTGACGTCGCCTTCCATTTCTTCCGCAACCGTTTTTCCCAGCACAGAGGTGCCTAGGGAAAGAATGAAGTATGGTCTTCGAGTACCTACAAGGGACCCTACAGCCTATAAAAGTTGCATCACGAGAGCTCGGCACATCCACGAATGGACTCCTTGGGTCTCTGAGGAAGCCCATTCCGTGGCTACACCCACAAATATGTGAATAAATAGGATGTATACCATTATATTGTCGATATTGGGCGCATACGTAGCAATAAATACTTGTTATAAAGGTATCGAGAGCATTTTCCTTTGATGAATCCCTCTGTTCATTCTTACGATTCCTAACGATTAGTCTCAGGTACTTTTCCTCTTAATGCCCAACTATCACCCGAGCGTATCATATCGTGCTCATATCTTAATGCACATCCTTGAAGTGGTCTTATCATGCCATGCTAGCGAGAAAAGAACGGCCTTTTCTTCCACATCAGGCAGATTGAACAGGCTGCACACGACCATAGGTGGATGCGAAATGGTATGATATCGAATACGGTTGGGCATGATATGATAATTGGGCATTAAGAGGAAAAGTACCAGTCTCACAGGCCCATTCAGAGGCTGCGTCAAATGACGCAAAAATTTGCGTCATTTTGGCGCAAATTTCTGCGTTATTTGACGCGCTTGACGCATTCGCGCAAGGACCCTTCTCACGGGAGGGCCAAAAGCGGCCGATAACCGGAATTCGGAAGGTTCACACACCCAGATGCACCGCGCACAACTCAGTTTACGGTGCCGCCGTTCACGCCGTTGACGCCGCGGAAAATGACGCCAGAGTGGCAGAGTCTGCGTCTCTGCCCTATCCTTAAGCATTGACGCGCCGCAATGCCGCAGCCTCTGAATGGGCCTTAAAGAGATTGAAGATGGCCCCTTATCACACCACCTTTTTTGGTTTCCACATTTTGATAGGCTTGTGCTCGATATGCAGTTGCAGTCTGTCGCACCACGCCAGAATCAACCTTTGAACTAGTACGGCTATTAGAGAAGGCACAGGATGCCAACAGCAGTACTAACACCTTACGATTAGAGGGTTCATCATGGACGATAGTTTTCAATGTCGAACCATCACCGGCTCGTTGCAAAACCTTTTTTGCTGGACCCTGATCAACGTTCTGCTCCTTGGGAAGCCTTAGGGTACGCTGTCGTCCGTTTTGTGTTGGGCCTCTTATGTTAGGTAGAAAAATATATAGAATGCGAATGAAACACACCGCGTTCGACATAACGACGGCAAACAGAACAGCCAGAACGACAAGTGATCTACGCATGGCTTCGCCTCACACCTGGAATAGTATTGGGTACTATGAAAGATGAAAGAAAGAAAGCCACGCGGTTTCAATATAATACGTCGGGGTAGGCGTAACTATAGATAACATCGGACTATTGATATTGGCGAGGGGCGACGCTATTGAGCGGTTCGCAGCAGGGTCCTGTCCACGGTCTTTCATAGTACCTAGTATTGTATCATAGTCTAGCCATAAAATTTGCCGAACGTGAATTAAAACAGAAACCACGATGGCAAATGTCGATGGTTCGGTTTACATTCCGGAGACGTTCATTGGATGGGACCCTATAAACCCTGAATAAACCTCTTGTACCATTACCTCTCAGGGTACGTTACGAGAGAAACGTTTTTTACACACCCGGAACGGATTCTCATTGCGCGTCAAGATTTGCGCCGAGATAAGAGACCCAAGAAGTCTCGAAAGTGCGTGGGGATGGCTCAGTGGATAGCGAAGGTGATTGTTGCCAACGGGTTGCACGTTCGAATCCTGTGAAACGATTTTGTCCTACCCCTATACATCGGTGTACCGTAATCATGTCGTCGAATTGGAGCGTGTATTGTCACTGGAGCGCTTAATCCGCGCCTCACTCCCCACTGACTGCAGTTTGAATTGCGCGCGCACCTGCACATCTAGTCGCGGGTACTGGCTGACCGGTAAAGGACTGGGAGTGGCCCGTCATATGGGATGCGAGAGTTTTCCAGCCAGTGGAAATGGGTGAGTGGCAGTGATGGCTGTTATCGTAGGATAGTTCAGGGTTCGGATCCTTTCGTAGCCCGAGGTTTTGCAATGCTCATGACTCATCCATCCCGGAGCTCCTCCCCTAGCTCCTCCACTAACCGGTTTGAATACAATAGTGAGGAGTGAGCGGCGGTATAGGCGCTCCAGTGACAAGACGCGCTCCAATTCGACAACATGATTACGGTGCACCGATGTATAAGGGTAAGAAAAAATCGTGCCAATTTCGAATCCTTTCCCTGAATAAGTTTTGCAGTGCAAATCCTGAATAAGTTTTACAGTGCATGCGGCTTCGCCACGCGGCTAGGCGGCGCGGGAACAAGTGATTTGTCGCACAGTGGCACACAACGCGCATTTTTTGACGCGTAGTGAGAATCCGTTCCTGGTATGTAATTATCGCGCTTGTTACGTTTCGGGCTTTCTTTCGGGTATCCCATTCGTGAACTTGGATCCTGTTAACAAGTGTCATATTTGTGCTCATCACACTAAGTAACAACTATAGACGGGGCTTGGGTAACACTCATACTTACCACTAACGAGGGAAGCTTGTAAGGGATCGGTGACGATTCAAAACGAACCCATATGGGCGTGTAGGGCTTTGCACGAGGAATGCAACGATGTGTTCACCAGGTGCCGTCATCACCTGGTGAACACATCGTTGTTTCGGGATAGAATCGCGTTTGGGACGAGTATGGCCAACAGAGCACGCACTAGGGACAATATCTAATAGCACTTATGTACGTGACCCACACCTACCGTAACCAACCCAAATCGATCCTAAATTCAAAAACCATTGTCAGATTCGTGATCAGCGCCCCGAATAACCCCCGTGGACAAAGTTTGGGCTGAATCGGTGATTTCGACCAAACCAGCTAACTAGTGTCAAGTGAGTAGTTGTATGAAGGTCCACTTGCCGAGAATATTCCTTATTCTATCGCTCTACTTTTTCGACTCTGAAGAATAGAGACTCTATTTTGGATGAGTTTCTTTTCATATTCGACAAATAAGATTACTTGGGCAGCTGACAAACCCACAATTCACAAATCTCACATCGACTTTTTCCATTGTGCCTGACGTGCGCTTGCTAGGGTTCGTAGTCAGAGAAGGGTGATTGGGTCGAAATCACCGATTCAGCCCAAACTTTGCCTACGGGGGTTATTCGGGGCGCTGGTCACGAATCTGACAATGGTTTTTGAATTTAGGATCGATTTGGGTTGGTTACGGTAGGTGTGGGTCACGTACATAAGTGCCATTAGATATTGTCCCTAGTGCGTGCTCTGTTGGCCATACTCGTCCCAAACGCGATTCTATCCCGAAACTGCGACACAATTGCAGAAAGAGCGTAATTTGGAATCTAGCGCATAGAGGCAAAAGAAAAGTCTAGCAGAGGGGTCGATCCTCGACCACTAGATCATGAGTCTAAAATGCTGTCCACAAGGCCACCTCGCCGCTCTGAAGGATAAGCTCATCCCCGCTACTCCCGCTGGCGGTGAGCCTACGCATGCGGCAGTGCAAAACTTTGCCGGCCATTTTCAGATCAGCCAGGTGGCGAAAGCAACTTGTGAACACACCGTTGCATTCCTCGTGCGAAGCCCTACACGACCATATGGGTCTCATTATGAATCGTCACCGATCGCTCACAAGCTTCCCTTGTAAGTAATCTTTTCAGAACTTGAAGCTCAATGAATGAAATGATACCGTTAACTTGAAGTTGAACGCAAATATTCATACATATACCGATGACGTTGATTGGAAAGAGGACCTATCATACCAATCATCGTTGGTCCACAGCAAATAGAAGCAAACCTAGAAGAACGATGATCAGAAGGGACGACCGTTCGGCAGCTCGCGATAGACGAGAACTAAATGGCAGCACAAATGTTATCATCCGAATCATGCGAGCAGCACCGCCACGTTCGCAACAAACACATGTTTTTGCACTATCGATAAGATAATATGGTTCTATATGGGTCGGGGTCGCAGCGTGCTGATCGGCAATACTGCTTCGACCCTATGCCGTTTAACATGTTATCATGTTATCATTGCCATATCTATGTGAAGAATTGTGTTGAGTTTACATGTCAAACGTGTTAAAACCGACCCAGCTGATCGTTAACAATGGAAGACATGACAATGATAACTGTTAGAGTCGACGTAATGTTGCGGACCACCACTCTGCACCCCCTACCCCAACCCAAACAGCGCCGATGATACAGCGAGCAGGTAGCGCACTAACCATCCTCGAACGATTTCCTGCGTTTGTCTATCCTGACCTCGTTTTGTCCAGGATTTGCGGATATGGAACCAATAGCTGGAAACTAAACCGCTGTTGTGGTGTTACCACCACTACCATTCCACGTCGAATGAAATCAGAATCAATCACAACAATTATCTTTGTCCACTGTAAATAGACCTCCTCAATGATCCGTAGTTTGGACTGAATGAAAACGCTGGCAACGCTTTGGCCGGATAGTTGGGAAGAAATATGTTCGTCCTACTGTCGCTGTACCCCTCTCTGCCGTCTACGACGTTGGATGGTCCCACAACCGGTGAGCAGCGCAGAAATCTCAATTTGCGCGGAAGGTCATGAATTTTTGACAGTAACGATACACTAAGAAGTCTGTTTCATGCTGTCCACCTACCATGCTTAAACAGTTTTTCAAAAGCCGACCACTACGCTCATCTCGAAGGTGCTGGCCACATTTGGCATCATGTGATCGAAATACACACTACAGGAAACCAAGTACATAAAAGCCGACAAACGTCAACCTAACAACGGGACTCTTTTCACCCGTTAAGACAAGGCACCGTCTCGAAATGTGGGCGTCGTAATTATCGTGAATGCGTTTGTTGTCCATCTCGTCGCCTATCATGAGATCCTGTCTCTTCGTCTAGCCATTTTACGCCTTCATTCGCCGCATCAGGCTATCCCAGTCTGCTGCACACCACCGCAGTGGCTGATGATTTGCAGCCAGAAGCGCTCTACGTTCAGCTGGAAGAAATCATCCGAAGCGAGAAGTCCTACAAGTTCGTCGCGATAGGAACGAGTGGAAATCGTATGGTTGACATCATGACTGCTTCACGCCTCTTCCTCATAAAGTAACTGTTGAGAACAAAGAACAATGTCGTTGGGTATAGCAATCACACTTTAACATTTTGAACAACTGAAGATAGTCCCTGTTCGACACTTCCGTCATGCCATCTTCTTGCAGCCGATACCCGCTTCGGGCTGAGATCAGGATTGACCACTTTTTCGAACTGCACCACGGTTCGAATGGGATTTGGGTGGTTCCAATACTTCCTAACAATACACAGTTTTATATTTGTAGATTTTTTATTCAAGTACTATGGTTACAAGTAGACAACTCAGAAATTCACGCACTATTACTTTGTTGTTCCCACTACTCTTACCACTTTACATTCCGTCATATTCTTACAACTCTTACCTCACCTTTTCAAAATCTAGCTGGCGAGTCCGCTACTGGCTGACGACCGACTGGTATCCCACCTATGCTGGAGAAGAATCGGGTGATCGGAGAGTAGGCCCAGTAGGCGCGGAAGTATGCCTGTGTGCGAAAAGTGCCAGAAGTGTCGGAAATGTCAAAACATGTCCAAAGTGCCCTGAGGGCTGGACCGCCCACCTTTTACAGGTTGAGTCCACTTTGAAGATGACATCATGAGCCGCTATCGGATCATGACACTCCCCAAATACAAAATATTTTACCTGTGAGGAGAAAGAATTTTTTCAATGCATTTCCCATATATCCTCCCGCCAGCCAATCTGTTTCCAACGGAGTATTGTTTTCATTGATTCCAATTCCGGAAAAATCGGTGAATAGCTTGAAGCATAATTTTGTGATTCTAATTTCTGACAGAGCTATTATTACTACATGTTACTAACGTATTTACCATATTTTTTCATATTTCAGTTCTTTCTTTCATTATATGGCTTCTGCTTTCCCTGAAGTTCTAAATGGATCTCCTCCCTCTGGGGACTCAAGTAAGGAACTCCATTTAGACGAGTTCTATTTTGAGCCTCATCAGGTGGGAAAGATTCTTAAGAAGCTTGAGCCTTCAGTCACAGAGCCTTACGATGGGATACCTCCGATTGTTTTTAAAAGATGCTGGAAGACCCTTGCCACTCCATTGGCGTACTTATTTAATGTTTCTCTAAGGTTGGGTGACATTCCGCATGTATGGAAACATGCAATTGTAACCGCAATCCCGAAGCAGAAGAATATCTGGAAGGTAGATAATTTTCGCTCCATTAGCTTGACACCTACACCTATAAAGGTTATGGAGAAAATTCTCTCTCAGAATCTTTTGGACTGGGTCGAGAAGAATCACTTGCTACCAGTTGAGCAACACGGTTTCCTGCCGAATGCATCAACTAAAACTAACTTGGCGGTAGCGGTCCATGATTGGAGTTCTGCTATCAATGAGGGTAAGACAGTTCATGTCATCTACGTAGTCTTTTCAAAAGCTTTCGATAAAATTATTCTCAGTAAACTGCTTATAAAGTTAAGATCTTTGGGCGTCAATGGTTCTTTGCTAGCATGGATAGCCTCATACCTCAATGATAGGTTTATGTCCGTTAAGGTTTCTCCTCACCTCTCTCATGTGGAAGTGGCGTACCACAGGGGGGGGGGTGTTCTTTCTCCATTACTTCTTATACTGTATACGTTAGGCCTCCCATCGGTTTTGAGGACATCCCCTGAAGTTAACACTTTAATGTACGCAAATGATCTGAAATTATATGTATGTTTTGACGAAAGCACTCGACAGATGGCCTGCAGTTTCCTGCAAAACGCCATTGATACGCTGATTACTTGGTCGCAGCAGTGGGGTTTACCAGTAAATCCAGATAAGTGTACTGTTATGAAAATTGGGAGCTGCACTGCTGAACCGATATATTACATTGACCAGAAATGCCTTTCGGTGTCCGAAGTTAAGAAGGATCTCGGGGTCACCTTCGATTCTCAACTGAAATTTTCGGTTCACATTACTAATGTCGTTATGAAAGCTCAAGCAGTAATGTTTGCTATCCTAAGAGCGGTTCGTTGTACTGACGCGGGTCTCCTGCTTAAGCTCTTCAAATTCTATGTTTTGCCACATCTAAATTATGCCTCTGTCTTACGGAGTCCTGCAACCAAAAACAAGATCAAGTATATTGAAAATGTTCAGCGTGTTTTCATCCGAATCCTTTTTCGACGTATCTCAAAGGACGTTGGCCGTCAAGTCTGCTCATATCCTTATAGACTAAAATTGTTTTCCCTTCCGTCGTTGCGAGTTAGGAGGGTAGTTCATGATCTGGTATTCTGCTTCCGGGTTCTCCGTGGAAGTACTAAATTGCGGGCTAGCAAGTTTTGGTTCTTTCGTCCTTCTGGTGCAAGACGTCCGTTCTTTAATGTACAGTATCCTAGGACATTCCGAAGGACGTACAATGCTGTGCATGACACGCTCTTTCGTCGTTGTGCAAGGTGGTTCCAACGCTTGCATCCGGATATTATGGCTGTCGACTCGAGCAATAAATTTAAAAGAAAATTAAGCGAAATTGACCTTCTCAATGTGCTTGGTATTGTTGGACCCTGAATTATCCAGTGAATTCGTTTATCGTTACCGTACCATGTAGCATAGTCTTTCATTGCCTATGGCGTTGCTTGTCAGTTCCTATTAGAATGCGGTTGACTTTCAGTTAGATAGACCTCCCTATTTCGCACCACCCTCTAACCTATATCTATGCCAGGGTGTATACTATTTTTCTCTCACTAGCTGCCACCAGCGGTTGAGTGTTGCCCGCACAGTGTTGGACACAGTGGTTAGACTAGTCTTGTGTAGTTAACTTCCCAAGGCCGGCGCCCAGCGTGCGTAATTAGCTTAAAGGGGTCCCCATCAAAGATTTCTGGTCGGGTCCGCGCTGGTATGACATGGTCAGTGCACTGGAAAACCCCTGCTGTGGAGCTACACACGGACTGTTCGAGCCTTGTGGTCAACTTTGGACGTTGCTTAGCTGAATTAAGCTATTCTAGTTATTCCTACTTCCATAACAATCCACTGGCATAAGACAAGGTGGTGAACATAACTACCCTTCTTACTCATGGTCACTTATTTGTGACAGGTGTCTGGTTTATCCTTGAACTCTGAAAGGCGGCATACTTTGCCTATCACTTGGCTACATGGCTTGAGTATATCGAATTGATTGGATATTTTTGGGGATTGTGTTTTATTAATCTTAGTAGTGTCCGTTTCTAACTTCTGAAGTTTAGCAGTGTTTCTAAAACGGCTCTGCATGTAGCATTCCGTCGTATCGAGTTGTGTTTTTGTTACTTTGTCTTTTCAAACTTGTTTTTAGGTTCTGATAATTTTAGGTATCACATTGTTCTATTTTGTGTTTTCCTCCACTTTAACCATTTAAGCAATCGATTTGAGTTGACTGCTTACTAATTGTAGTTTGGGCGCACCTTGTGGTGTACATAATAAATAAATAAATAAATAAATATTCCTAACGAGCACGAAGACTACTCTTTTACTGTTGCGTTTTCTTGTTTCATACGAATTGTACTTGATGTTACTAGATGCCTTTATTATTGAGTCTTCACAAGAGCAAAACTATTACCAGATACGAAGCCACTACAAGAAAGCGACGAATAGTTTGCTAACAGAGCGACTGCGAACTAAACGATTACAATCGAGATTACACTCAATTTTCTTTACATGAAATTTCCGACTTACAATCTACAATCATGATTACACTTACGAGAGTTACAAACTTGCGAAGGCTCCAAGGTTACGCAGTTACAAAACGACTTACAAAAATGTCTAAAATTGCCGAACTGCAAAATTCAATTTAAAAAATTCAAATTAACAATCACATTTCACAATTACACTTGCATTTCACAACTACAGCAATTAAAATTACAAGTTTTCTCTACTCCTCACTCAAATGTGTGCTGGCAGGACGCAGAATGCTGGGTTTGTGCCTTTGTCCTTACGTTTGCATGAATTTGGTTTTGCACCGTGTGACGGTGTGGCTGGCCGACTTCAAACAGCGTTCACACAAATCAAATTCTTTACAACGATGGTAACGGTCGCAAATAATTGGGTAATTGTTACAACGTGTTGCACAATGCGAACCTGCGGATTACAAAAGATGCAAGTGTGCTGTGCCGGCCGACCGGACGGCCCAGGACTCTGCCTGCTGGTTTATGGTCGTGGTGATTGCGGTTGGCTGTTCGCAGTCCAGAAGCTGTTCCGTACTTCCTCGAGGAGCCGTTCAATTTTTTCCTACCGGCGGTCCATCTGTCTTATGTTAGGCCTGTGGTATACTCTGGCAACGGGCCCGTCGCAGCGGAGCTAAAAATGCATGGCTCCTCCTATACAGCACTGCTGCTGAGTTTTTTTTGTATGCTGCTGTGTGCGGGGACTCGGAGCAGTACTGCCTGACCATCGCAGCTGGCGCCGGCTAATCGCAGCGCAGTGTGCTGCGACCTCGCTGCGACAGGCATCGTAGCTGGCTGCAACTCCTGCTACAGTACCGTCCTGAGAGGATTTGCACCCCCCTTTTTGCCTTTGCAGTAAACTATTTAAGTCCCCGCACACAGCAGCACAGAAAAAACCCAGCTGCAGTGCTGTGTGGAGGGGAGCTATGCATTTTTAGCTCCGCTGCGACGGGCCCGTTGCCGGAGTATACCATAGGCCTCACGGGCATTGCACACTCTGCGATGCCCTGTACGGCGCGGGCGGCGGCTATGATGAAACATAGGGCCGCGCTGGCTCGACGGCGCCGCATCCGGCGCCGGCGCCGCAGCCGCCGGAGGGGCCTTTGCACACTCTGCGGCGGTGACGGCCACGGCGACGGCACCGACGACGTCGCATCCGGCGCCACACCAGGGAATGGCGCCAGGCATTTTTCGTGCGGCGCCGGCGGCCGCAGCGCAGGCAGCGGCGGGTGGTGGGCGGAGCGCCGGTCCTATCCCACCCGCCGCAGACGACGCCGCACAGGGCATCGCAGAGTGTGCAATGCCCTTTATTAGTGACCTGCCATACCGACGTTGCGATTAACGCTGCGTTGATCGCTGCAATTAGGCGTCGTACATGAAGTATTGTGTGCGCCACAGCTGCCAGTGGATGCCGTAGGAGTTAATTAGAGAAAGTACAAATCAGCTGATCATCATGTGTTCGAGTAAGAAATAAGAGGTCAAATTTGGGAAATTATTCATGTTTTCGAGTGAAAGAGAATATTTATACCGCCGAAGGTTGTGTTCAAGTGGGTTGGTACTATCATTGATTGGTTCTCTTTTCGCAAACAGTCCTTCGTCAAAGGTTTTAGAGAATATTTCTCAAAGCGGGACCTTATCTCTTAGCAGCACCTCTTGTCTCGACAATGCGCCCTTTTGTTTTGTAGTTTACCCACTTTTTTCCAACGTCTAGTTGCGAGTGTTTCTTGATTTTGGCCTGCTGCTTCCTACAAGCGAGGTTTGAAATCGATAACCGAAGTTCAGATTACTGGTTGGGTAAAGGGGTCGAGCAAGCAGCCGTAGGGACATTGAAAAGAGTGACTCCTTGGTGGAGCAGCGAAATGTGTAAAAAACATAACGTGAACTGTGAGAAAAATTTGATTTCATAGACACAGAAAATGTTTGACCTTTTGGGTTGTTATAAGGTTACGATTTTACAGGAAGTCCCACTAGACATTGGTTATTTTTGTGCGGGTATACAGAAGCGTTAAGATTGCGCGTCTCGTGTGACGATTACATAATCTTGGCTAGAATTTTTTGTAATTTTTACTGTTTTTCAGGTTCTCCGACGTGCCGATAAGGTCGATGATCGTTAGTGATAAACTTGTTAATTGTAGTAGACGAATTAAAAACACCAGGATCAGCTGATTTGTACTTTCTCTAATTAACTCCTGCGGTATCCGCAGGCAGCTGTGGCACACACACCACTTCATGTACGACGCCTAATCGCAGCGATCAACGCAGCGTTAATCGCAACGTCGGTATGGCAGGTCACTTAAAGTGATTTGAAAGGGATATAACCGATGTATGTCATACGGCGCACATATTGTTGCTGATTACCTCAATAGGTTTTTTTCACTACAGTATCGCTTCGGAGATGTTGGAAGCTTTTCCATTCCTTAAACCGTAGTGTATTCACTTGAAAGAATGCACAGATCGCCTGCTACTAATAACTCACATTTGTTTGTTCTCGAGAAGTCGTTCTATTCGTGGAATTGCCCTCACGACATCCTCCACCCTGCTGAGTTGTCTCGAAATCTGCCCCGCTGGAGCCTCTGGGACCATGGGTCCGAGTGGATCGTCGTCCGGAGCAGCCACGACGTGGATTACAGTTTCCATTTCGTAACCGAGATCTGTTGCAGATCTGGAGCTCCCTGCGGTTCATGGGGATTTTCCGTTCGTGCAAGTTCGCCGCTCATGTCTTCTGAAAGCTGATGTAGATATTACAAAGCGTAAGTTACACATCCAGATAAAATGTCAATTGCGGTTACATACAGGCAGCGGCGAAACATAAAACAAGAACATAGATCAAGAAACTAAGCGATGAGAATATGATCATGTAATCAAAATGTAGAGAGTGCGAATGAGACGTAGTGTAAGTTTCATGGGAAGTATTGGAGTGCTGATAAAGAGACGAGTATGAGTATGAGTTGCGATTGCTTGTCCTTTTCCGTACGAGGCGGAGATGTACAGTACAGACATATTCTATCTCCCAGGCCCTGAGAACGCGCAGCATACAGCAGTGATATAGAAATTTAGCGCCTGCACGTTTCAAGAAGTAACTCAAGTCTGGAAGATCAAGCACGAGAGCGGTATCGCTGCTCTAGTTGTTGTCCCCATCTTCCGGAAAGGGTATGATACCTACATTTGCAAAAAGGTAGCAGAGGACCAATTTCCGTTATGATTGTTGCAAAATTGTATCGTATCGAGTTATCCTCCCTAGGATCTCTTCGAGAGTTAGTTTCATTATTCCGATTAACCTCTTAAGCTCGGCAATCATTCAGTACGTTTATTTCTTCAGACGTCATATAAATCATTAGATTCATGCGGATAGATATCGAAATAAAAAGCAGTGCAATGGACTAGATACGAAACCCAAAGAATTAGAAATCAAAAGGCTAGTAACGATGATCAAATGAGAAAAGGACTAGAACAGAGTACCCAGAGGACTAGAAACGCACCTTGCTCCTTAGTATAGGTTCACGAATTCGAGGTAGAAAAGCTTTTCCGATACCAATACCGCCAAACACCTCACATAACTCTAAACATATAGAATTAACCTAAATTATGAACGACTTTTGGGAAAAATTACGAGACAATGTTAGCGAGTGCGACCTGCGCCATAAGCCATCGTGGTCTCCTAAACCCAGCCTTATCGCGAGGTGTGATAAAACCGCGATAACTCCCGATTAAACTCACAATCAGACGCGCGTTCACGAGTCTCGGTTTGCGCGCCGTTCGAGGTCTATCTCAGGGCTCATCGGGGGTTTACCAATGATGAATCTGGGTCCAGACCACGTCGAAGACGAGTTCGAGTGCAAGTATTCCACGTACAGGTAAGTGGGGAACTGAATTCGGTCGGCTTAGTTGAAATATTGAAATCTGCAGATACTTGTTTGCTGTGACTGAATAGTTGTGTGAGAGATGAAAAGCTTGAACACTGAATAACAAAGTGTATGGCGACGGATAGCGACCACAAACGAACTAAGCCTATGGTATATTCCGGCAACGAGCCCGTCGCAGCGCAGCTAAAAATGCATGGCTCTCCTCTATACAGCACTGCAGCTGGGTTTTTTGTATGCTGCTGTGTGCGTGGACTCGGATAGTTTATCGCAAGGGCAAAAAGAATGGTGGTGCAGATCCTCTTAGGACAGTACTGTGACAGGACCCCACATTCGTCGCAGCGCAGTGCGCTGCGAACAACCGGCGCCACCTGCGATGGTCGGACAACACTGCTCCGAGTCCCCGCACACAGTGGCATCCAAAAGCTAAGCTGCAGTGCTGTATTGAGGTGAACCATGCATTTTTAGCTCCGCTGCGACGCGCTCGTTGCCGGAGTATACCATGGGCCTTACTGTAAGCACACTATGGTGGAATTCTTCCTTCAACCTCTTTTCTACCTTTGTTTGAATTTCAAGTGTGCTCGCTTGTATAACCATAATTTCACCTGGTCAGATTTGACGCAAAATAGACTTTCAGATGGAGTAATACTGTATACTGAGATACTTGGGTAAATGATGTAACTTTGAAGGAGATAAAATTCGACAAGGTCACACTCTACGTGGAGTAATATTACCAGCAGCTCAATCATCCCCTTCTCAGGTTGCTCAAACTGCGCTACTTCGCCGTGGAATACGTTACGGCTCCGGTGTAGAAATAGTTCGAGCGGAATATCACTTCGTCTTATTTATATTTTCTGACAGCTCTATAAGCTCGAAGAGAAACTTCTCTGTCGACGTCTCGGCGGCACCACGATTCATGGGTTCGCCACGACTCCTAGAACAGGGGCCGCTTTATGAAGAAGCTCACAGAGAATTGCACGAGGAAACATTTTGTTTTTGTTTCCATATCGTTGTTTCTTAGTGTTTTGTGAACATTGAGCTGTTTGCTTATGGTCTTGTATAAAACAGCAAGTTTAGTAACAACAATACCACATAGATACACGTAGTCAATATTGAATTAGAGTATAGTATACAAAATGAGCTCCTCCGATAGTGGAGTTGGCTACTGCGGTGTGTCCACATTTACAAAGCTTTTGACGGTCTATCAAGGTTGTTTTCCTACTCTAGAGTGCAGCGAGAGAGAACTTGAAAGAAGCATTTTTTAGTGGAATACTTCTTCTTCTGCAGTTCTTGAAAATAAGCCGGCACACTTTCCGTAGTTACGCTTTTTTCATCAGGAGGAAAGTACAGGGTGTGCAAAAATCACCCGAAAGAATACATCACAGGCCACAGCTACTGACAGAACTGGATTCTGAGCTTCATATTGGAATATGTTATACATCTATGCTACATGCCAACGCTGTCTGAGTTTGAGCTCTTGAATGCTTGCACAGCGGTAATAGCAAAACGAAATCTGAAACTATCGGTCATCATCAGTCTACACCTCTCTGGTCGTACTGCTATTTTTACCTCACTTTTCTTTTCTGAGGAACTTTCTGAGGAACTGATTTTCTAGTCCAGTAAGTCTTCGAGAAAAAAGTGTGCTCTATCTGATGTGCAACTTTGCTGCCTCTGATAGCACCGTTAGCAAACACATGGAATGATTTCGATGAGGACTACCTGCGTGCCACGAGTTATTCGTTTGCTGCAATAGATAACAACCTTTAGAACTAAGCTTTTAACCTAACATTGGAGTAGTGGGTACATGTACACTAAACTCACATTTATTCCAAGCCTGAGCTCATTTGAGTTCACAATGTGCGAATGGCAAAGCCAAATCGAGAATGATCAGCAATCATCGACTCATAATTTTGCTGTCCCACGCCGCACAGCACAAGATGGCTGACTCACGGGATTTGAACCGCCTCAGTTTCTTTTCAGGTCACTTACTGGGAGCGAGAATTCCTTTACACAACACAAAAATTTGGCTCCACTGGAAGCTCCCCTGGCTGAGGCATAGTGGAAGACTACCTCCGTGCCATGAGTTATGGGTTCGCTACCCGTCTGAGGACATGTGTCCGTAAGATAGGGGGCCACTTTGAACGAACTTGATACTTTTCTATTAGTAAGGGAATAGGGAAAGTGCATGTCAAGTTTCATTGTCAGATCTACATTTTCGTTGAAGTTACAATGTGATATTTTATTCCGGGTAATTTTTGCGCACCCTGTAGAAAGATAAGCGTGGTCTTTTCGCATTGTCGTTACTACATTTTGAATGGTTCCTATGTCATCTCCAAGGGCTCGCTTAGATGCCACGCGGCGAAAATGCAAAATTGAAGCACAATTAATAATTAACGTCATTGATCGAATTCGCTCCTTTGCGTAGTGGCGCAGTCCGGTGGCGCCGCGTCTAAGCAAAAAAAAACTTAGGAATATGAAAAAAACACATAGGGAAGAAATTAAACGAAAAAAAGAATTTCGTTAAAAAATCCTGTAATAAGGAAATAAGGAATAGCAGCATTCCAAAAAACCCATACGACCAGTAAGTTTGCCTATATGAAGCCTATAGTTTGCCTACCGGAATGCGCCGCTAATGCAAAGGAGCAAATTCGATGAAGGACGTTAATTACTGATTGCGCTTCAATTTTGCATTTTCGCCGCGCGGCGTCTAAGGAGGAAATATGTCAACCGACCATCTATGTGGTAGACAACAACGCCAGTTCACGAATCTTTATCGGTGCGATAATAACAACAATTAGAAACAAAAAAGCCGAATCAAGTGGGGCGAGAGAGAGCTCTTCAAGGCCGCCGTCTCGAAGCAGAGCAGAAGGGTAGAATAATGACCTTGAACCGCTGACATCACCCTGGTGGAAAAAGACGCGCGAAAGTCGAGACGAGTTTGGTGCATCCCTCACCCAGCGGTCATTTATTTTATACCCTGTAGATCTCTAGTAGCCGTTTTTGCTCTATGGCGTTCCTACGTCTGGGTGGCCCTCAGCAGTATCTATTTTTACATTCAACTTTTTAAGAACGGCACTTTTCGTCGCAAAAAAATACCTCGATTCCGCCGTTTCATCGTTGCGACGTGTCCAGTGTTGCGCGTCTGAAACTCAATTAAAGCTCAAAACTGCAACAAATTTAGAGCTGTGGTCTCTCGGATTCAACCCTTTCGTTAGCGATAAAAGATGAAAAAGCAAAAAGAAAAGTCTGATGAATATCAAGCAGTTAGCCGTTCATTCAAGCAGCCATAGAATACTAATCCTACTCAAAAATATTCATGGTTGATTTATTTATTTATTTATTTATTGAATACGCCATCAGGCGTGCCATTACAAGTGAGGTTTAAAGTGAATTGATGGAAAGCGATAGGTCCTCATAATCATTGACGACACTGTAGTTCAGTTGATACTATTTGAGCAGTGTAGGTCTTGACATTACTTTGGAAATTAACACTAGATAAGAGTCAAATAAAGAGAAACTAAAGAAGCGGAAGTAAAAAAAGGAAAAAAATATAACTGCAAGCGAATAATAGAAGATTGGCGGAAGTAGAACGTTACACAGCCTATCCCAATAGCAACTACCACGGTAGAGAACAACGAAGCTTCATGCCCTGGAGGGTCCTGAGTGGGCTGAACATCGAAGGGGCAGACTAGCAATCTAAGCGGACTGTACTGAAATGACATGAAGCCTGTGAACCCTGCAGTTACCGTGGGTAAGAAACACGCCCAGCATCAATCAAGACGAACATGAGCCAATGGTGTCAAAGGGCGAGTTAGTGCATTAGGGAGAAGGCCAGTGGACTCCAATGTGAATATAATCTGGTAAGAAATAAGCGTACTAAACAATGCGTCCAAATTTAAACAATAAATATAAAAGAAAGAAACTAAGAAACTACTTGATGGGTATTTCACTGAAATGGTTTCCTATCTTCATGTGAATCGAAAAGTCGAATGCATTTCGAATGCATTTCATGCAGATTGTGGAAATACAAAGTTCAATTATCGGGTAAACACAGAGAATTGTATCGTAAAGTTTGCACTTTTGCGCTGCAACCCGGTTCACGAGCCAACCACTGCCAATGATCCAACTGCTTTGCTGATCTCAGCTATTTTTTCTTACTTCACTGTCTCTCGTTCATTTACTGCACATCGACGTCGACTACTTTACATTTGCCTTTACCTACAACAAAACTCTATCTCTAATAGCTCTTAACATCAAACTACAGTACCGGACGTGCCGTTTTGTCAAAAAGTGATTCGCGGCGCCTTTTTGCGCCCAAAATAGCCGTTTTCAAATAACTTCCTTAGAACTGATTTATTTAAGAAAATGAGCTCATCATCGTGTTCAGCAGCTCGAGTTCTATCGAACGACATATAAATCTTGGCCAAATATATCGAAATTAACCGAATACAGCGATGCGTCGCGAAGCGGCGCCGCACTGCCGCGGACGAGTTGTCCGTTGAACAGTATTCAACGTTATCTCCAGTATTAGCCGTAGATTTTTCGATGAAATGAGGAAAGTTGGATGAAAACAGGGAGAGACGGTGGCACTGGACCATTCACCTATATCCACATTAGCTGTAAGCAGATAAATGAGTGAAAATGGTAGGGGATAAGGGCAGGTTAGATTAGATTTAAAATTTCTGTTTTGTATTTTCAATAACTCCCTTAAAAAGTTGTTTTTTGAAAAAGTAACTACATATTCGTGCGCAGCGATCCAAGCTCCATCGTTTGCTACAGGACTTGCCCTATTTTGCCGCAATTCCTGAAAAGGTTTTTCCCGCCGGTCCCTGCCGACCCATCAATTCGTCAATAATCAATACGTCGATGCACGACCCCTCGTCCCATCCCTTGTCAGACCCTTCGACGAGCTCTTCGACCCCATGACGGGTGCGACACTTCTGCTCGGCTTTACTGCAGAAGGAAACTTTTTTGGCAGAATTAGATGAACACGATTTTCGGCACTCAGTTCCATGCACTGGTCAATTAAGGTAATGGCAGGTAGGTGCAGCCAGGTAAGATGACCAGATACATTATCACCAATTTTCCTGGAATGTCGATTCATTGGGTTTTGGACGTGCTGAACACGGATTTCGCACTCTTTTCACGTGTTTTCGTCAGCCAAGGTAATTACAGGTGGCTGGAGGTAGGTGAGGTGGGCGGAGTCATCGTCACCGAGGGCCCTGAAATCTCAACTAAGGGGGTTTTTTGACGTGCTGAACACAGATTTCGCAGTCTTTTCACGTGTTTTCGTCAGCCAAGGTAGTTACAGGTAGGAGTAAACAGGTGAGGTGGGCGGAGTCGTCGTTACCGGGGACCCTGAAATCTCGTCTAACGGGACGACCAACCATATATTCACTCTTGAGACGTTCTCTCGCTCCAACTGATTGTTCGTCATTGTCAGCAATCCCTGGAACAGACCTGATTTAGGGGCCTGCTACAGTTCGGCCGATATCTTGTCGAGGGCTGCTCCTATCCGATAACTGAAACGAGGCAGGGGGTCGTACTTGACTCACCTCGAAAGGTGGGGGGGTCGTCGTACCAGCTCGTAGGTCGGACGAGGGGGGTCGTACCTTTTCGGCCAAAATCGCACCCCATGCTTGACCCTGAGCAGGCCCCTAAATCAGGCCTGTTCCAGGGATTGCTGAAATTGATAAACGATCAGTTGGAGCGAGAGAACGTCTCAAGAGTGAATATATGGTCGTCCCGTTAGACGAGATTTCAGGGTCCCCGGTAACGACGACTCCGCCCACCTCACCTGCTTACTCCTGCCTGTAACTACTTTGGCTGACGAAAACACGTGAAAAGACTGCGAAATCTGTGTTCAGCACGTCAAAAAACCCCCTTAGTTGAGATTTCAGGGCCCTCGGTGACGATGACTCCGCCCACCTCACCTACCTCCAGCCACCTGTAATTACCTTGTCTGACGAAAACACGTGAAAAGAGTGCGAAATCCGTGTTCAGCACGTCCAAAAACCCAATGAATCGACATTCCAGGAAAATTGGTGATAATGTATCTGGTCATCTTACCTGGCTGCAACTACCTGCCATTACCTTAATTGACCAGTGCATGGAACTGAGTGCCGAAAATCGTGTTCATCTAATTCTGCCAAAAAAGTTTCCTTCTGCAGTAAAGCCGAGCAGAAGTGTCGCACCCGTCAAGGGGTCGAAGAGCTCGTCGAAGGGTCTGACAAGGGATGGGACGAGGGGTCGTGCATCGACGTATTGATTATTGACGAATTGATGGGTCGGCAGGGACCGGCGGGAAAACCTTTTTAGGAATTCCGGCAAAATAGGGCAAGTCCTGTATCAAACGATGGAGCTTGGATCGCTGCGCACGAATATGTAGTTACTTTTTCAAAAAACAACTTTTTAAGGGAGTTATTGAAAATACAAAACAGAAATTTTAAATCTAATCTAACCTGCCCTTATCCCCTACCATTTTCACTCATTTATCTGCTTACAGCTAATGTGGATATAGGTGAATGGTCCAGTGCCACCGTCTCTCCCTGTTTTCATCCAACTTTCCTCATTTCATCGAAAAATCTACGGCTAATACTGGAGATAACGTTGAATACTGTTCAACGGACAACTCGTCCGCGGCAGTGCGGCGCCGCTTCGCGACGCATCGCTGTATTCGGTTAATTTCGATATATTTGGCCAAGATTTATATGTCGTTCGATAGAACTCGAGCTGCTGAACACGATGATGAGCTCATTTTCTTAAATAAATCAGTTCTAAGGAAGTTATTTGAAAACGGCTATTTTGGGCGCAAAAAGGCGCCGCGAATCACTTTTTGACAAAACGGCACGTCCGGTACTGTACCTGCAACTCGATGGAAGGCCACATCTTGATGAACGTTAAAGCTTAAAACGACGCGAAACAATGTTTTCATAAACGGCTGTACAGCAGAATTTCGGACACTCAGGACAGTTTTCGCAGTAGCATTATTCCGAGCAAGAGAAATGACGGCCCAGAGCAGAGAATTTTGAAAAAAATTGGCTGATAGAAGAAATTTCTCCAATTTAAGGAATGTAGTAAGTGGAATTGTGCCAAAAGAACTCCTACACAGAGAGCCGCTAAAATTATTACGATGCGTCCTCAAAAGGCCCTAGTTGGGCATTCTCAGGGTAAAGTTATAAAAGGTAATTAAGACCATAGTTTCGGGAGTGGTGTACCTCATAAAGTGCACGGTCTGCAACGAGGAGTACAGGGTGTCCCAAAAAGATGTATACACTGTTTGAAATGCCATAACTTTGGCGAATGTGAACCAATCGAAACGACTCATAAAATGGATGGAAGCTAAGAAAAAAGAAAATTTTCTGGTATGTGTTTGGTGAGAATTGCGCCATGTACTCGACCATGGCTTCGGATTTTGTACCTGATTGATAGTGCATGGGTTATATGCTTGCTCTACTTTGGTTGTAAATAAGTGTTATCGCTACTATGAGTTAGCTCCGAGGCAGTAAACATATCGACTTGTAGCAGCTCTTGGTTGAGCAACGGAACAACATCAATATCGATCAATAATGGTAACCACTGTTTGAGAAGCTAAAACTCTTCCAACAGTGACGCAATCATAAGAAAAGGGTTTAGAGGAATGTAAAATGTGTGATCCATGAAGATTGCGCCATGCACCTGTGCGAATCTTCGAATTCTAGACCTGATTGAAAGTTCACGGATAACATGCCTGTTCTACTTTGGTCGCCAACAGGTGATATCGCTGATACGCGTTTCTCTTGATGCAGTAAACATAAAAACCTCAGAACATAGCAAATTTAACATGCACTTCAAGATGCGCTTGCACAATACGACAATATTTTTTCTAAATTGAGATTAAAATTAAAGACGACAATTTATCACCTGTATCACCTGTATCACCTGTCGTCCCGTTGATCATCGATTTGCTCGAGCGGGCGCCAGTAACGTCTCCATTCGTCCCTGTCGCGTGCCATGGTAGACCAGTGGGTCCTGCTCGCTCGAGGAACACGAAGGGCATCGAGTCGGTCGTTCAGGGATTTGACGAAGAAGTCCGACCAGCGCAAAGGTGGGCGACCTGGTGTTCTTCTGACGTCCCGTGGAATCCAGTCGGTAACGGCTCTCGTCCAACGGTCGTCACGAAATCGCATTACGTGTCCGGCCCACCTGATCTTCGACAACTTGGCCCATGCGACTGCGTCTCTGATCTTCGACTGTCGACGTAGCTCGGAGCTCCGTATGCCGTCTCTCGCCTGGATGAAGCGAGTCACTCCGAGCATCCTTCTCTCTATACTTCGTTGCGCGACGCAAATCGCATGTTCATCCTGCTTGCGTAACGTCCAGGATTCTGAAGCGTACGTCAACGCAGGAAGAACCGTAGAGTCGAAGAGATGGGCGCGGAGTCGGGCGTTCTTCGTCCTCCTCACTACTTCTTCAACGCTCTTGAACGCGCCCCAAGCCGCTCGTTTCCTCCTGCCCAGCTCTGGACTCAAGTCGTTGGTCATGTTGACTTCCCGACCCAAGTACACATAGCTGGAGCATTCAGAGATGTTCGTTCCGTTGAGCGAAAATGGGGCATCAGAAACGTATCCATTCCTCATGAACATCGTCTTCGTCAAGTTCAGCTGCAAGCCGATCTTCCCACACGCATGATCGAAGTCGGCCAGCATGCGTTCTGCCTGGGTGATAGATGGTGTTATGAGTACGATATCATCCGCAAAACGAAGGTGGTGTAACTGCCGGCCGTCGATCTTCACTCCCATGTCGTCCCATTCTAGTGTTCGCATGATGTTCTCGAGAGAGGCGTTGAACAGCTTCGGTGATATGGTATCACCTTGGCGCACACCACTCTTCACGTTGATGCGAACGTTGTTGTAGAATGGTGTGATCACGGTCGTGAATCCTTTGTAGAGCTCACTGAGGATCTTTACGTACTGAGTGGAGACGCCTTGTTTGCACAAAGCCTCAATCACCGCTTCCGTTTCGACAGAGTCGAAGGCCTTCTTGAGATCGATGAATGTGAGGCATAACGGCGTCTTGCACTCTCGGGACACCTCAATGAGCCTGATCACGGTGTGGATATGATCGATTGTGCTGAACCCTCTTCGAAACCCGGCTTGCTCGCACGGCTGTCCTTCGTCTATCGTTCGGTCGATCCTATTCAGAATGACACGTGTGAATAACTTGTAGACTACAGACAGCAGGCAGATAGGGCGATAGTTGCCGATGTCGTGCGGATCTCCCTTCTTATACAGCAACACAGTCCTGCTAGTTTTCCATATTGCTGGTACTTTGCAGTCCGACAGGTATCGTGTGAAGAGCCTGGCCAGGGTGTTGATGAGGACTGGCGGTAGGTTCTTCAGATGTTCGGGTCGGATCCTGTCGGGACCGGGAGCTGTGCGATTCTTCATCGATGAAATCGCATGACGAATCTCGGAAGGGAGGACCGCAGGGATGACGTGTCCATCGTTCGGGATTGGGTTCGGGAAGGTCTTCCTTTATCGCTTCTCTGCACAACTTTGCGAGTTCGGACGTTCGCAGGTAGTCGCCTTCGGTTCTTGCCACTCCGCGTTGGCGAATCAGCTCGAGAGTTTCGTGGGAAAGGCGTTTCCTGGTATTCTTGGGGCTCTCGGCTTCTTGAGCACAGTCACGTATGTGAGCAATGAACCTGTTGTATTCCTAGTCGATGTTGTCCTCGGCGGAATCTTTCCAGCAGCTAGCCAGCGAGGAGAAGAGGTCCCAGTTCACGAGTGTTCTAGGGCCTCTCTTCTTGAATTTCATGGCTTTCTCTTGCCTCCGTGTGAGACAGAAGCTCGCACGGAGGAGACGGTGGTCGGATCCCATAAAGAATTTCGGAACAACAGCGACATCGGTTAGGCAAAACCTTCGGTTGACGATAACGTGGTCAATTTCGTTGTGGTGCAGTCCACCTGAAGACTCCCAAGTCCATCGTCTGGAGGCGGGTTTCTGGAACTGCGAGTTACCATGGATGGTGTTCGTCGACATGATGAACTCAGACAGTCTTTCACCCTGTTCGTTCCACTCCAGACCATGGACGCCGATATGAAGCTCTTCCGACGACCTTCTAGGCCCGATCTTCGCGTTGAAATCTCCGACGATGACCTTGTAGAAGGTATGATCTTCCTTGTAGAGCTTCTCCAACTCCATGTAGAATGCCTCGACTTCTTCGTCATCGTAGTCTGATGTTGGTGCATAGACTACGAAGACCGTCAACGCCGGCATTGATCCACGTCGCATCAGCCGTAAACGTCCGATTCGGGTTGTAAGTTGTTCGAACGAATCGATGTTCATGGCCAAGTTCGTGTTGACGAGGACACCGACACCACCAACGCCTCTACTATCGCATGTTCCGAGGAACAGTTCTTCTCCAGTGTCGAACACGGCGTGTAGTGGTCGGTGTCTTCTCGTCTCGGTCAGTCCGATGACGCTGTACTTGATCTTGCTGGCTTGCATCATCAGGTCTTCGACAGACGCATCCGATGCAAGCGTTCGTGCGTTGTAAGTACAGATCGCCATCCTAGTCCTTCTTCTTTTTGGCAGCCTGTCTAGGCCCTGAGATTTTCGCAGCCTCTCCGTACTCGTCCTTCCCAACGCTGCCGTATTGGGGGCTCTTTCGGGGTCAGGGGAATGAGGCCCTTTGTTGTTACTGTCTTCGGCATATGAGGGGCGTACGGGCAGCTTGCCAGGCTCTGCCGTACGGGCTGGATACGGCGGGTAGCTAGCCAGACTATCCCGCTGGAGCTAAGGGCTTATTTATTAGAGGCGACCCTGAACCGCCTCTCTTATACTTCCGTGTCTACCAAATGCGAGTTTTTAGGCCAGACAGTTAGCCACCGTGAGGAGGTGTCACCGTCTGGCGCAGCAGAATCAGCTTGCTCGACACTGATTCCACCCGCGTCTCACGGCAAGTATAAGGTGGCTTTTGGTCCGCGATTAATCCCCTATCCGCCACCTGGGGTCGCGCCACGTAGCCTCGCCACCAACCGGCTGGGGATCCTTCTTGAAGGAGAACCTTCAAAGAAGGAGATCCGTGGACGACAATTTATACGGTATATTATATATTTTACATATATTATAAGAAAAGGATTGAGAGGAATGTAAAATGTATGAGCCATGAAGATTGCGCCATGCACCTGGGCGAAGCGTCGAATTCTAGACCTAATTGAAAGTGCATGGGTCATATGCTTGCAGGAAAATGGCCATCCATTCGAACAATTGTCATAATGATTATGTTTAATTGTCCATACTGATTCCTGTCACGTTATTTTCTCACTTCCCTTGTATAAATTGTCGTCTTTAATTTTAATCTCAATTTAGAAAAAATATTGTCGTATTGTGCAAGCGCATCTTGAAGTGCATGTTAAATTTGCTATGTTCTGAGGTTTTTATGTTTACTGCATCAAGAGAAACGCGTATCAGCGATATCACCTGTTGGCGACCAAAGTAGAACAGGCATGTTATCCGTGAACTTTCAATCAGGTCTAGAATTCGAAGATTCGCACAGGTGCATGGCGCAATCTTCATGGATCACACTTTTACATTCCTCTAAATCCTTTTCTTATGATTGCATCACTGTTGGAAGAGTTTTAGCCTCTCAAACAGTGGTTACCATTATTGATCGATATTGATGTTGTTCCATTGCTCAACCAAGAGCTGCTACAAGTCGATATGTTTACTGCCTCGGAGCTAACTCATAGTAGCGATAACACTTATTTACGACCAAAGTAGAGCAAGCATATAACCCATGCACTATCAATCAGGTACGAAATCCGAGTCCACGGTCGAGCACATGGCGCAATTCTCACCGAACACATACCAGAAAATTTTCTTTTTTCTTAGCTTCCATCCATTTTATGAGTCGTTTCGATTGGTTCACTTTCGCCAAAGTTATGGCATTTCAAACAGTGTATACATCTTTTTGGGACACCCTGTAATTGAACTTTGTATTTCCACAATCTGCATGAAATGCATTCGACTTTTCGATTCACATGAAGATAGGAAACCATTTCAGTGAAATACCCATCAAGTAGTTTCTTAGTTTCTTTCTTTTATATTTATTGTTTAAATTTGGACGCATTGTTTAGTACGCTTATTTCTTACCAGATTATATTCACATTGGAGTCCACTGGCCTTCTCCCTAATGCACTAACTCGCCCTTTGACACCATTGGCTCATGTTCGTCTTGATTGATGCTGGGCGTGTTTCTTACCCACGGTAACTGCAGGGTTCACAGGCTTCATGTCATTTCAGTACAGTCCGCTTAGATTGCTAGTCTGCCCCTTCGATGTTCAGCCCACTCAGGACCCTCCAGGGCATGAAGCTTCGTTGTTCTCTACCGTGGTAGTTGCTATTGGGATAGGCTGTGTAACGTTCTACTTCCGCCAATCTTCTATTATTCGCTTGCAGTTATATTTTTTTCCTTTTTTCTTCTTTAGTTTCTCTTTATTTGACTCTTATCTAGTGTTAATTTCCAAAGTAATGTCAAGACCTACACTGCTCAAATAGTATCAACTGAACTACAGTGTCGTCAATGATTATGAGGACCTATCGCTTTCCATCAATTCACTTTAAACCTCACTTGTAATGGCACGCCTGATGGCGTATTCAATAAATAAATAAATAAATAAATCAACCATGAATATTTTTGAGTAGGATTAGTATTCTATGGCTGCTTGAATGAACGGCTAACTGCTTGATATTCATCAGACTTTTCTTTTTGCTTTTTCATCTTTTATCGCTAACGAAAGGGTTGAATCCGAGAGACCACAGCTCTAAATTTGTTGCAGTTTTGAGCTTTAATTGAGTTTCAGACGCGCAACACTGGACACGTCGCAACGATGAAACGGCGGAATCGAGGTATTTTTTTGCGACGAAAAGTGCCGTTCTTAAAAAGTTGAATGTAAAAATAGATACTGCTGAGGGCCACCCAGACGTAGGAACGCCATAGAGCAAAAACGGCTACTAGAGATCTACAGGGTATAAAATAAATGACCGCTGGGTGAGGGATGCACCAAACTCGTCTCGACTTTCGCGCGTCTTTTTCCACCAGGGTGATGTCAGCGGTTCAAGGTCATTATTCTACCCTTCTGCTCTGCTTCGAGACGGCGGCCTTGAAGAGCTCTCTCTCGCCCCACTTGATTCGGCTTTTTTGTTTCTAATTGTTGTTATTATCGCACCGATAAAGATTCGTGAACTGGCGTTGTTGTCTACCACATAGATGGTCGGTTGACATATTTCCTCCTTAGACGCCGCGCGGCGAAAATGCAAAATTGAAGCGCAATCAGTAATTAACGTCCTTCATCGAATTTGCTCCTTTGCATTAGCGGCGCATTCCGGTAGGCAAACTATAGGCTTCATATAGGCAAACTTACTGGTCGTATGGGTTTTTTGGAATGCTGCTATTCCTTATTTCCTTATTACAGGATTTTTTAACGAAATTCTTTTTTTCGTTTAATTTCTTCCCTATGTGTTTTTTTCATATTCCTAAGTTTTTTTTTTGCTTAGACGCGGCGCCACCGGACTGCGCCACTACGCAAAGGAGCGAATTCGATCAATGACGATAATTATTAATTGTGCTTCAATTTTGCATTTTCGCCGCGTGGCATCTAAGCGAGCCCTTGGAGATGACATAGGAACCATTCAAAATGTAGTAACGACAATGCGAAAAGACCACGCTTATCTTTCTACAGGGTGCGCAAAAATTACCCGGAATAAAATATCACATTGTAACTTCAACGAAAATGTAGATCTGACAATGAAACTTGACATGCACTTTCCCTATTCCCTTACTAATAGAAAAGTATCAAGTTCGTTCAAAGTGGCCCCCTATCTTACGGACACATGTCCTCAGACGGGTAGCGAACCCATAACTCATGGCACGGAGGTAGTCTTCCACTATGCCTCAGCCAGGGGAGCTTCCAGTGGAGCCAAATTTTTGTGTTGTGTAAAGGAATTCTCGCTCCCAGTAAGTGACCTGAAAAGAAACTGAGGCGGTTCAAATCCCGTGAGTCAGCCATCTTGTGCTGTGCGGCGTGGGACAGCAAAATTATGAGTCGATGATTGCTGATCATTCTCGATTTGGCTTTGCCATTCGCACATTGTGAACTCAAATGAGCTCAGGCTTGGAATAAATGTGAGTTTAGTGTACATGTACCCACTACTCCAATGTTAGGTTAAAAGCTTAGTTCTAAAGGTTGTTATCTATTGCAGCAAACGAATAACTCGTGGCACGCAGGTAGTCCTCATCGAAATCATTCCATGTGTTTGCTAACGGTGCTATCAGAGGCAGCAAAGTTGCACATCAGATAGAGCACACTTTTTTCTCGAAGACTTACTGGACTAGAAAATCAGTTCCTCAGAAAGTTCCTCAGAAAAGAAAAGTGAGGTAAAAATAGCAGTACGACCAGAGAGGTGTAGACTGATGATGACCGATAGTTTCAGATTTCGTTTTGCTATTACCGCTGTGCAAGCATTCAAGAGCTCAAACTCAGACAGCGTTGGCATGTAGCATAGATGTATAACATATTCCAATATGAAGCTCAGAATCCAGTTCTGTCAGTAGCTGTGGCCTGTGATGTATTCTTTCGGGTGATTTTTGCACACCCTGTACTTTCCTCCTGATGAAAAAAGCGTAACTACGGAAAGTGTGCCGGCTTATTTTCAAGAACTGCAGAAGAAGAAGTATTCCACTAAAAAATGCTTCTTTCAAGTTCTCTCTCGCTGCACTCTAGAGTAGGAAAACAACCTTGATAGACCGTCAAAAGCTTTGTAAATGTGGACACACCGCAGTAGCCAACTCCACTATCGGAGGAGCTCATTTTGTATACTATACTCTAATTCAATATTGACTACGTGTATCTATGTGGTATTGTTGTTACTAAACTTGCTGTTTTATACAAGACCATAAGCAAACAGCTCAATGTTCACAAAACACTAAGAAACAACGATATGGAAACAAAAACAAAATGTTTCCTCGTGCAATTCTCTGTGAGCTTCTTCATAAAGCGGCCCCTGTTCTAGGAGTCGTGGCGAACCCATGAATCGTGGTGCCGCCGAGACGTCGACAGAGAAGTTTCTCTTCGAGCTTATAGAGCTGTCAGAAAATATAAATAAGACGAAGTGATATTCCGCTCGAACTATTTCTACACCGGAGCCGTAACGTATTCCACGGCGAAGTAGCGCAGTTTGAGCAACCTGAGAAGGGGATGATTGAGCTGCTGGTAATATTACTCCACGTAGAGTGTGACCTTGTCGAATTTTATCTCCTTCAAAGTTACATCATTTACCCAAGTATCTCAGTATACAGTATTACTCCATCTGAAAGTCTATTTTGCGTCAAATCTGACCAGGTGAAATTATGGTTATACAAGCGAGCACACTTGAAATTCAAACAAAGGTAGAAAAGAGGTTGAAGGAAGAATTCCACCATAGTGTGCTTACAGTAAGGCCCATGGTATACTCCGGCAACGGGCGCGTCGCAGCGGAGCTAAAAATGCATGGTTCACCTCAATACAGCACTGCAGCTTAGCTTTTGGATGCCACTGTGTGCGGGGACTCGGAGCAGTGTTGTCCGACCATCGCAGGTGGCGCCGGTTGTTCGCAGCGCACTGCGCTGCGACGAATGTGGGGTCCTGTCACAGTACTGTCCTAAGAGGATCTGCACCACCATTCTTTTTGCCCTTGCGATAAACTATCCGAGTCCACGCACACAGCAGCATACAAAAAACCCAGCTGCAGTGCTGTATAGAGGAGAGCCATGCATTTTTAGCTGCGCTGCGACGGGCTCGTTGCCGGAATATACCATAGGCTTAGTTCGTTTGTGGTCGCTATCCGTCGCCATACACTTTGTTATTCAGTGTTCAAGCTTTTCATCTCTCACACAACTATTCAGTCACAGCAAACAAGTATCTGCAGATTTCAATATTTCAACTAAGCCGACCGAATTCAGTTCCCCACTTACCTGTACGTGGAATACTTGCACTCGAACTCGTCTTCGACGTGGTCTGGACCCAGATTCATCATTGGTAAACCCCCGATGAGCCCTGAGATAGACCTCGAACGGCGCGCAAACCGAGACTCGTGAACGCGCGTCTGATTGTGAGTTTAATCGGGAGTTATCGCGGTTTTATCACACCTCGCGATAAGGCTGGGTTTAGGAGACCACGATGGCTTATGGCGCAGGTCGCACTCGCTAACATTGTCTCGTAATTTTTCCCAAAAGTCGTTCATAATTTAGGTTAATTCTATATGTTTAGAGTTATGTGAGGTGTTTGGCGGTATTGGTATCGGAAAAGCTTTTCTACCTCGAATTCGTGAACCTATACTAAGGAGCAAGGTGCGTTTCTAGTCCTCTGGGTACTCTGTTCTAGTCCTTTTCTCATTTGATCATCGTTACTAGCCTTTTGATTTCTAATTCTTTGGGTTTCGTATCTAGTCCATTGCACTGCTTTTTATTTCGATATCTATCCGCATGAATCTAATGATTTATATGACGTCTGAAGAAATAAACGTACTGAATGATTGCCGAGCTTAAGAGGTTAATCGGAATAATGAAACTAACTCTCGAAGAGATCCTAGGGAGGATAACTCGATACGATACAATTTTGCAACAATCATAACGGAAATTGGTCCTCTGCTACCTTTTTGCAAATGTAGGTATCATACCCTTTCCGGAAGATGGGGACAACAACTAGAGCAGCGATACCGCTCTCGTGCTTGATCTTCCAGACTTGAGTTACTTCTTGAAACGTGCAGGCGCTAAATTTCTATATCACTGCTGTATGCTGCGCGTTCTCAGGGCCTGGGAGATAGAATATGTCTGTACTGTACATCTCCGCCTCGTACGGAAAAGGACAAGCAATCGCAACTCATACTCATACTCGTCTCTTTATCAGCACTCCAATACTTCCCATGAAACTTACACTACGTCTCATTCGCACTCTCTACATTTTGATTACATGATCATATTCTCATCGCTTAGTTTCTTGATCTATGTTCTTGTTTTATGTTTCGCCGCTGCCTGTATGTAACCGCAATTGACATTTTATCTGGATGTGTAACTTACGCTTTGTAATATCTACATCAGCTTTCAGAAGACATGAGCGGCGAACTTGCACGAACGGAAAATCCCCATGAACCGCAGGGAGCTCCAGATCTGCAACAGATCTCGGTTACGAAATGGAAACTGTAATCCACGTCGTGGCTGCTCCGGACGACGATCCACTCGGACCCATGGTCCCAGAGGCTCCAGCGGGGCAGATTTCGAGACAACTCAGCAGGGTGGAGGATGTCGTGAGGGCAATTCCACGAATAGAACGACTTCTCGAGAACAAACAAATGTGAGTTATTAGTAGCAGGCGATCTGTGCATTCTTTCAAGTGAATACACTACGGTTTAAGGAATGGAAAAGCTTCCAACATCTCCGAAGCGATACTGTAGTGAAAAAAACCTATTGAGGTAATCAGCAACAATATGTGCGCCGTATGACATACATCGGTTATATCCCTTTCAAATCACTTTAAGTGACCTGCCATACCGACGTTGCGATTAACGCTGCGTTGATCGCTGCGATTAGGCGTCGTACATGAAGTGGTGTGTGTGCCACAGCTGCCTGCGGATACCGCAGGAGTTAATTAGAGAAAGTACAAATCAGCTGATCCTGGTGTTTTTAATTCGTCTACTACAATTAACAAGTTTATCACTAACGATCATCGACCTTATCGGCACGTCGGAGAACCTGAAAAACAGTAAAAATTACAAAAAATTCTAGCCAAGATTATGTAATCGTCACACGAGACGCGCAATCTTAACGCTTCTGTATACCCGCACAAAAATAACCAATGTCTAGTGGGACTTCCTGTAAAATCGTAACCTTATAACAACCCAAAAGGTCAAACATTTTCTGTGTCTATGAAATCAAATTTTTCTCACAGTTCACGTTATGTTTTTTACACATTTCGCTGCTCCACCAAGGAGTCACTCTTTTCAATGTCCCTACGGCTGCTTGCTCGACCCCTTTACCCAACCAGTAATCTGAACTTCGGTTATCGATTTCAAACCTCGCTTGTAGGAAGCAGCAGGCCAAAATCAAGAAGCACTCGCAACTAGACGTTGGAAAAAAGTGGGTAAACTACAAAACAAAAGGGCGCATTGTCGAGACAAGAGGTGCTGCTAAGAGATAAGGTCCCGCTTTGAGAAATATTCTCTAAAACCTTTGACGAAGGACTGTTTGCGAAAAGAGAACCAATCAATGATAGTACCAACCCACTTGAACACAACCTTCGGCGGTATAAATATTCTCTTTCACTCGAAAACATGAATAATTTCCCAAATTTGACCTCTTATTTCTTACTCGAACACATGATGATCAGCTGATTTGTACTTTCTCTAATTAACTCCTACGGTATCCGCTGGCAGCTGTGGCGCACACAATACTTCATGTACGACGCCTAATTGCAGCGATCAACGCAGCGTTAATCGCAACGTCGGTATGGCAGGTCACTAATAAAGGGCATTGCACACTCTGCGATGCCCTGTGCGGCGTCGTCTGCGGCGGGTGGGATAGGACCGGCGCTCCGCCCACCACCCGCCGCTGCCTGCGCTGCGGCCGCCGGCGCCGCACGAAAAATGCCTGGCGCCATTCCCTGGTGTGGCGCCGGATGCGACGTCGTCGGTGCCGTCGCCGTGGCCGTCACCGCCGCAGAGTGTGCAAAGGCCCCTCCGGCGGCTGCGGCGCCGGCGCCGGATGCGGCGCCGTCGAGCCAGCGCGGCCCTATGTTTCATCATAGCCGCCGCCCGCGCCGTACAGGGCATCGCAGAGTGTGCAATGCCCGTGAGGCCTATGGTATACTCCGGCAACGGGCCCGTCGCAGCGGAGCTAAAAATGCATAGCTCCCCTCCACACAGCACTGCAGCTGGGTTTTTTCTGTGCTGCTGTGTGCGGGGACTTAAATAGTTTACTGCAAAGGCAAAAAGGATGGTGCAAATCCTCTCAGGACGGTACTGTAGCAGGAGTTGCAGCCAGCTACGATGCCTGTCGCAGCGAGCTGCGACGGTCGCAGCACACTGCGCTGCGATTAGCCGGCGCCAGCTGCGATGGTCAGGCAGTACTGCTCCGAGTCCCCGCACACAGCAGCATACAAAAAAAACTCAGCAGCAGTGCTGTATAGGAGGAGCCATGCATTTTTAGCTCCGCTGCGACGGGCCCGTTGCCAGAGTATACCACAGGCCTAACATAAGACAGATGGACCGCCGGTAGGAAAAAATTGAACGGCTCCTCGAGGAAGTACGGAACAGCTTCTGGACTGCGAACAGCCAACCGCAATCACCACGACCATAAACCAGCAGGCAGAGTCCTGGGCCGTCCGGTCGGCCGGCACAGCACACTTGCATCTTTTGTAATCCGCAGGTTCGCATTGTGCAACACGTTGTAACAATTACCCAATTATTTGCGACCGTTACCATCGTTGTAAAGAATTTGATTTGTGTGAACGCTGTTTGAAGTCGGCCAGCCACACCGTCACACGGTGCAAAACCAAATTCATGCAAACGTAAGGACAAAGGCACAAACCCAGCATTCTGCGTCCTGCCAGCACACATTTGAGTGAGGAGTAGAGAAAACTTGTAATTTTAATTGCTGTAGTTGTGAAATGCAAGTGTAATTGTGAAATGTGATTGTTAATTTGAATTTTTTAAATTGAATTTTGCAGTTCGGCAATTTTAGACATTTTTGTAAGTCGTTTTGTAACTGCGTAACCTTGGAGCCTTCGCAAGTTTGTAACTCTCGTAAGTGTAATCATGATTGTAGATTGTAAGTCGGAAATTTCATGTAAAGAAAATTGAGTGTAATCTCGATTGTAATCGTTTAGTTCGCAGTCGCTCTGTTAGCAAACTATTCGTCGCTTTCTTGTAGTGGCTTCGTATCTGGTAATAGTTTTGCTCTTGTGAAGACTCAATAATAAAGGCATCTAGTAACATCAAGTACAATTCGTATGAAACAAGAAAACGCAACAGTAAAAGAGTAGTCTTCGTGCTCGTTAGGAATATTTATTTATTTATTTATTTATTATGTACACCACAAGGTGCGCCCAAACTACAATTAGTAAGCAGTCAACTCAAATCGATTGCTTAAATGGTTAAAGTGGAGGAAAACACAAAATAGAACAATGTGATACCTAAAATTATCAGAACCTAAAAACAAGTTTGAAAAGACAAAGTAACAAAAACACAACTCAATACGACGGAATGCTACATGCAGAGCCGTTTTAGAAACACTGCTAAACTTCAGAAGTTAGAAACGGACACTACTAAGATTAATAAAACACAATCCCCAAAAATATCCAATCAATTCGATATACTCAAGCCATGTAGCCAAGTGATAGGCAAAGTATGCCGCCTTTCAGAGTTCAAGGATAAACCAGACACCTGTCACAAATAAGTGACCATGAGTAAGAAGGGTAGTTATGTTCACCACCTTGTCTTATGCCAGTGGATTGTTATGGAAGTAGGAGTAACTAGAATAGCTTAATTCAGCTAAGCAACGTCCAAAGTTGACCACAAGGCTCGAACAGTCCGTGTGTAGCTCCACAGCAGGGGTTTTCCAGTGCACTGACCATGTCATACCAGCGCGGACCCGACCAGAAATCTTTGATGGGGACCCCTTTAAGCTAATTACGCACGCTGGGCGCCGGCCTTGGGAAGTTAACTACACAAGACTAGTCTAACCACTGTGTCCAACACTGTGCGGGCAACACTCAACCGCTGGTGGCAGCTAGTGAGAGAAAAATAGTATACACCCTGGCATAGATATAGGTTAGAGGGTGGTGCGAAATAGGGAGGTCTATCTAACTGAAAGCCAACCGCATTCTAATAGGAACTGACAAGCAACGCCATAGGCAATGAAAGACTATGCTACATGGTACGGTAACGATAAACGAATTCACTGGATAATTCAGGGTCCAACAATACCAAGCACATTGAGAAGGTCAATTTCGCTTAATTTTCTTTTAAATTTATTGCTCGAGTCGACAGCCATAATATCCGGATGCAAGCGTTGGAACCACCTTGCACAACGACGAAAGAGCGTGTCATGCACAGCATTGTACGTCCTTCGGAATGTCCTAGGATACTGTACATTAAAGAACGGACGTCTTGCACCAGAAGGACGAAAGAACCAAAACTTGCTAGCCCGCAATTTAGTACTTCCACGGAGAACCCGGAAGCAGAATACCAGATCATGAACTACCCTCCTAACTCGCAACGACGGAAGGGAAAACAATTTTAGTCTATAAGGATATGAGCAGACTTGACGGCCAACGTCCTTTGAGATACGTCGAAAAAGGATTCGGATGAAAACACGCTGAACATTTTCAATATACTTGATCTTGTTTTTGGTTGCAGGACTCCGTAAGACAGAGGCATAATTTAGATGTGGCAAAACATAGAATTTGAAGAGCTTAAGCAGGAGACCCGCGTCAGTACAACGAACCGCTCTTAGGATAGCAAACATTACTGCTTGAGCTTTCATAACGACATTAGTAATGTGAACCGAAAATTTCAGTTGAGAATCGAAGGTGACCCCGAGATCCTTCTTAACTTCGGACACCGAAAGGCATTTCTGGTCAATGTAATATATCGGTTCAGCAGTGCAGCTCCCAATTTTCATAACAGTACACTTATCTGGATTTACTGGTAAACCCCACTGCTGCGACCAAGTAATCAGCGTATCAATGGCGTTTTGCAGGAAACTGCAGGCCATCTGTCGAGTGCTTTCGTCAAAACATACATATAATTTCAGATCATTTGCGTACATTAAAGTGTTAACTTCAGGGGATGTCCTCAAAACCGATGGGAGGCCTAACGTATACAGTATAAGAAGTAATGGAGAAAGAACACCCCCCCCCCCCTGTGGTACGCCACTTCCACATGAGAGAGGTGAGGAGAAACCTTAACGGACATAAACCTATCATTGAGGTATGAGGCTATCCATGCTAGCAAAGAACCATTGACGCCCAAAGATCTTAACTTTATAAGCAGTTTACTGAGAATAATTTTATCGAAAGCTTTTGAAAAGACTACGTAGATGACATGAACTGTCTTACCCTCATTGATAGCAGAACTCCAATCATGGACCGCTACCGCCAAGTTAGTTTTAGTTGATGCATTCGGCAGGAAACCGTGTTGCTCAACTGGTAGCAAGTGATTCTTCTCGACCCAGTCCAAAAGATTCTGAGAGAGAATTTTCTCCATAACCTTTATAGGTGTAGGTGTCAAGCTAATGGAGCGAAAATTATCTACCTTCCAGATATTCTTCTGCTTCGGGATTGCGGTTACAATTGCATGTTTCCATACATGCGGAATGTCACCCAACCTTAGAGAAACATTAAATAAGTACGCCAATGGAGTGGCAAGGGTCTTCCAGCATCTTTTAAAAACAATCGGAGGTATCCCATCGTAAGGCTCTGTGACTGAAGGCTCAAGCTTCTTAAGAATCTTTCCCACCTGATGAGGCTCAAAATAGAACTCGTCTAAATGGAGTTCCTTACTTGAGTCCCCAGAGGGAGGAGATCCATTTAGAACTTCAGGGAAAGCAGAAGCCATATAATGAAAGAAAGAACTGAAATATGAAAAAATATGGTAAATACGTTAGTAACATGTAGTAATAATAGCTCTGTCAGAAATTAGAATCACAAAATTATGCTTCAAGCTATTCACCGATTTTTCCGGAATTGGAATCAATGAAAACAATACTCCGTTGGAAACAGATTGGCTGGCGGGAGGATATATGGGAAATGCATTGGAAAAATTCTTTCTCCTCACAGGTAAAATATTTTGTATTTGGGGAGTGTCATGATCCGATAGCGGCTCATGATGTCATCTTCAAAGTGGACTCAACCTATAAAAGGTGGGCGGTCCAGCCCTCAGGGCACTTTGGACATGTTTTGACATTTCCGACACTTCTGGCACTTTTCGCACACAGGCATACTTCCGCGCCTACTGGGCCTACTCTCCGATCACCCGATTCTTCTCCAGCATAGGTGGGATACCAGTCGGTCGTCAGCCAGTAGCGGACTCGCCAGCTAGATTTTGAAAAGGTGAGGTAAGAGTTGTAAGAATATGACGGAATGTAAAGTGGTAAGAGTAGTGGGAACAACAAAGTAATAGTGCGTGAATTTCTGAGTTGTCTACTTGTAACCATAGTACTTGAATAAAAAATCTACAAATATAAAACTGTGTATTGTTAGGAAGTATTGGAACCACCCAAATCCCATTCGAACCGTGGTGCAGTTCGAAAAAGTGGTCAATCCTGATCTCAGCCCGAAGCGGGTATCGGCTGCAAGAAGATGGCATGACGGAAGTGTCGAACAGGGACTATCTTCAGTTGTTCAAAATGTTAAAGTGTGATTGCTATACCCAACGACATTGTTCTTTGTTCTCAACAGTTACTTTATGAGGAAGAGGCGTGAAGCAGTCATGATGTCAACCATACGATTTCCACTCGTTCCTATCGCGACGAACTTGTAGGACTTCTCGCTTCGGATGATTTCTTCCAGCTGAACGTAGAGCGCTTCTGGCTGCAAATCATCAGCCACTGCGGTGGTGTGCAGCAGACTGGGATAGCCTGATGCGGCGAATGAAGGCGTAAAATGGCTAGACGAAGAGACAGGATCTCATGATAGGCGACGAGATGGACAACAAACGCATTCACGATAATTACGACGCCCACATTTCGAGACGGTGCCTTGTCTTAACGGGTGAAAAGAGTCCCGTTGTTAGGTTGACGTTTGTCGGCTTTTATGTACTTGGTTTCCTGTAGTGTGTATTTCGATCACATGATGCCAAATGTGGCCAGCACCTTCGAGATGAGCGTAGTGGTCGGCTTTTGAAAAACTGTTTAAGCATGGTAGGTGGACAGCATGAAACAGACTTCTTAGTCGTGTTCGAGGTGTATCGTTACTGTCAAAAATTCATGACCTTCCGCGCAAATTGAGATTTCTGCGCTGCTCACCGGTTGTGGGACCATCCAACGTCGTAGACGGCAGAGAGGGGTACAGCGACAGTAGGACGAACATATTTCTTCCCAACTATCCGGCCAAAGCGTTGCCAGCGTTTTCATTCAGTCCAAACTACGGATCATTGAGGAGGTCTATTTACAGTGGACAAAGATAATTGTTGTGATTGATTCTGATTTCATTCGACGTGGAATGGTAGTGGTGGTAACACCACAACAGCGGTTTAGTTTCCAGCTATTGGTTCCATATCCGCAAATCCTGGACAAAACGAGGTCAGGATAGACAAACGCAGGAAATCGTTCGAGGATGGTTAGTGCGCTACCTGCTCGCTGTATCATCGGCGCTGTTTGGGTTGGGGGAGGGGGTGCAGAGTGGTGCAACATCACGTCAACTCTAACGTGTTTTCATTGTCATATCTTCCATTGTTAACGATCAGCTGGGTCGGTTTTAACACGTTTGACATGTAAACTCAACACAATTCTTCACATAGATATGGCAATGATAACATGATAACATGTTAAACGGCATAGGGTCGAAGCAGTATTGCCGATCAGCACGCTGCGACCCCGACCCATATAGAACCATATTATCTTATCGATAGTGCAAAAACATGTGTTTGTTGCGAACGTGGCGGTGCTGCTCGCATGATTCGGATGATAACATTTGTGCTGCCATTTAGTTCTCGTCTATCGCGAGCTGCCGAACGGTCGTCCCTTCTGATCATCGTTCTTCTAGGTTTGCTTCTATTTGCTGTGGACCAACGATGATTGGTATGATAGGTCCTCTTTCCAATCAACGTCATCGGTATATGTATGAATATTTGCGTTCAACTTCAAGTTAACGGTATCATTTCATTCATTGAGCTTCAAGTTCTGAAAAGATTACTTACAAGGGAAGCTTGTGAGCGATCGGTGACGATTCATAATGAGACCCATATGGTCGTGTAGGGCTTCGCACGAGGAATGCAACGGTGTGTTCACAAGTTGCTTTCGCCACCTGGCTGATCTGAAAATGGCCGGCAAAGTTTTGCACTGCCGCATGCGTAGGCTCACCGCCAGCGGGAGTAGCGGGGATGAGCTTATCCTTCAGAGCGGCGAGGTGGCCTTGTGGATAGCATTTTAGACTCATGATCTAGTGGTCGAGGATCGACCCCTCCGCTAGACTTTTCTTTTGCCTCTATGCGCTAGATTCCAAATTACGCTCTTTCTGCAATTGTGTCGCAGTTTCGGGATAGAATCGCGTTTGGGACGAGTATGGCCAACAGAGCACGCACTAGGGACAATATCTAATGGCACTTATGTACGTGACCCACACCTACCGTAACCAACCCAAATCGATCCTAAATTCAAAAACCATTGTCAGATTCGTGACCAGCGCCCCGAATAACCCCCGTAGGCAAAGTTTGGGCTGAATCGGTGATTTCGACCCAATCACCCTTCTCTGACTACGAACCCTAGCAAGCGCACGTCAGGCACAATGGAAAAAGTCGATGTGAGATTTGTGAATTGTGGGTTTGTCAGCTGCCCAAGTAATCTTATTTGTCGAATATGAAAAAAAAATCATCCAAAATAGAGTCTCTATTCTTCAGAGTCGAAAAAGTAGAGCGATAGAATAAGGAATATTCTCGGCAAGTGGACCTTCATACAACTACTCACTTGACACTAGTTAGCTGGTTTGGTCGAAATCACCGATTCAGCCCAAACTTTGTCCACGGGGGTTATTCGGGGCGCTGATCACGAATCTGACAATGGTTTTTGAATTTAGGATCGATTTGGGTTGGTTACGGTAGGTGTGGGTCACGTACATAAGTGCTATTAGATATTGTCCCTAGTGCGTGCTCTGTTGGCCATACTCGTCCCAAACGCGATTCTATCCCGAAACAACGATGTGTTCACCAGGTGATGACGGCACCTGGTGAACACATCGTTGCATTCCTCGTGCAAAGCCCTACACGCCCATATGGGTTTCGTTTTGAATCGTCACCGATCCCTTACAAGCTTCCCTCGTTAGTGGTAAGTATGAGTGTTACCCAAGCCCCGTCTATAGTTGTTACTTAGTGTGATGAGCACAAATATGACACTTGTTAACAGGATCCAAGTTCACGAATGGGATACCCGAAAGAAAGCCCGAAACGTAACAAGCGCGATAATTACATACCAGGAACGGATTCTCACTACGCGTCAAAAAATGCGCGTTGTGTGCCACTGTGCGACAAATCACTTGTTCCCGCGCCGCCTAGCCGCGTGGCGAAGCCGCATGCACTGTAAAACTTATTCAGGATTTGCACTGCAAAACTTATTCAGGGAAAGGATTCGAAATTGGCACGATTTTTTCTTACCCTTATACATCGGTGCACCGTAATCATGTTGTCGAATTGGAGCGCGTCTTGTCACTGGAGCGCCTATACCGCCGCTCACTCCTCACTATTGTATTCAAACCGGTTAGTGGAGGAGCTAGGGGAGGAGCTCCGGGATGGATGAGTCATGAGCATTGCAAAACCTCGGGCTACGAAAGGATCCGAACCCTGAACTATCCTACGATAACAGCCATCACTGCCACTCACCCATTCCCACTGGCTGGAAAACTCTCGCATCCCATATGACGGGCCACTCCCAGTCCTTTACCGGTCAGCCAGTACCCGCGACTAGATGTGCAGGTGCGCGCGCAATTCAAACTGCAGTCAGTGGGGAGTGAGGCGCGGATTAAGCGCTCCAGTGACAATACACGCTCCAATTCGACGACATGATTACGGTACACCGATGTATAGGGGTAGGACAAAATCGTTTCACAGGATTCGAACGTGCAACCCGTTGGCAACAATCACCTTCGCTATCCACTGAGCCATCCCCACGCACTTTCGAGACTTCTTGGGTCTCTTATCTCGGCGCAAATCTTGACGCGCAATGAGAATCCGTTCCGGGTGTGTAAAAAACGTTTCTCTCGTAACGTACCCTGAGAGGTAATGGTACAAGAGGTTTATTCAGGGTTTATAGGGTCCCATCCAATGAACGTCTCCGGAATGTAAACCGAACCATCGACATTTGCCATCGTGGTTTCTGTTTTAATTCACGTTCGGCAAATTTTATGGCTAGACTATGATACAATACTAGGTACTATGAAAGACCGTGGACAGGCGCCCGCCCCTGCTGCGAACCGCTCAATAGCGTCGCCCCTCGCCAATATCAATAGTCCGATGTTATCTATAGTTACGCCTATCCCGACGTATTATATTGAAACCGCGTGGCTTTCTTTCTTTCATCTTTCATAGTACCCAATACTATTCCAGGTGTGAGGCGAAGCCATGCGTAGATCACTTGTCGTTCTGGCTGTTCTGTTTGCCGTCGTTATGTCGAACGCGGTGTGTTTCATTCGCATTCTATATATTTTTCTACCTAACATAAGAGGCCCAACACAAAAAGGACGACAGCGTACCCTAAGGCTTCCCAAGGAGCAGAACGTTGATCAGGGTCCAGCAAAAAAGGTTTTGCAACGAGCCGGTGATGGTTCGACATTGAAAACTATCGTCCATGATGAACCCTCTAATCGTAAGGTGTTAGTACTGCTGTTGGCATCCTGTGCCTTCTCTAATAGCCGTACTAGTTCAAAGGTTGATTCTGGCGTGGTGCGACAGACTGCAACTGCATATCGAGCACAAGCCTATCAAAATGTGGAAACCAAAAAAGGTGGTGTGATAAGGGGCCATCTTCAATCTCTTTACTGTGAGACTGGTACTTTTCCTCTTAATGCCCAATTATCATATCATGCCCAACCGTATTCGATATCATACCATTTCGCATCCACCTATGGTCGTGTGCAGCCTGTTCAATCTGCCTGATGTGGAAGAAAAGGCCGTTCTTTTCTCGCTAGCATGGCATGATAAGACCACTTCAAGGATGTGCATTAAGATATGAGCACGATATGATACGCTCGGGTGATAGTTGGGCATTAACCAGGGAATGCCGCCAACCTCCCATGGAACTTTGAATTGAGACCTATATCAATCGATAGATCTCGGAACACTGATTACAGATCTGTAGATCAAATTTGCAAAATGGGTCTCCTAAGCGATTTCTGGCTTGCGAAACCCTGCGTTGGGCGCGGTGTTGCGTAATGAGAAGGGCCGCTAGCACTGCCGGCAGCTGCGGCTGTGGCGCAGAGGTTGAGGTCTCGCCTCGCAGTGGTGGGGTTAGGGTTCGGTCCCCCGTGGTGGCATTATTTTTGCATATGTTAGTTATAGTCCGTGCGGACCATAGGACGAGATCGAACTCGTTTTTAACACTTTTTCCAGTGAACGACTGATGGTGACTTTCACATAAGTCTCCTAGGTTACTTGAAGTTGGGAACGCATTTCAGCAAACACATTGTAATGGCGTGAGAAAACACAAATATTTACTCCTTCCTTCTAAACTTGTCCTAACCTTCATCAGCATTGATGGAACAACGCAAAAAAATGTGTAAAACAAACATACTGTTCACAAACTGCACATCTTATGCAGGCTGTCTCCATACAACCATTCATAAAGCACTCAACCGTACTAAAGTCGAATAAATAATCACCAGGGGTGACAAACGAACCAGGATGATCATCGACATATCCTGCCTTGTACCATGAATACTTCAAAAATTTGGAAAATCTAGGGGCGCAAAACATCCGATAGACTTGTGATATAACCTTCAATATGTTGTCCCTCTGTGTCATATTAAATTGCACATTGTTCACCATCGCGCACGTCCTAACCCGTTTCATGACATTTTTCAACGGACCGAAGAAGAAAACGTCCAGAGGTTGAATCAGTGACGTAGCGCCTGCTGGAATGTTTCGTACCGTAATCTGACAGCCTGCAACGATACATAACAAGAAATAGGGCATAACGAATGAGTAAAAATCAATAACACGTCGAAGCCTTCAAATTTGATCTACCACTGCAGGCATTTGACCTACTTGCTAGAATTGCAGTGAGAGCGCTTGCTAGAGTTAGATTCAGATTTGAGTAGTTGTGTTTGCGAACAGCATGTTTGCTTTTCTGTATTGTTTCTTCAGTGTTGAAGATCGTTAGAACTGTAGTTAAGAGAGTAAATTTCCGTATTCAAGTGACGTTGCAGACTTATGTGAAAGTCACCATCAGTCGTTCACTGGAAAAAGTGTTAAAAACGAGTTCGATCTCGTCCTATGGTCCGCACGGACTATAACTAACATATGCAAAAATAATGCCACCACGGGGGACCGAACCCTAACCCCACCACTGCGAGGCGAGACCTCAACCTCTGCGCCACAGCCGCAGCTGCCAGCAGGGCTAGCGGCCCTTCTCATTACGCAACACCGCGCCCAACGCAGGGTTTCGCAAGCCAGAACTCGCTTAGGAGACCCATTTTGCAAATTTGATCTACAGATCTGTAATCAGTGTTCCGAGATCTATCGATTGATATAGGTCTCAATTCAAAGTTCCATGGGAGGTTGGCGGCATTCCCTGGTAAGAGGAAAAGTACCTGAGACTAATCGTTAGGAATCGTAAGAATGAACAGAGGGATTCATCAAAGGAAAATGCTCTCGATACCTTTATAACAAGTATTTATTGCTACGTATGCGCCCAATATCGACAATATAATGGTATACATCCTATTTATTCACATATTTGTGGGTGTAGCCACGGAATGGGCTTCCTCAGAGACCCAAGGAGTCCATTCGTGGATGTGCCGAGCTCTCGTGATGCAACTTTTATAGGCTGTAGGGTCCCTTGTAGGTACTCGAAGACCATACTTCATTCTTTCCCTAGGCACCTCTGTGCTGGGAAAAACGGTTGCGGAAGAAATGGAAGGCGACGTCACCACAGACCGCCATATTGCGAGGAGCGTGGCCACTTGGCGCAGTAGGTTATGATGTGGCCTCTTCTGAGGAGCTTGTGAGTTCGCTCCCACATCCTGACAATGCTTATGCACTCATCCGGCTGTTGTTATTATATGCTTGCATAATCACTGAATACGATGTCTACGCGATTAAGGTTTTTTGTAAGTAAATAGCACGTGATTCTGCGTTCATACGAGTCGTCCCCTTTTTTCATGTGAACCTCTGCTCAAATCCTACACGTCTAGGTGAACAAGACATTTTCGTTATAGTCACTTTTTATAATCAAGTTCATGACCTACAGTCGTAAAGTTTGAGTATTCATGTGCATTTGTGGTATCTGGGGTGATTTAATGGCGTACAGGTCCGATCCATAGGAAAGTAACTCATACAAACCCAGGAATACGTCCTATGTACTTACAAAAAGCATTAATCAGGTTGAAATTGTGTTTAGTTATTACGCAAGCTTATAATAACAACAGCCGGATGAGTGCTGAAATCAAGCCAGGACCGAACTCACAAGCTCCGCACAAGAGGCCACAGCGCTACTCACTGCCCCAAGTGCTCACGATGGGCCAGATATGAGCGGTTTGTGGTGAGCTCGCCTTCCATTTCTTCCGCAGCCGTTTTTTTCCCATCACAGAAGTGCCTGAAGAAAAAATGAAGTTTGGCATGAAGTACCTACAAGGGACCCTACATCCTGTAAAAGTTGCATCACTAAAGCTTGGCACATCCAAGAATGGACTTTGTAAGTGCTCACTCGCGATATGCCGGTGGATCGTACCGAGGGAGAGATCCTTATCTTTTACTCACTCTAAAATCCTTGTAAGGGCTCCCTTTGGCTAGCTACTACATTCTCTGCAATTGGTTGTGTATCCACAACACAGCTATTGTTTGCCTCTTCAGAATCAATTTACTCCTTAGTGTTGAAGCACGTGCGCATTTTTTTAAATGCTCATGGGGAAGACTTGAGATGCTTTTCTCTGATCTCAGAATCGGTGTAACTCCCCGATGCTTCTGCATATTTAGAGACTTGTACCAACAATATTATTTAGTAATGCGTACTTTTGATCCATGTAAAAAAAACCTGAATGCGTTGATGGAAGCCTTCACAGTGGGTTTTTCGAAAACCATGAGAGCTAGGAAGTTTCATGTTTCTGGTTTGGTTATCGTCAAAGATACCAATAGTTGTGGCATGGCAAAGAACAATATAGAGAAATAGGCTTCTCAATAATTTCAGCACCCCTCAAGTGAAACGTAGGAGAGTCGAGAGGTCCCCGTTGAGCAGTGCCCCAAGGACTCGCCGCGGCACCTCTGCTCCGCTCAGAATCGTAGAGGCGTGGTTAATGCACAATTGGTGTACGATTTACAAGAGTCAGCCGCTAGACCATATCGGTGTCTCTACCTTCCCTGATGAAAAATTTATGTGACCTCGAAGGTATGGAAGGATTGATCAGCCCGGGCAGGGATCAGTGGAAGTACTGCTCAAGAACTGTTCAGTTAGCAGCTTTGAAATGACTCATACACACTTTCATCTGCTTCTATATATCCCATTCAACAGCAGAATTCACAGGAGGCTTCTTCGCTCACTTTTTTCTTTTTGGTCGACCAATAGGTACTTCTCAAATCGATCGCGATTCAGTGCATCTTATCAAGTCAAGTTACATGCTTCTCCTTTTGTGGATTCTGTTTCTGCGAATTCTTGAGCACTTCATAGAACGCAGAAGTGCCCCGCCTGAGAATGCCTTCCTTGCAAATTCTGAGGGGTTTTTTATCAAAGGCCGTCAACTCAACTGGACAGGAGGTTTTAAGGGGTGGGCATACTCCACGCGCCAAAATCGCGGCGAATTTGGCGCTGAGCGGCAAGTGGGAGGGCGGAGTTCAATTTCGCCGCTGGCTCCTCTCCCGCGGCCGGCGGCAATGGCGAATGGTCGGGACCAATCGCCATTGCCGCGGTGCCCGGCGGCTGCCGGCGTCAAAATCGCGGCGAATTTGGCGCGTCGAGTATGCCCACCCCGCGGCGGTTCCGCCATTGTCGCGGCTCGTCTGCGCTCTCTTTCAACTCTGCGCCAAAGTCGCCGCGACTTTGACGCGTGTAGTATGCCCACCCCTTTATAGCTCCGTGACCATTTACACAAATTTGGGTGCCATTCGACTAAAAAATTCGTATTGTATTCGGAAAGTTTTCCATATGCGTTGGCAAATTTTCGATAGTCATCTCTCTCACATTCAGGATGATGCGATGAAGAAATGCGAATCAGAAGGAAAATTGTCGGACAAGTGCTTGAATGGCTGCAAAGCGAAGTTTTCTGCCGAGGAGGAGAGAATAAACTGTATGCTTCATGAGTGCTCGGCGGTATATGACGTAGCACTTAACTGCCTGATGAAGGCATTAGGACTTGAATGAATTGTTGTGAATTGCTGTGGATAAACTGTTTTTCTATCAAACGTCAGAAGCTTTGAAAAGTTTGGAAAAATGACTGAAAGCGCATAGGAAATGTGTTGTTCACTAAACTGTAACAGTCATCGTACTGCTATCGTTTCCGTTTTATTCAAAATTCATTGAATTTTCAGGGCATTCACCTTTCCCTCCGCTTTTCTCCTGGGGTTGTATGATCGTCTCACCCGAGATTGCGGGGATGCGTGAGATCTCCCGCGATGCCGTATGATTGGAGCCGTTCCGTGTTTCCTGCGCTCTTTCTCTCTTGCTCCTCCTCCTTGCCCCGCCCACTCAAAAATTGGGTGAGACGAGCATACGGCCCCTGAACTAATTTCTGAACTGATAAACAAGATAATTTTTGATTTAATGATAGAGGCTGCGATGGTCTTGGTCTCTCCCACAACTGCTGACCAATGTCCTACGGTTACTGCTACATCTCAAAATCAAAAAGGTACTTTGAACTTCCTTCTCGCTCTTCCATTTTAGTTGAACGGCTTTCGTGTCTGAATTCAGATTCAAACAGATGTAAGGTTCGATGATTGTTCATTGGAAATACTACAAAGCACGTCGACGAAGGATGTCTTGGAGATTCTGCACTTGGTTAAGGGACGATCTGTTCACAGGCTTTCTCATTCCTTCAGTGAAGTCGCTTGCTTCGAACTCAACAGTTTACCGACACTAGAAGCAGCTTAGTGCTTGGGAAGGAAAAAACTCATTCCGGAAAGACATGACTGGAATTCTCTAAAGTCTCCGGAAATTGAAATTGATGGGATTATAATGGTATAGAGCTTCGTTGAGAAGGTCCTCTTCGAACACCCCTTGCTTCCTCCTTTTCGGCCTATGACAGGAGTTTTTCTCCAAACGGTGATCCAACCTGATCTTAGAGGCCGGATCCACTGCAAAAATATGGTTCCACGAAGTGTTGTAAAGGCATCATCTTCTTTTTGTAAACATGTGACGTGCCGTTATGTGATTCTTATGTCCAGGGACGCTGTTCCTCCTTCTCAAACAGCGTGCTGTCGCAGAAGAGACATGCTTGGGACATGAGGTCAGACAGACGATTTCTACTCTCGTTAATATAGCCTATGCCCAATCTGCCCATCCTGTGATCTTTATCGTTGCCCTTTTTTTGTTTTACTAGTCCTATACTGGAAGAAGGATCTTGGATGAAAATATTTAAGGAAACGGCCTGATTATTCACTGCAGTTCGTCGTGGGGTGTTCAAGGCAAGGATCGGAAAGGGCAACGATGAAGATCACAGGATGGGCAGATTCGGCGTAGGCGATATTAACGAGAGTAGAAATCGATCTTTTTCTAGCAGTAACCGTAAGACATTGGTCAGCAGTTGTGGCTGAAATGAAGGGAATGCTAAAGGGAATTTAGGAATTGATGTTGTAGGCTGTAGGCGATGTGTAGGATACCTCCCGCAATGATACCGTATGCCCGCCGCTTGAAGATACATTTACCGCCATCATAATCATGTTATGAACGGTGGTGAGGTCCGCTCCTCCACGTTGGTGCCACTGGGAACTCCTCAACTAGTTTGAGGTGAGCTGATCGCGGACTATCGAGTTCCGGCGACAGGACCTGGTGACAGGCCGGCCGATGGAGAAACCCGTCACGTCATATGGTTAGATGACGCAAAGAGTAATTGTGAAAGCTACGGCGTCCGCGGTAACCGAAGCCCACTCACAGAGCCCGGTGAGTGGTGAAAGTATGCTAGGGTCCTCGATGCAAAAAGGACGGCATCGAGGGGTAACTAAGCTAGTCTGCAAGTGTCAGAGCGATGCTGTGTCGAAGCAAGAAGGACAGCATCGAGGCTCTTACGAGCACATAATCGATTTGCGACCTCGTATTTCCGCTGTAGAACGAGATCAAATGTGATGGACGCTTTCGAAATATCGTGTTTGTGATAGCCAGATTATGCGAACACGCATACTCGAGAATACGCTCACCGTCCTCGTTTCGTATTCCGTAGCCGAAACCTCCATGGCATTTGAATCCATCTTTCGATATGCCGACATGACCATTGAGATCACCTGCGACAACAACCATTTCTTCTGACGGAATCTCGGCTGTCTTTTCGTGGAGCAACGCCCAGAACTCATCTTTGACTTCTTCGGAACAGCCGGTCTGCGGGGCGTAGGCAGTGAAGAAATGAAGTCACCTCTCTTCCGTGACTACTATGATCTTCATTAAGCGATCACTGAAGCGCTTCACCTCCGCAAATGAGTCACGGAATCGCTCGGATACAGCCACTCCGACGCCGTTCGTAGTCTTAGGGCTACCAAAGTACAGAACTTTGAAGCCACGGCCAATATCTCTCGACTTACTGCCAGACCACCTTGTTTCTTGCAACGCACACAGGTCAATTCTACGATGCTCCAGAGCGGCGGCTAACTCGCTCGAGCGACCTGTCAACGCACCGACATTCAGCGTTGCAATTCGTGTCTTCATACTTCTCTGACACTTCAGGGTTTGCTTGCTAGACCCTCGATGCTGTCCTTCTTGCTTCGACACAGCATCGCTCTGACACTTGCAGACTAGCTTAGTTACCCCTCGATGCCGTCCTTTTTGCATCGAGGACCCTCGCATACTTTCACCACTCACCGGGCTCTGTGAGTGGGCGTCGGTTACCGCGGACGCCGTAGCTTTCACAATTACTCTTTGCGTCATCTAACCATATGACGTGACGGGTTTCTCCATCGGCCGGCCTGTCACCAGGTCCTGTCGCCGGAACTCGATAGTCCGCGATCAGCTCACCTCAAACTAGTTGAGGAGTTCCCAGTGGCACCAACGTGGAGGAGCGGACCTCACCACCGTTCATAACATGATTATGATGGCGGTAAATGTATCTTCAAGCGGCGGGCATCCGGTATCAGTGCGGGAGGTATCCTCGCCTACAGCCTACAACATCAATTCCTAAATTCCCATTAGCATTCCCTTCATTTCAGCTCAGATATACACGCAGGGTACACGCAAGTGCATACGTAAAGCGGATCTCCAAGATCTCTTGAGGATTGTTGAAGTTCCTCCTGTTAACCTCATGAAGCAGTTAGCTCACAATCGTTTATACGATTGATCTTACTGTAACCCCTCATGGGTAGTCCGCGCGTTTGGGAAGGATGGAAACTGAATGTCCTTGGCGGTATACCTGACAGCATGCATGATTTGTACAGAGGAGTTTGTGGGTGAGAAGGGTAGACCGCTGCGTATAAGGGTAAAGGAACATTTGGATGGGCTACGGAAGGGCACGCTATCTACCTCACTGGGAGAGCACAAGGTGCGTCGACATGAAGACCTTACAATCGAGGTGGCGGTGTCTATTCTGGCTCGTGAACCTGATATTGCGGCGCGCCGGACATTGGAGGCGTTTTGGATAGCTCCCAGGGCACCTAAGATTAATCGGAAGGGAGAGTGTAGGTTGGCGGTCCCCCAAGAGTGTGTCCCACTTGCCGACCTCTGCGGGTTTGATCTAGCTGATCGCGCCTTATGAGGACGCCATGGTGGGTTGTCCTTATGGGTTAGGTTCATTCGCTCGCTAACTTCTACATCAAAGGGTGACTGGTGGTCAACCTCGGCAACCACCATTAAGATACGCTTCTGGCTGCGTCTTTAATTTTTGTTCCCTGTTCTTCTGAACTTTAGAATAGTCCTCTGCAGTAAGAAATGGTGTTTGAGTGAGTAGCTTCTCAAACATACACTCGACTTTCCAGGCTCCGACGAAGGCGACATCGACGAAACGTTAGCCGAATATATTAGGTTGTCGGAAAAGTTTCCCGCCACTCACTTTGACGTTTCGCGGAAATTTTGAACGTTGTTCTGGAACCTTCTGTTGGTCAGACTTATATAGGTTGACTTATGTCCTATATATACCATTGTTGTCATTTGACTGTGTTTCCGTTATGGCGGAAAAAATCGCTCTTGACGGCAAGCAGGTTAGACTGCTTCTACTCTACGAGTTCAAAAAACGAAGCAGTGCAAGAGAGGCGGTCAACAACATATGTGATGCGATGGGCCCTTCCACTGTCTCCTACGACACAGCAAAAGTTTGGTTCCGGAATTTCAAAATTGGAGACTTCGATCTAGAAGACCAGGAGCGGTCAGGGAGGCCAACTGAAGTGGATGAGGAGCGCCTTCTGGAGCTCGTTGTACAAGATCCTCGGCGTACCACCCGTGAGCTGGCAGAGGAGCTCAAGTGCCATCATAGCACCGTAGCTAGTCACCTGCAAGCCCTTGGAAAGTTATAGAAATATGGCTCATGGGTACCACACGCACTTAGCCCTCATCAGCTACAGATGCGCGTGAATGTGTGTATGAACCTTCTCACTTTTCGACAGACTTTCAACTGGCTTGATAATTTGGTCGCCGGCGACGAAAAGTGGGTGACCTACGTCAACTACACACGAAGGCGCCAATGGCTCAGTCCAAGGGAAAAGGGGATTTCAACCCCAAAACCAGAACTTCACCAGAGGAAGGTGTTGCTCAGCGTTTGGTGGAATTGCAAAGGAGTTATCTACTGGGAGTTGCTGCCTACGAATACTATGGTTACTAGCGATGTCTACTGTAGACAGCTCGACTGCGTCGAAGCAGCCCTCCGTGGAAAGCAAGAGAAAATCTTCTTCCTCCATGATAATGCGCGCCCACATGTTGCAAAGGAGACCCAGAAAAAACTTCAGGAGTTAGGATGGCATGTTCTGGCCCACCCACCGTATTTGCCAGATCTTGCTCCTACAGATTATCATCTGTTCCTTTCCTTATCAAATCACTTACAGGAGAAACAGTTCGATAATGAAAACCAACTCAAAACATGCCTCGGCCAGTTTTTTTTCAACAAAACCTGAGGAATTCTATAGGAGCGGCGTCCATAAATTACCTGTTAAATGGCAACATGTTGTAGATTATGATGGTGCTTATATTCATTAGTTACTATTCGTATTGAAAGAAATAAATAAAATTGAACATACGTGCGAAAGTGGCGGGAAACTTTTCCGACAACCTAATAGTATCATAACAATCTCGCTCGTCTGCCTAACAGAAAATAATACTACGGATTCACAATGCTGAGATTTATCCAATGTCGCACATGGAATATTGTACAAAAATAATCGAGTTATCATTTCCCTTATTTCATTTTAATACTGAAAAACTTTCTGATCGAACGAAATGTAGCGTGGAAGAAATCTTGTTTCAGATGCTGTCCAATTTTGCTACATACTGCTTTTGAAATCGTTGAATCGCTAAGTGTCTAAGGGCTCGTTCAGACGACGTGCGTCGAAAATGCAAAATCGAAGCTCAATCGATAATTAACGCCCTTGATCGAATTTGCTCTTTTGCATTAGTGGCGCAGTCCGGTTGCGCCTCATATAGGCAAACTTACTGGTCGCTCGGGTTTTTTAGAAGGCTGCTATTCCTTATTAATGGAAATTTTGACAAAATTCACTTTTTTCGTTCAATTTCTTTCCTATGTGATTATATGCCTAATTTTTTTGCCTATATGAGGCGCAACCGGACTGCGCCGCTAACGCAAAGGAGCAAATTCGATCAATGACGTTAATTATCGATTGAGCTTCGATTTTGCATTTTCGACGCGCGTCGTCTGAACAAGCCCTAAACAAACTCCTAATTGCGAATCCAGCTATTCATATGTAGAAGAACGAACAGCGCAGCAACGTGAATCATACCTGGAACGAGATCTTGCTTCAATCTGGCTACTATGGACTACGTTTCGTGTACTTATCTGGTATTCATTCATAAAACATATGAAGTGTGTTTGCTCAAGCTTAGTTATGTCGGCAAACATCAAATATCACAGATTTCCATAGCGAAATTGATTCCTGAATACACTCAGCTTCTAATTCTATTAGGTTGGCAACTAAGTTCGTGAACTCTCAAACGCCTTCAACAAAAGCGTCAGTTACCAAATAAAGAGAAAGGTTACCCAAACGACATATGAACCATCAAAACGAACAGGTAGTTCGTCACTCTCAGGTAGATGCCCCATTCCACTTCCTAAAAAATGCTGAGTTTTTGAGGAGAATTATATTCATAGGTGTATTTTGACCTACGCCTCATTACTGGATCGTATTCGCCCCAGAGAATGCAGGAAAAATCCAAAATAAGTATTATTCATAAACTGCTATATCTGTACTGTAACAGGCATGAACAAGAGTCCTCCAGCTTACATCTTCGGATTTTTTGAGCGATCGAAATGCAGCGTGATGTTTGGCGGTGCCTTGATGAGTGGTGACACAACTCACAAGAGCTGCTTCAACCGACTACCGCGTAGTTCAAGCTGTACACAGCCAGGCTAAAGAGAGTAGGGATCTAGGTGAATAATGAGACTACCATCGATCAATTCTCGAGTGATGGCACCTTCATAGAACCTCCACACTGAGATCATCAGCTTCTTGTGAGGAGGTGGATTTGAGAATCTGTAGCGGCTTTCATTTTGTTTTGGGTGGCCGGCTACCAAGTCAGCAATTATCAAGTAGTGTCCACGGTGCTAGGACTCACCGTGGACACGCGCCCGCCCCTGCGTCGCTAGCCCACCCCCCCCCCCACCCCCATCGGTCCATAGCATAGACGAATGCCAATGGCGTGACAATAACGATTATCGATGGGGGGTAGGGGGGGAGGTGGGCGAGGGGCCACGCTATTGGCCGGCTGACAGTGGGGGCGGGCGCGTGTCCACGATGAGTCCTAGCACCGTGTCCACATCCCATCGCACGTTACCACTTCGTGAATGAAGGATTCGTTTTTAGAGCAAGCTCGACGTTCAATTGTGGCATCCGACCCACCCATCTCCGCGATGGGTCAAATCGCAAGGCATTTATTGGCTACTTCTACAGAAATACTAGAACAGTGCAGAACTTTTTCAGTTGAGCTATTTGAGCACCTGACTTCAAGTGTTAACATAGATGTTGCCGAGCTGTGATTTCCTTCGAAGGGAATAATTACGGCCTTTCGACCGAGGACCATAGGTCATCCGAAGTGCACTTTTTCTTTCGCTTTGAACTGCTTGCTCAAAATTTCTTGATATTTCTGAGTACCATCAATCGTTTCATGAGATCATCCCCATATTCTGCACAGACAAATTATAACGCTTCAGCAACCTAGTTGCTAAGCAGGTACTCTTGAAGAAGGACTTGGTGAACGCTGGTTTTGGATGTTTTCATTTCAAGCGGAAAAGATTCCCAGCAAAGAAGAGTATCAGGGGTTATAAATGGTTCTGAAAACTACTTCATATGCGCTATTTATTTATTTATTTCGTCCAACACAGAACAGAGAGCAAAATGTAGGTTCACTATTGGAAGAGTGGTCGGACTTAAATATGCATAAAAGGAAATTTAGGTACGGAAACAAGCCGAACTGAGAGCTCGAGTTGAAGGTTAACTCCATTTTTTAGTTAAGGAAGCGGAGAACAGAGAATTGAAGTAAAAAGCATAGCCCGATCAGTACGATGAGCACAACAAATCATGGGTCGACCAGAATGCAAGACCTGTAATGAGCGCTAGGTACTTCCCAGAGCAAGCAAGCAGTATAGAGGCAAGATAGTAGTCAATGAAAGATAATAATCAGCCGGCAGGGATACTACTGCGAAGAGGGCTAGCCAACGCCTTGACGCGGATGAATTATGTAAGTAAAAAGTAGCCCAATTAGGAGATCGATGCCGTACGAAGAACATCCATCAGCATGAAGGCGTCCGAGAGATTTGGAATACTGCTGTTGTTGGGCTGAGAAGAATTTCCCGACAAAGGCTGCAATATGGCCGAGGGTCCGCACGTCCGTCAACGGCGAAAATAATAGTGCTCAGTTGAGGGCAAATGGAGCATAAAAAATATAAAAAGAAAAACGGAGGGAACCAAGAACTCGAGCCCAATTAAGAACAATACAGGAGAGTAAAAGTGATGGAAGGAGAAAAAAAAACTCAAAAAACTCTGAGGAAAAGACCTGAAAGGGGGGGGGGCATAACAGAAGTCACCCCTACCAAGTATAAAAGCTACAGAATTAGGAACAGGACAAAAGTTGAAAGAGAACAAATGGGACCCTCAGGCGATTAGAAGGGTAACGAAAAAAAAACACAAAGCTAACATTTGCAGATAGAAAACAGTAAGGGGCAACTAACACAGTAACTACCAATAGTTGACAGACAAAGCGAAAAGGAGAGGAAATGACGTAGAAGTAGTTAGGACGTAGAAGTTACGTAGAAAACGTGCAAGCAGGAACAATATGGCCACAGAAAGGAGCCGATTCTAACGACCACTGTGATGGCTGCACGACTAGCGACCACCTGAAAACCAGGAACTTAAGACCGCACAAAGGAAGGGCAATATCAGTGAAGACCCACTTGCCTTAGGTGTCGTTCTAATGCAAGGTTAAAGCTCTTAGGTGAGGAGCTCTCAAGCAGCTGAGGAGGGAGATCATTCCAAGTTTTGGAAGCTCGAAACAGAAATGAATCGAGAAGCTGCTGTGTATGAGCCAAGCCAGTGTTTATCCGGAGGTGGTGGCCCCGAGTTCTATCAACAAATTGGAGCCCACCCAAAAATTCATCACGGTTAATATTCATGAGGCCCATCACAATCTTAAAAAGGAGGTTCTGATCGTATATGATTCTTCTTAGCTTCAGAGAACTGCATCCGAGCCGAACCAAGCGTTCACGATAACTAAGCTGAGGATGACCGGCTCTTACAAAAATGACTCTGGTGAAACTCTTTTGTACACCTTCAATTTTATCAATGAACTTCCTTTTTGAGGGACACCATACGGGGGTACAGTACTCTAGTATAGGCCTTACATAGGTTCTGTAAAGACGAAAGAGAGAGTGGACGTTTCTCGTGCTGAAAGCTTTAAGAATCATGTTAGACATCCTAAAACCTGCAGCTACAATCCTATCAATATGCTGTTCGAAAGAAAATTTATTAGTGTAAACAATTAGTAAGTCTTTGATTAAGTCTACGACATTTAAGCGCTGCCCACCCAAGAAAAAGGAGTCGTGAGGGCCACGGCCGAAGGACATTATGGCAGTCTTTTCGTAAGAAATATTCAGCTTCCATTTAGTGGACCAAGCTAGAAGGGCATCTAGCCCATTTTGCAGAGCCACGGGGTTATTTATTGTGAATATTTTAGAATTATCTGCAAAAATTGTGCAGAACACATCACTAGGTAGACTATTCGGCAGATCATTAACATAAAGGACAAACATAAGAGGTCCGAGGCAGGTGCCTTGCGGAACACCACTCCATGTTCTGTAGTCATCAGAAAAAACTCCGTTAACTAAAACCTTCTGAGATCGGCCATTGAGAAAGGATCTTAAGAAATTGAGCAGGCAGCCACTGATGCCGTAAGCTTCAAGCTTAATCGCAAGTAGGTCCAGCGGTATTGAATCAAAGGCCTTAGTAAAATCGACAAAGCAGACGTTCACCTGACCCCTCGAATCAACGGCTTTTTGCCAGGCAAGCATTGACGAAAGGAGAGCTGTCGCTGTGGACCTCTTGGGAAGAAATCCATGCTGGTTATCACAAAGCAGTGAGTGACTGTTTAGGTACTGAAGAATCTGCCTGCATATAATCCTTTCGAAAACTTTGCTGGTAAGACATATCGGCCGATAATTCTTTACATCAGTCTTATCCCCTTTTTTAAAGATAGGCCGAACGAAACTCAATTTCCAAAGGGAGGGGGCTTCTCCATGAAGCAAACACCAATTGAAAATGAGCACTAATACTGGTGTTAAAGCTAAAGCTGTCTTCTTCAAGAAAAAGTAGGGGATAGAATCGGGCGAGACAGAGTTTCGGAGAGGCAGCCTCTTCAAAGCACGATAAACAGTCTCACTATTTATATCGAGAAAATCTAGCTTAGCCCCTGTGAAAGATGGGCACACCAAGGGTGAGTGCTGGAGCTTGGAGTAAACCGACTCAAAGAATTTTGCGAATGTATTGGCTTTTTCAGCATCTGATGCACATGGCTCACCGTAAATGTTTAAATGGTCCCGATGGTATCCGAGTGTCGTAATTTGGATTTAACATAACGGTAAAGGGATTTCGGGTTTCTTGAGTTCGCAACTATCTCCTCCTTTTCAAGACTGAAGAGGGCAAGGGCACGTTTCAATTTTCTGGCATAGCGGAGGTATTTCTGTGGCCCAATGATGGAGCGTGCACGGTATAGTCTGGACACTTTATTTGCCAACCTGGAAATACTTCTGGGGTAGACGATCCTCCCCTCCACCTTCTTCCTCCGAGGAATGTGCTTTTCTATAAGCGAGTTACAAATGTCGGTATAAAGCTTATATATCTCATCAGCAGATGCGCAGGAGGAAAAAAGCTGTCGCCAATTGATTCTAAGCAACTCTTCACAAACAGCAACTCTTCACAAACCCCAAGGGGTTCGCTGGTATTGACGGGAGTACAAGATTCAGAGTGCACAGTGATCGGAGGTAGAAAATGGGGGAAGAATAGAAACATTTTGCACGAGGTCCGAGTCATTAGACAAAACCAGGTCCAAAATGTTCGTCCCATGAGTAGGGTGGTTCACAAACTGTAACAGCGAGTGCTCTACACAGAAGTCAAGGAAGGCGCGGCCTTGTGCATTGGGCAGTTGCAGAGTCATACCCTTCCAGTTGATGGATGGTAAATTGAAATCCCCCAGAATGACACAACGAGGTCGATCAATGATTTTATCTGCAACGACGCCAAGAGCTTCTCTAAATGAGAGAGCGCTGCTGGCCGGGCTTCGATATATAAGGAAGAAGTCAATGCAAAAAACTCCGAAATTCGCGCACCATGCAAGGCTCTGGATGTAAGGCGAGAAGTTTTCAGAAAAGATCAAGTGGTGAGACACATCATGCCTAATTAATGCGAGTACACCGCCTCCGTTAAGCGAACCGGGCCTATCACACCTTAAAACCTCGTAACCAAGCCCGGAACTCAGAGTAGAGTTGTGAATGATCTCTGACTTGCACCAGGTTTCGGTGATACATATCATAAGGGGTCGTTTTCCCAGTAAAAAATGAAAAAATGAAGGTCTGGAATCTTGCTACAGATCGACCTCGCGTTGAAATAAACGATTCTATCAGTGATATTCAAGGAGTCGTCCAGGTTAGAAATTGGGGAGCTTAAATTGGCAAAAGAACCTTGAGGCAGATAAGGACCGGTGGAGTTTCTGTCTACCTAAAGTTGAGTGGCGGCCGGAACATTAGCTGATTGCCTGCGTCTTCCCTGACTCGGTAATGGTACACCGTGAGAACCAACAAACCCCTGGGAAGGATGAGCCTGAATAGGAGAAGGGACATTTGGGCGCCTAGGCAGGTCCCGTGGGGAAGACAACTTAACGATAGCGAGATCGCGAACCACGTATGACAAACTGCCCTCCCTTGCATTGCGATACCCTGCCTCTTTACGCAACGCCCTGTCCACCCTTAGCTCCTCGTCCGTGCAATCACGGCGAGCGAAGGAGTGGACAAAGCGTTGCGTAAGGGGTTGCCGCCCAGACTTCATATGGGCCAGCAGGGTATCGCGTTGTGCCTGGTTAGGTAAAGAAATCTTAATCAGACGACCTTTCTGACCAGGCCCTCTAGGACGGCCGGGCGGATGGCGATGAGCGGTGATTCATCCATTCTCCAAGCCACTGATAAGGTCGGCGTCGCCCGACGATTGGATAGCCTATTTAAGGATTTCACTATCGAATCTTCGGGTCGCTTCTTCCGAATCCAACTCGTCGATGCTGACCCAGGCTATACGTTTTGATTTTTCTTCGATCCTGTGACTATCTTCCTTGAACTTTACAAGAGTGGCATAGACCATGCTGTTGAAATCGATATTTGCTATGGCATCGATCTTCTCCTCCAGAGCACTCAAACGCAGGAGTATGTTGTCTTGTGCCACCTGAACAGCCTGTAGTTGGGGAAGGAATCGGTCAAAACTAGTTTGTATGGCACTAGCGAAAAGGTCAAATCGCTCAAGCAAATACTCGTCGGTGGGTTACTTTTAGTCTTTTTTACTTTCAGTTCTTTCTTGTGACTCTGTTTGGCTAACACGCTTGCGTGTTCAGGGTCGTTGCTGCCCTTTTGTTTTTTTTTCACATTTTAAATTATTTCTTTTTGATACTGTGTTGCTTTTTACCCACGGTTTCGAGTCGTCACCCTTCATTAGACCGGCCACCCTGCACAGCTGGCCAAATTCAAAGTGTTGACCGTTGTTGGTAGAAGTAGTGGGTTAGGTCTCCTGCCTCATTCGTTGGTTGGGCCTACTCGCAGTTGCCCCCGCGTTTAGTTTTTAGAAGTCGATTCTCATTTCAGCTTTCGCGGCTTTGGCTTACCACCTGCTCAGTTGCACGTCCACTTGTGTTTTTAAGGTTTCTTTTTCGCCTCTATCCCGCTTATCTTTCTTTTTCAATCATGGTCAGAGTTACTAGTGCAAAAAGGGGCCCCTCTGCTGGGACGTCTGGTGCTGTTGAGCATGATGAGGTGATGCCCATCTGGGCGAGAAAACTCATTGGCTATCGAGGCCGGCTCACCAACGTAGAAGCAAAGCTTGGGACGTACCAGTAGACTCGAAGGTGCTCCAAAGAACCGCAATGAATTACGACCGCAACGCAAAGACGACCGCAGCGCAATGAGACGACCGCAGCGCAATGAGACGACCGCAGCGCAAAGACGACCGCAGCGCAATGAGACGACCGCAGCGCAATGCGACGACCGCAGCGCAATGACGACCGCAGCGCAATGAGACGACCGCAGCGCAATGACGACCGCAGCGCAATGACGACCGCAGCGCAATCAATCATATCACGCGATTAAAAGAGCAATGAAATTGCTCAACATTCGAGCAAGTTGTGCTTGATAGAAGTAATGACTACAAAACAGTCCACGAACTTAGTTGCCAACCTAATAGATGCTAAATGCATCCAGGTATCAGTTTCACCGGAACATGAGAAAGCGCCGATGGAACTTCCTGAAATAACTCAGCTTGAGCAAACCCGTCTTCTATGTTTCATAATTGTTACTAATAGAATACCAAATAAGTACACGAAACGTAGTCGATAAAAGCCAGATGAGGGAAAGCACTCTATGAGACAAAATCTCGTTCCAGATATGGCGAACGTTGCTGCGCTGATCGGTCTTCTACGCACAGTCGAAGTCGCGTTCAGCAGTAAGTTAGGAATTGTTCAATTCAACGATTTCAGAAGCAATGCAGCAAAATTCGGTGGTAACTAAAACAAAACGTTCATTCTGTTCCACCGTACATTTCCGAAACTTGCAATTGCATCTTTTTGTTGGCGCGCTGTGGAATTGAGAACAGTTATATACAAGTTCAGCACCCTGCAGGCAGCTGAAAAAAAACGCGAACGAATGGGGAGTCGTGAAAAAGCGAACGAGGGTAAAGGGGAGCTGTATGGAATAACCAGTTTTACCTGATGTTCGAATTCTGATGTTATTGTGATAGTATGCTTTGCCGAAGTTGTTAGGTAAAACTATTTATTAACGGATTGACGTTTCGACCTTCTCGTCGACTTCAGAGGCGTAAACATGGTTCGTGGTTAGTGACCCGAACGGCTTACCCCGCCTAAGGCCGCACACTAGCATTTTTCAGCCAATATTTCTGTTCCTGTATATTTGACATATTCATTCCTTGTTCTTCTAGTCTAGGTCACGTTTTGCAGTGTTTGGTTAATACACTACTCCTCAGTTTTTCTTTAGGAGGTGTGCACCAAAGCCGTGTCACTAAATGTGAAATAACGCTAAGATTCTATTTTCTTCTACATTTTTTTTTCTTCTACGCACACATCAGTTCGGAAAATATTTCAGCCCTAAGGTGCGGTGCAGGAAACGACGATTAGCTGCCTCTATTTGCGCGGGTGCACAAGCATATGAATTTGGATAGTGCTATTCGTACTTTCACCATTGTTAAAAATGAAGGAATGTAAAGGAATTTTAAACTGATGTGGTCGTTTCATATCTAACGATTTTGCATATAAAAAGTGGTAACCGAATCTTATTGAGAAAGAAGACGAAAACATGGCAAAGAATACTGTTCTCAGTAAGATGAAATAATCCAAATAAAAGCATATGAAGGAGCCCCCGAAATCAAATACTAATTTTGTATTTTTTAGACGCTTGATTGTCAGGCGGTAAGAGATGCGATGAACAATGCTAATTCGATCATGTTGTACAAACCAGACTACATTCAGAACCAGTACTGGTGCAAGTATATGGCGTTAACGTAAGTGGAAAACTGCATTCAGTTGGGTTGACTAACCCATTGAATTACTCTACTGACACGTAATTGCTGCTTTTCGATAGTTGTGTAAGATGTAAGAGATGAAAATTTGAAAACTGGATAGCAAGAAATCTCGTTAGTTAATAGACCGTCTTGTATTTAACGTGTTGTTTCCCTATTTCGGTCATCAGATACCTATCTGATGCAAGGATAGGAGAAAGAAAAACAAAGCATCACCATAGTCCTTTTTATAACTATTGGTACTGGTGCACTACCTCTCCTTACCTAGCTACCTCTCCCTACTACCTCTCCTTACCTAGCTAACTTACCTCTCCCTACTCATCCTTCGTTGCCGTATTGGTATTGGGGGCTCCTTGGGTGTCCGGCGATTGAGGCTCTTTCTTGTTATTGGATTCAGGTAAGGTTACACGAGTGGTGGACCGCTTACAGCCAGCTGCTCCAAGCGTCGTTTACCCCTAAATCACTAATAATCACTCGTTGCCATAGAGTGGCGTCTGTCCTGCCTTGGATAC